>JAOQMS010000180.1:11915359-11931164 GCA_027563885.1 Erythroxylum longipes | reverse complement strand
TTTGTTTAGTGAAGTGATGTGACACGCCACCCTCGCGGGGCACGGATTCGGATATCACTGTCGATATCGGGTTCGGTTCGGCGGGAGTGGGGTGTTACAAATCAAGTATTCTTATATGTCTTGAGAGTGAATATAAGTAAATTTGTGCAATTGTTATTATAACCTATCACTTAATCAAATCCATAATTTATTAATCAATCTCTTAAATTGGTGAACCCCAAAGCCCTAAGTCTAACTCATAAGATTTCCCTTACTTGTTTATTTACAGTTTTTACATTTTATTATCTGCTCTAATCCAATCATCTTTTAAGTTCTTGTCATTTTAGTTCAAGTAATTAGGATTAATTCAGTAGTGAGTAGCTTTGTCCTTGTGGGAGACGACCTTGGAATACTTGATTTGTAGGTATTAGGAACGATTTTATACGCTTGCAGATTTTGTCTACCACTGAGAATAAAATCCTAATCATTTGAATCAAAACCTGAATCGGGAAACCTTTGATAAGATTTGTGATTCCTACATAAAGGGATGGATTCAAGTAGCTCATATACTGATTTAGTTGTAAAATGTTCATTAAAGGTTCTGACCCAAATAAGAGCATCCCTATGAGCCAAATGGATCTAACTTGACGCGAGAGGGATAGTAGTTCAAAGTTTTGAGCCCCTTTCGACATCAATAACAACTTGCCACTTGTCTACCTTTGCTATTAAAACAACCAGGGTCTTATCCCGGCCTGAAGGTCTAACACACTAATCTATTTCTTCCCCTGTGGGAGTGCGGCATATTTCAAATTCCTCTGTTCTCACCTTTTCTTAGTCAACTCCCCTATTCATAGTTGGTGGGTGAAACCTTGAAGTAAGTGGAACATTCTCCAAAAAAGACTAAGTGATCTTCCCAAGGGACTATGGAGTAGAGGACAAAGAGAGAATATGTAGGAGTTGTTCAGTAAGAGAGAACTCGAGGAAAGGAACCTACAAAAAAGGCTAAGATGCCCTTAGGTTTGAAGGCAATTCCTTATTCTAGCCGAATGTCCCTCAAACTCATTTTTAACTACACCCAAAGAAAAAACCTCATTTTCATCAAAGTTGCTAATAAGTAAACTTAAAATTAGACATTAATATAAGTTTTGCCACTTCCATTGAGACTATAAGCATAAGACAAATGAATGGGGACATGTAGAAGTCCATAAATTTCTTATTAAAGAAAGAAAAACTGAAGCAGTTTGTCATTGACAATTCCATGTTTAGAAGTGGGGGAAGGCACCACAAACAATCCTATTCCTGAGAGTATAGTGGCAAATCTTTTCGTGCTTCACTTAAGGAAATGGTCATCAACACTTTTAAAAGTAGAGATTAAAATATAAGAAAAACCTAGTTAAAGAAACGCATAAGTAGGTTTGAGACTTCTATCAACATTGTTATTAAATCAAAAGAAAGAATAAATCGATAGATTTCAAATCAACTTTTAAGGAGAATGATCCTAAGTTGGTCAATCTTAATGATGATGTGATAGTCATAAGAATATATTTGGCTAACTTTAATGTGAGAAGGATTCTAACAATGGTAGCTTTATCAATATCCTATTCTATGACACCTTTACCATCTTGGAAGTCACCAAAGTAAAGCTTAAACTTGCAATGGTATTGTTGGTCGGCCCATGTCTTAGGAAAAATAATATTATTGAGAAATTAAGGAATCAATCTAGACAAGCCACAAGGTCTATGGAATTACAAGAAATTTATAGACATCTATCTTATAATGTTATCTTGGGGAGACTATTTCCATGCTCTCTTAAGGTTGTGTTATCACCTTATTAGTTGTTGAAGATGTTTCATGCTAAAAATGGCATATGTGGGTAGATCTAAAGGCAGTCAAAAAATATTACTTCACATTCTTAAAAACTAATAGAAGCTCCAGTGTCCATAAAATTGATTTGCATGAGGTAAGAAGAGACTATATGGAGAGCCTGTTAAAGAAGTGGTAAGTGTCAATTTATAAGACTTTGAGGATGTGAAAATTGTAAATGTAGGGCCTAACATTAAGACGAAGTTTATATAGGGAGTATATAGACATCTTTTTCTAATGATCTAAAGAGATAAGAGGAATTAACTATGAGATAACAGTTCATAAATTGAATATCGATCTTAGATTTAAACTTATTGGTAAAAGAAATGGCCTTTCACCCTAGCAAGACAAATTGTTATAGAAGAATAAGTGGAAAATTATTACAATTTGGATTCAGATGTGATGTGAAATATCTATAATGGCTTGCCAACATAGTAAAGGTCAAGATTTCTATTGAGAAATGATGCATGTATGTGAATTTAAGTTACCTGAATAAGTTTTGCTTTAAAGAAAATTACATTTTACTTAAAATTGACTAGTTAGTAGATGTTATCATGAGTGATTGAGTTTCATGGATGCATACTCTAGATAAAATTAGGTCCCCATTTATGGTTTATATTTGAAAAAAAAACTATTTTTCACCTATGATGGAACCTATTATTAGTAGGCCATACCATTCAGATTGAAAAACACAAGGGTTGGAAAAGAGGATAGAGACATATATAGATGAAATTGTAGGGAAGACCAAGTGGATTACTTTAAATTTATGCATAAATTTAAAAATGAAACTCACTCCTAAAAAATGTATGTTTGGAATATTAATGAGAAATTTCTTGGTGTAAAGGTTAACATGGTGAAGTTAGAGCCAATATAACCTATTAAACCTCCACAAAATCTAAAAGCAAACAAGAAGATTGGCAAGCCTCTTTAAGTCAGCTAATCATTACTTAACCTTCTTATATGCACTCAGAAAGGTAAAGAACTTTAATGGAGGTTTAGAGTGCCAGTGACTCAACATGCCTTTAATCAACTAAAAACTTATATATTACAACCCCTTCCACTTTTTACACCATATATGAGAGAATCCATATTTTTGCACCTGGTTGTTTCTATACTATATTATTAAGATCCTTAAAGAACTTTAGGAGAGATATACAAAGTTAGAAAATACAACCTTAGCTCTTACGATCTCTAAGAAAGCTCATACCTTATTTTCAATCCCATATTATCAAGGTGTTTATAAACCTACCTTTGTTTCAAACTTTATATAAACTCAATTCTTCTAGGTGATTGATCAAATAATTTATGGTACTAAGTAAATATGATATTTATTATATGTCAAGATCCCTCAAGTAACAAGTCATCTTCAATCTTTTAATAGAATGTGTAAGTCAATTAATGAAGCATGCTAAGAATGTAGAGCTAGCGATAAAGAGTATATATGGAAGGATTATCCCCTTACTTATAATTGAGGGTAATAAAGACATGTTTGGAGTCCTAGTTTATAGTAAACCATATACTTGAAACTTTTAAAACCAATGAGAAAAGTATGCAAATGTATAAGGAAAAATATCTCTAAATGAACTAAATTGTAATGATAGTCTTGCAGTTGATTCTTTGAGAAGAGAATGCCATTAAAAATCAACTCCTAAGTGGAAGGTGTAAGGAATTTGAAAAGAGGAAATTCTTTAGGAAAATAAGGTGGGATCTATAAACTTAGAAGTCCAAGTGAATAATGTTTAATAATTAGAGTATGAATGATTGAAAGAGATCATATAATACATACAAAAGGGAGAGCTTATCAAGGATGTCAATGAGATTATGAGGATTAAGTTCCATGTTGTAAGATATTATATTAATAAGTGAGAAACTATATTATAGGTCTTTTACTTTACCTAATCTTAAGCATGTATATTATTAGTCAATAATAAGGAGGGATATTTAAGATTATGTGAAAAAATGTGACAAGTGCCAATGACACTCTAACTTGCACCATAAACAAGTGTTTGACTATATTTATACCTATATCTAACTCAATAATGTTCACTTAATGGGGGATGATATCTTGAGTCTGTTCTCTTTAATGGTATGCTAAATTTTCCCTTGTCTTTAATGGTATGCTAAATTTTCTTTTAGCGTTAATAAATTAATTTACTAAATAGGTAGAAGCTGAAGCATACACCATCATCACTACCATAACTATAGAATATTTTTTGAAGGCTAATATAATAAGCTAATATAAAGTCCTTTTAGTTATTGCTACAAATAATGAATTTAATTCAATAGCAAAGGAATCTTAGTTTCGAAATAAGATGAAGATCAAGTAGTATTTTGTATCTACTAAATATCCACAAACTAACAGTCTAGCAAAGGTAGCAAAATAATATTATTCTTCAAGTTCTTCCAATTAAGATGGAAAATTTTGAAGGAACCTAAGTGTATCAAATACACTATATCCTTTGGCCTTACCACACTATACCCAAGACCTCAATATAGGAATTACCTTTAACCTTTGCTTTTAAAGTGGAAGGATTTGTTGTAACGAAGTTAGATATGGAAAACTTAGGGGTGATTAATTATGAGTAGGAGACTAATGAGGAAGGACTAAGGAATGAGCTAGATCTCTTAAAAGAGCTAAAGAATAATGCTCTCATAAAAAATGTTTCCTAACAATAAAGGATTATAGAATATAAGGTTAAGAGAAATCGTGCACAAGATCTAAAAGAAGGAGACCCTTCTTAAGGAAAATAATTATATGTGAAAATTTTGATGTAACAAAAAAGCTTACCCCTAAATGATATGGATTGTTCATTATAAGAAAGGTCGTAAGTCAAGAATATATATGTTGTCCGGTGTTAAGAAAAGATATTTTCCTTACACTTTGAATAGGTAATACTTGCACCTTTATTATCAATAAAGGCTCATTCTCTAAATGCTCATATTTATATCATATAAAGTGGTAAACTACACAAATAAGACATTTTTTTTAAAGTAATGATTCACTCACAGGAGGACATCTACCTAAACAGTGATCATACAAGTAAGACATTTCACTTTAAAGCAAAAAGACTCTCATAAGACACATATATGCCTTTATAAAGATTGTGTAAAAGGATGTTTTTGTTCCAAGGTAAAATATACTCACAAGATTCATATATACTTATATGATGATTATACAAATAAGATGTTTTTTGCTATAATGTAAAATGCCTTTGTAAGGTGTAAATCTCCTTATCTAAAAATCATATAAACAAGACATTGTTTTAAAAAAGCAAAAGGCACTTAAAAGATGTAGACTAGTATATACATTATCATAAATTAAGTCATTTTCTTTCTAAGGAAAAACATAATTAAAAGATTTATATTTTCTTATATGAAGATTACATAGATATGATGTTTTTGTTTAAAAGGAAAACACATTTGTAAAATGTAAATTTGCCTATATGAAAATCTCACAAATGAAAAACTCCCTTTAAAGCAACAAACTCTCAACTTTGCACAACTATCGCAAACTTTATTTAATATTACAATGACATCTTCCTTATTCTCTTTTATATTTAAATGTTTGCTTTGTTTATGAGTCTCATAGTATAACCTTTATAGTTTGCAGTCAGACGACAAACCTTCCCATTAAGAAACTTTAAGTCCTTATTACAAGCCTCCATGTCATACTTCAACTCCTTTTTAGTATTATCATAAGAGTTGGTCATCTCAGATTTAGTCTAACCAAGTCATCTCAGATGTAGTCTAACCAAGTCTTTCCCTTTCCATCTCAAACTTATCACTAAAAATCTTTACAGCTATAAGGGCTTGTATAATAAATTATAAGTCCCACAAAGTCTATATATGTGTGTGTGTGTGTGTGTGGATAAAAGAATGAGGGAAGGAGGGGGAAGATTATTCACCTTTACAATATTAACCTTAAGTTGTCAACATAAAACTTCCCAATAACTCTTCTTTAAGGATTTCTTCTCCCTAAGTATGATTAATCTTTGGCAAATTTGTCTTTTGGCCATAAACTTCTTTGAAATAGAGCATTTAGTACTAATGTCCCATTTAGGGATAAAGATCTCTAAGTTATACCTCTTAAACTTTTCTCTAACAACTGTATTCTTAAAGGTGATTGACTTACTGCGTTATTGGAGGTGATTGATTTACTTCATTCATGGAGTTGATTAACTTAGTGCATATATTAGAGATATGCAGAGGTTCAGGTCTAATCCTTATCTAGGTTGATTTTCATGAATGGTCAACATTAATAAAATATGTGTCTATGAGGCCTAAAGGCATTCTCTTTGTTACAAACAAGAAACATAAGTTTATATGGATATATTCTTGTAAAATGCATTAAAAAATTAGTAACAATCATCTATATCAGAATAACAAACATATGTTTAAGTGACTTACATGTCTGTTGATTAGTAATATAAGCTTATAACAAAAGTTCTCCCTCCAATAACAACTCCTTTAGAGGAAGGAAATTACTATAATTCAATAATAGCTACACATAAAAGGCTATAAGACTATATAACTTATTTCTATCGTTAAAAGATTTATCTCCTACTAAACCTAACCAAAGTCTCACTCACTCCTATCCTCTGAAGTTAGTAATAAGAAATAATTCTTTAACCTACCTATTTCCTTTAGTGGTTTATTAAGACTCACTCTAAGCTTGATGTTTAAATTATATCAGCTTCAAAAAAATTTGAAAGAAGAATAATGCATGACCTAAGTAGACCTATTGTTAGCTCTATATCCCTTAAGTTACACGCTACTTTATGAAGTAAATAAGACACTAGGAATAGGAATGGAGTTAACCTATTGTCATACTTGTTGCCATTTATATCTAAAGGTATCATGTTTTTAACTTAAGCGTCATTTCATACTTAAAGCTATATTACTAAGTATTGACCTTACCAGGTATAATAAAGTAAGCCCTCGTAGAAAAGAGAGGCCATCTAATACTGATGCAAAGGGAAATGATGATATCTATATTTATCCCTTAAAAATCATTGAACATGATATTACTATTAACTCTCCACCTTAAATGTCACCATCACTATAAAATAATGACAGAACTATGTCTACTCTTAACCTTCCTTCTCAACTTTCTACTATTAAACACCTTTGACCTGTCAAATTCTTACTCAAAGACACTAGAAATTTGATTCAGATTTTCATAATGAGATATGCTAAGTTAATAAAAGATTGAGACTTAAGAAAAATATATGAACAGGAATAACCAAACTTCAAAGAAAGAGTTTAGGGTAGAAGAGTTGGAAATTTAGAGGAATTTTTTATTGAATTTCTTATAAAGGTAAAGGGTTTCACAAAAAGGAGCTAGAAAATCTAGATGAATTTTTTTCTTGGATATCTTATAAAGGTAAAGGATTCCACAGCAAAGAGTGAAAAAAAGTATCTATAAGCACTTTCAATGGTGCATAGTTATTATCAAAGAACAACTTGGATCTGAACACCTTTTAATTCTTAAAGTATCTAACTATAATCCCTTCAATTGAAATTTAGTTTCCTTATCCTCTAAAATGCTCCCAAGCATTAACAATATGACAGTTGATGACAATAAGTTAAAAGTGCTATCTTGTATATTACAACTCTTACTAAAGACCCTTTTCTTATCCCCTTCAATGACTAACCATTTACTCATGAACAACTCATATCTATAAAGTTCCATTAATAAGATCTATCGATGAACTTGGGGGTAATTGATACTCTTAAACGTTATCCTATTTTCTAAGCTCAGTAATAACCTACTAATAATATGAGAGAGATCTACACTTTGAAGTTTTCCTTATATCACATCTATATCATGACATTCCATCTGGTTCATTCTTTGGAACACTTCTTCTTCATCGATTAATCTTTTTTATTCAAACTCATATATCTGAGGTTTGAGGGGAGATATATGAGAGCAGTTCTGAGTTTCCACTCATCGTATATCCTATGTAAGTTATACATGAAAAAAAAACTAAAGGGAAGAAAGAGATATGATTAAATCACTATTTCTCACTTTTTTCCCCTTAAACTCCTTATAAACTAACTTAGGCATCAAAGTGCTAACCCCAAAGCCAATTTGGCATTTTATAGAAACTTGTACATCAATCTTAAAAGACTGCAGTTGTCACTAAACTAAAAGAAGAACGTCATCTACATTTATCTCCTAGGGTATACAGTAGCTTGTAAACCATACGCTCTAGTAATTCACTTGACAAAATAATAACTTAGAGCCAAGTAATAGGCTCGATCTAACTGACATGGTCAAGTCCTAGCATTTCTCCAATCTTCTCCAGAATGTTTACACATATTAATAATGTGACATTTGATCACATCCTATTAAAAATTAAAAAGGCTACCCTTTTTGACTGTATAGCTCTTACTAAATACTCTTTAATTATCCTCTTAAATGACCGACTGTTTACCCATGCATACTTTAGGTTTATAAAGTTTTATTAGAAAAATTTATATAAAAAATTTTTAAGGGTAATTGATAGTTATGAACATTAGCTTACTCCTTGCACTGCGAAACTCAATGATCTGAACTCTTTGATGACCTATATATAGATGGTCGGTGAGAGAATTAAGCCTAAAATTTCCCTAACATCACAATTTTACCTTGACATCCCATATGAGTTTCATTCCCTATGACACTCTTCTTTATCTATCACATCTTTGTCATTCAAACTATCATACTTAAGGTTCAAGTTTGATATCTTTAATAGCAATTTTGAATTTACAACTACCATATATCCCATGTAAATTAAAAACAAAAAGGAGCCAAAGGAAAGAAGGAGATATGACCTTCAATTTGCTAACTCTCACTTTCCTTTTAAATCCTTAAATTTTAAAACTATACTAAAGCGTTAGAATACTAACTCTAAAACCACCTTTGACCTTATTTTTTAGGAACTCATTCACTAATCTTGTAAGTTGACAACTAACACTCACTCCAGAGAAGAATATAGATCTACACTATTGCAATAACCCACAATCACTTCGATGATCCACTTGGCAAGCTAGCAACTTACAGCTGAATAGTATGCTCAATTTAATTGGCATTTACAAATTCTAGTGTGTCTCTATTCTCCTCAAAATTTCTTACATGTATTAACAATGTGATATTTGATGACAACTAATTAGAAACTAGAAAAGCTACTCTTTTATTCATTGTAGATCCCATCAATCTCCCTCTACTTATCCTCTTAAATGATTGGACATTTTTTCATTCACATTTTAGGTTTATAAAGTTTTATGAACAAGGTTTATAAACTTTCCCTAGCACCATATTTACTCTTACGTAGGTTAGAAACAAAAGAGGGTAGATGGAAAAAAAAAAGAGTTATGTTCTTCAAATCACCAATTCTCATTTTTTTTATAGAACTTACAGAAAGTAATAAACTAGCTTAGGCATTATAGTGCTAACGTCAGAGCCACATCTGATTTTGTAGGAACTCGTCCACTGATTTTGTAAGTATCCAACTGATACTTAACTAAGATAAGAACATAAATATATATTCTATCACCTAGGATAGATATTAGCCTGCATCCACACACTTTGGTGATTTATTTGATGAGTTAGCAACTTAAAGTAAAGTGATAAACTCCATCCATGTGGTATTTGTAAGTCTTAGCGTGTCTTCCACTCGTGGCTAATCATTCTTTCAATTCATCAGAACTGTAAAGTTCCATCAACAGGGTATATAGATGAAACTTAGGGGGTAATTGATACTCATGAACATTGGCCCATTCCTTCTAGTATAAAGGCTTATTATTGAGCTCTTTAGTAGCTCGTCAATGATGGTGAGAGATTCACACTCTAAACTTTCTATGACAACATCATATTTGTACTTTAACTTCTTGTCTGCTTTGTTGCTTACAATAAATCTCATTTATCTATCAAATCTTTATTGTTGAAACTCCTTTACCTGAGATTTGAGGTTGGATATATGAGAGAGCAGTTATGAGTTTTCACCTACCACATATCCCAATTAAGTTAAAACAGAAAGGGGTATAAAGGAAATAAGATGTATGACTTTCAAAATGTTATTTCTCACTTTCTCTCGACTTTTGAAATCCCATTAACTAATTTAAAAATCAAATTGCTAATGTTAAAGCCATGTCTGACCTTATATAAGAACTCATATATTGATCTTGTTAGTTTTAGTGGACACTTAGCTAATAAAAGAACATATATCTACATTTTATCATCTAGTGTGAACTTTAGCTTACAAACTACATGTTTCAGTTATTCATTTGTAAGTTAGCTAGTTAAAACCAAGTGGTGAATTCAATTTAATTGACATTGGCTATAACATGTCTCCACTATTGGTCAACAAATTTTTTAAGTTATAAATTGGATTGTAGCATCAACTCAAACTTTTAAGTTGGTAAGGATAAGATGGTCTTACTTTTCCAATTGAATCACTTCTTAGGGCGCAGGCAAACATTTTTACAAAGTCACTTTTGAGAGAGAGTTTAATTGATAAATGTACCAATGGGCGGGTTGCTGGATCCCAAAGCCACTTCACATGCCATCCCATTTATCCTCTACAAATTGGCTAGCAATTTTGTACACCTGACCTAATAAGCCACCCTCTTATCACAAATTGCATTCAGTAGCTAATGTTCAGTCAATTGGTTGGTGACTTACTAATTTGAAAATTCACAATATGGATAAAATTTTCAGTTTTCATTTGACATAGATAGCGAAAGCGAGTAGGCATGGGACCAAAAGGTCCTATGTTCTAATCTCCCCTATTTACACTCTCTCAATTGAGCCTGTCAATAGAGCTTGCCTAATGTAGAGTACTCGGTTGGCGTGATTTGTAAGCTATTGTGTCAATCCGGAAGTTTACCTAGTGCGCATCCAAATAATAGCAACTGCGGATTCCTCCATTATAAAAAAGAAAAAGAAAAGAGTAGGCAAGAAATAACTTGTATATTTGATTTGATTAAAGTCATGAAATAACAAGTTAGTAACATATATTTGGTTCGTCGCACAAAGAAATTCGATGAAATTCAAATCTTATATTATAATTAAAGAAATTTGCTTTTCAAATAAATAAAAGAAGGAATGATCTCTTTAACATATTTTTATCACGTAAAAAATCAACAAATATTCGATTATATTCTCTTATATCTCTAGCTAATAATAAAATTAATTCTTATTAGTTATATATAATATCCAAAATGCCGATCTAAAATTCCTAAACCAGAAGATCTTTGATTTTGATTTGGTTGGTTATGGTACTTCCTATGAAAATGTGAAAAAAAAACTCTTCAAAAAAGAAAAAGGAACAAAGAATTAGAAAACATCGAGGGAAAAGTTCCAATCCGCAGATCTAATTATAGAGAAACATAAAAATGTGAAGTGAGATCCCAAAGAAAAGACGATCATTAGTTCCTGTAACTCGCTGATTCAGAGTATAAATTATATACCATACTTTTGGAAGAGTATATGATAATGATACTGATATAACTACAAGAAGTGAAAGATACGTCGGGATTTGGTAAGAGTAAATATATACCATCTTATATGGATTCGAAAAGATACAGAGATCGAGAGAGATGATGCCAGCGCGATCTTGGTTAGAAGTTGGGACTCCATATCAAGTGTGTGACTTTTGCTTCTCAGGCCAGTATCTTGTTGATATTGGAACCTGTAATTAGGAATATGTACTTATAATGAACGATAACTCAGAACAAATATTGGATTTTTTTTAATGAATATTCTTTCACATGATTAAATCACATATCAAATTAATCTCTGAAGATATCCACAAAATTAAAAAGAAAATCTCCGAAATGTTGCATATGCCAACTCTGTGATCATCAATTAATTCTCACCAACCAACTCATTCATCTCTCCGCATTGGCTTGACTATAAATGTAATGCAACTGTAAACTTTCATTCATTGATTCATACATCTCATGTGACTTTGTTTTGCTTAACGTTGCAGTACAGTGCTCTTGTGTCAGACGCATAGTGTTTGTACAAATGTAAAGAGAAGTGTTGCTGTAGAAGAACTTTCAACAGACATTCTTTCTTCTCTTCCATATAACGTCAATGGATGGTGGCGGTGGTGTGGTATGGTGCCCTTCCAGCATCAGAAACAGCAGCAGGATGGACATCAACAAAATGAAGATTAATGAAGATTGTGGGGTTGATGAGGAACTCCATGTTTTAGCTGTGGATGACAATCTTACTGATCGAAAACTCCTCGAGAAACTCCTCAAAAACTCCTCTTTTCAAGGTTCCTGCCAACATACTCACCTAATGGCTCAAGCTTTCTCTCATTCTCGTTCTCATTGTCATCACTTAGATCGATGTATAAGTAGTGATAATATGTATCACTTTTGTTTTGCTGCAGTGACTACTGCTGAGAATGGGCTGAGGGCTCTGGAGTATCTGGGTTTGGGAGATGATACTAACACTAACTCCTTCCACACAGATGTATGCTTTCTTTTATGTTTGTTTTTATATTCCATGTTTTTTCTTCTCTTTTCTGTCCTCTTTGCAAGGGAAACTAGCGTCTCAAATGTCTCTTTTGTGTTGCAGCAGATCTCAAAGGTAAGCTTGATTATCACTGATTATTGTATGCCAGGAATGACTGGCTTTGAGCTGCTTAAGAAAATTAAGGTATTAACCTTTAATTTCTCGCTTGTCTAATTATTGTGCTTATTCGGAAACAACTGAATATGACATCTTTCCAGATTGTTGACCGTGCTTGGAATTATATTGCAGGAATCATCAAACATGAAGGAGGTCCCTGTTGTGATTATGTCGTCTGAGAACATTCCTACTCGCGTTACCAAGTACGAGTCTTGTCTAGTCTTTTAATACATGCATTATTTCCATCACATCGTGAGATGTTTTCCAGATCACAACAATTAATTAATGAAGCCTCCGTAACTCTTTACAAGTTACAGGTGCTTAGAGGAAGGTGCTCAGATGTTCATGATAAAGCCCCTCAAACAATCAGATGTCAAAAAGTTGAGACGCAATTTGATAAACTCTCGAGGCAGGGGCTGATCAAATCAGAAGAGAATGGTGATGAATCTTGAAACTTTGTTTTTTACTCGTTGTAACAGGCTGTTGAAGAAACTAATCAATTCAGTCCGTAATACCATAAGCTGCTGTTCGTTGACTTAAAACTTTCTGTTTTGTCAATTCAATTACAAGTTCAAAGCTTTGTGAGTTAGACCCATCAAGAAAAATAGTAATGTCAATATAATATCCTATACCCAAATTTTCGTCCTCAAACAAAATATGCAGCCAAGAATCAGAACATATATACCGCTCCCAGATCAGCAGCATCCATTTCTCAAATAATACTACATAAAAGAACTACCTTTGCAATTGAAAGACTACCAAATCTGGTTCCCAGCGTCCCAAGTAATGACTCACAGTTATTCCTCGCCATCAAACCTTGGGACTATTCAACTCCCGCTTTTTCATCTTGTTTGCTTGGAAAAGATCCTCGAAGAACCAAGAAGCTAAGTTGCAATTATATCTCCCATGGTTGAAGTTGATTATGGTTCTCGAAGCGTTGGTCAAACCAACCTGAACAATTCCTGTGTGTAGGACTGATACGAATTCAGTGGAAATGCCTTTGGTGATGTTGGTGTCTGTGATTATCCAATGCAAAGCAGCGGACTACAGGATAACAGCTCGCAAACAAGCATTTTCCCATCCCTCTACCTATTGAGGAAGCCAAAGATAAAGGATAGCAAAAGCATGCCATGCGCCTATTGTTGTATTCTTCTCTCTTTTGGCCTTGCTCTTCATAATTCGCATCATCAGGATTGGTCATACTCTCCTTCATAATAAAAAATAAAAACCCACAATTAAAGTCATCTTTATATTTATACAAGAAGCAAATACATATGTAACCAGATTCAGAAAGATGAAACAAGTAACTTTTACAACTATACGATACCTTGAAGAGTGATGATATATGAGGCGGTTGTCTCTGTTCTGATGGGATGATGGAAGGAACAGAATTCTAAGGTGAAGCTGTGAACAACATCATGCCATTGCTTAGAGGATCAAAGACAAAAAATCAAGACACGAGAAAATTTATAGCAGGTTGAGACATTTTCTAAACAACTTGTTTATTGTTTGGTGGAGCTGAATGGGGTAATGGGGTAAGAGAGAAAGCGAGACCATAAATGAAGCAGAAGTTAACGTGTCGTTTGCGTGTTTGGTTAAATCAGCAATTTTCAGTCTTTGTGATACCATTACAAATACACAATGCGTGTGGGGTTCAGTCTCGGAAATTCTCTTACGTCCTGATTCGCAACAGCCGTTAACTTTTGGCTCATTTCATGAGCGATTATGTAATTCTCTAATTTTATTTAATCATATGATAACATCAATTGTATATCAAAAATATCTGATAAAATTAAATATTTAGTATTATTTGTTAATATATAAAAGAACTTATAAAGATATAATTTTAAAAAATTATAAGAACATGAATATTATATTTCTTAGTATTTCGTTGAATATTCTTATAAGAATTTTTATATTTAGATATTTAATTTTACAAAAATTAAGTTTATAATTTTATTAATAATAATAATAATAATCTAATGTTAAATTTTCTATTAATATGAATAATGCAGCGAGCTATATTATATTAGTATTTTTCATATATTATGTATAAATTTTATTATTTAATAAATTAAAAGTATTTATAATTATAGTATGACATAGATACGATATATAGTAGTTATATATTAAAAATATTAATCTAATGTGACTTTTTATGTTCAAAAATTTAATATTATGATATTTTTAAATATAAACTAATATTATAAAATTAAATAAAGAATTAACCTTTATTATATTCTTTCAAATTTTACGACATATTTATACAATTTAAAAAAATCAACTTGAAAAACATACGGAGCAAAAGTAGATAATAAAATAGATGACGATATTGTTATTAGACAAACAGTCAACTTCAAAGTCCCTCTTACAAAGTTTTTAAAAATCAACTTATTGAGGTTAAATAAACTAATCAATAAGTTATTCATTAAGTACATTAATAATTTTTTAACTTTTAGTCAATAAGTTAAAAATAAAGTTGATAAATTATTTTTCAAAGCTCCTCCTTAATGCTTCTAACTGAAATTGGAGAACAAAGAGCTCAACTAGTGCAGGAAGAAACTGATAAAGGTTGGCCCTTTGTCACTTTCGCATATCTTATGTAACTACTTATCAGAAAAGTGAGACATTAAGTCAATTTTTGGTGATTGCTTTAAGGTTTTGATTTTTGCAATCCCGGTCAAATGTCTATGAACAAATAAATGTTAGCTTCTGAGAAAATTACAACACGAATGTGTATAAGGCAGAATTGAGCTTACTTGCCTCTATATATGGACCGAAAGAAAGAAAAGGCCTTTCTTTTTTTGTTAATAGCCCACTCGCGTAATTGGATGTTTTTGGCAATGTTTTGGTCATATTTTGTTGGATATTAATTAATAGAACATAATAGAAGAGAATAGAAGAGAAATAATAGTTTATAATAAAATAAAATATAATATAGTGAAAAGTTGTTTGAGAGGAATGAAAAAGTTTATAATGTAACACAATAAAATATTATTTTGAAGATAGATGAAATGAAGTATAATATATAAGAAATAATTATTATACTCTTAATATTAAAATGGTTGTTGCAAGAAGTTTAACATTATGATTTTAAAACAGATATCATATCTAATTAAAAAGTCACTTACAACCATAACAAATAAATTTTATATTTATTTTCTATTTTAAAATAATTAAAATATTATTATTTTATTATTAATTATATACAATTTATTATTAATTGTATAAAAATATTATTATTAAATATTTAATAAATTTTATTCTATTATATTTGATTTATATTTAAAAATTATTTATTTATATTTTTATTTATATAAAAATATATGCAAATAA
>JAOQMS010000180.1:11854539-11915259 GCA_027563885.1 Erythroxylum longipes | reverse complement strand
TATTTAATAAATTTTATTCTATTATATTTGATTTATATTTAAAAATTATTTATTTATATCTTTATTTATATAAAAATATATACAAATAATTAAAAATAATTTTTATATATTTTCTATTTTTATTAATAAAATTTTTATTAAAATTTTTTATTTTATTATTAATTATATACAATAATATAAAAATATTATTATTAGATTAAGGAGAAATAATATAAAAATATTATTAATTATATAAAGAGGTTAGAATAAGAAGAAATAATTGGTATTAAAAAAATTATTAAAAATATATTAGTTAAAATATATTTATTAACTTACGTCATATTTTCAACCTTTCAAATTGGTTTTTACTCCTTGAAATAGAATAAAACGTAATGTAAAATCCTCTATTTTTATTTTATTTCGTTCTCTTTCAACCAAATAATCAAATTGTGTTATGTTAAATTCCGTTACGTTATTAAACCACCCACCAAACAGACACTTAATTGAGGAAAAACAGATAGAAGGTTGCGCTGCGAGAGGATAATTTCACCCTAACAACGCCCTTCTTTCCCGAACCCAAGCAAGCACTCACTTGAGACGCAAATGTTGGAAAAGGAAGGTCTCTCCTCTCCTCTACTCTGTAGCTAAACATGAAAAAGGGACAACGGGCAAGAGGAAAATGAAGGGACAAGTCTTATTAGAGCCACCGTTGATGAACTGGAGCAACCCTCATCCTCCCCGAGTTTGCTTTTCCACCAAAACATCTAAGACCTCTCTCAAGTTCCAAACTTTGCCACTGGAACCAACTTTATCTAATATCTCTGCTAAAGCTCGTTCCTTTTCATTGACTGTTCCTCCGTTGTCTCCTGAAACCCCTCAAAGCGTTGAACTTGATCAAACAATCAGTGATTCTGACTCTTCAAGAGACCGTCGAAAGGTTGTTAGACTCGCTTGGGAGAAGTTGGTTCGCTGGTCACGCACTTGGCGCTCCAGAAGCAGGCCCGATGTCCTTCAACGCACTCATAAAGTATTAGTCTTTATTGTTTTATGCTTTCCCAAAAAATTTGCTTCTTGTCATTGATTGGAAGAATGTTTGTTTACTCCAACGAAGCAAGGATGATGAGCAGATATGATTTTTTTTATGCAATGGCTTATTGTCTCAAGGTTGTGGTGCTGGGTGGAGGATCCTTTGGCACAGCCATGTCTGCTCATGTTGCCAGTAGGAAGCCTGACTTGCAAGTTTTCATGCTCTTACGTGATCCTGTGGTCTGCCATTCTATCAACCACAAGCACTTGAATTGGTATTTTCTTTTCTTGTCAAAAATTTTCTCTGTCGTAAGCCCTAATGCTTCCCCCCGTTCCCGTGAAATATGTTTGTTTGTGACCAAGTATTACCCATGTTGCGTCAATATTCAGCAATTATTTCCCGCGACATAAGCTTCCGGATAATGTAATCGCCACCACAGATCCAAAAAGTGCTTTGCTCGGTGCAGACTACTGCCTCCACGCTGTGCCTGTCCAGGTATGTCGGTTCGGGTCACTAATGTTCTTCTTAAAACTTTATTTTGCCGACCGTGATACTTGCCTAAAACTTATAATCAAGTTTATGGTAACCTTTACACGAACCTTGTTTGTTGCAAACAGTTCAGCTGTGTATTTCTTGAGGAAATTGCAGACTATGTTGATCCATGCTTGCCTTTTGTATCCCTTAGCAAAGGCTTGGAACTTACTACTTTGAGGACCATGTCTCAGATTATTCCCCATGCACTGAGAAATCCGCGCCAACCTTTTATTGCATTATCTGGACCTTCTTTTGCTCTGGAGTTAATGAATAAGCTACCGACAGGTAATATGCGAAATTGTAATAATCAATCTTTTTCTTTTTTAGGAATATTTTCCTATTTGGTTATAATTGGAGGATGAGTTGATCTTAAATTCCATTTTGCTTCACAGCAATGGTGGTGGCATCAAAGGACAAAAATTTGGCAAATGCAGCACAGCAGCTACTGGCTTCTTCTAATTTAAGAATTAGCACCTCGAGGTGCAGTATAAATCACTGATTCCACTGAGTGCATTCAGAATTGAATCCAATTTGCAAACTTATAAAGTTATTCACGTTGCTTTCTCTATATCTACCCTTCTTATCTGCAAAAATTAAATGATTAGAAATACAAATGCCTCGACTCTTAATTGAGCAAAAAACTATAGTGTGCAAATGGACAAGCTTTTGGATATAGAGATTCTCATGTGAAGTGCCGACAAGCATGTTTGTGAACTTTTAAAAGCTATTTTCTTCTTGCTGAATGCAATTGATATATTTATTGTCTAATGGATCTATCTTACGGGCTTATTTGATCTTTCTGTCTCCTTAAACCTGGATTTGGAGCTTTGGGAATTGTAGTTCTTTGTGATGTATGTATATTTCAGAAATATATACACCATTCAAGTGCACATGTTGACATTTTAACATTGATTATTTCAGTGATGTTACAGGAGTGGAAATTGCAGGTGCTCTGAAAAATGTACTTGCCATAGCAGCTGGAATAGTGGAAGGAATGAATCTTGGCAATAATTCTATGGCAGCACTTGTCGCGCAAGGTTGTTCTGAGATTCGATGGTTAGCTACAAAGGTGATCTACTTTGTTCCTGGCTCTTCAATGTCCAGTTTGAAATTTAACTTCTGTTTTTATTTCTGGTGATATACTTTGTTCCTGGCTGTTCAATGTCCAGTTTGAAATTTAACTTCTGTTTTTATTTCTCTCTTTTTAAATGTCTGTTCTGCCACCTGTTGGTAACTATATGTTATTACCTTGGGAATTGTCATATTATACTGATTGATGGATCTATTGGCTGAATATGAGTCTCATTTGTTAACTGTGGTAGATGTGTATAGGATAAATAGCATTACTGGAATTGATTGCTTGCTACTGTGATAATTTTATGTTCTTATAGCGGAATTTATATGAATGTGAACGATCTGTTTCAATTTGTTTCTGTAGTTTATAGTTTCCTAGTTAGGAAAATTTGGCCATCCAATTGCATTTATGGAGTTCATTGCTCGTTTGCTTTGTTGCTTTCTATTACAAGAGGACTAAAGCTCGAGTCTTAGCCTCTTAGGGGTTGGGGAAGGGAAAACATGCCATTGAACTAAGACTTGTCAGCTAGTTCATTTACTTCTTAGTTTGTCTTTTCCTGATGATATTGCTAAGGACGCTAAGCAGCTTCTTCATTTACTTCTTAGTCTGTCTTTACTGATGATCTTGCTATTATGTTGGTTTTAATGCGTGTCAACTGATGAGTAGTGCCTTTGGTTTCTGAAGATGGGTGCAAAACCTGAAACGCTCACTGGTCTGTCTGGAATGGGAGATATCATGCTTACATGCTTTGTTAATCTATCCAGAAACAGAACAGTTGGAGTGCGTCTTGGATCAGGAGAGAAGCTTGATGAGATACTAAGTTCTATGAATCAGGTACTTGTGAACAAATATTTTCCACTTTCACGATACCAGTTTTCTGTTTTTAGATGATGCATTGCTAAAAACTTAATGGCATGGTGCGCAGGTGGCTGAAGGTGTATCAACAGCTGGGGCTGTGGTGGCATTGGCCCAAAAGTACAATGTTCAGATGCCAGTCTTGACAGCAGTAGCTCGAATCATTGATAATGAGCTCACCCCAAAAAAGGCTGTTCGCGAACTCATGAACCTTCCTCAGGTACTGGAAATTTATCCATTCGGTTACTTAGAATGTGTATGAGACTTTGGTTTAGCTCCTGCCTCCTGTTAAAAGTATATACATATGGGAAATTTTCTTTGCCATAAAGCTATAGTATGTGGTTGGTTGTAGGTTGAAGAAGTGTGAGCTGAGTGAAGGCTTTCAATGAGAATTTTGTAGAGAGGTCAGGCTAATGAACCGAGGCCTTTACACAGTTTTCACATGGGAAACATGTAACGTATGGTGTTTCGTTGCAGGTTATACACCACAATGTGGCTTGCATTGCTGGAAGACTTGAGATATCAGTCCAGTCCAGTGATCATTTTTCATACACTGCTGCCGAATACATTTTTTTTAGTGATGTAATGGCTTGCTTTTACAGTTGAAATAGTTACATAGATTGCATATTTTTTTTGAAAAGCATAAATAGAAAATTTTAATTAATGAAGAAAATGAAGTGCAGGTTACAATAAGATCCTGGGGAGGTACCCTTACACAGAAGAGTGTTTTTTACCACCTAGTCAAATAGATGATAAAAATACAATATGTAAGGATAGGGACTGAGAATCAAGGTTGAGT
The DNA here is from genome assembly GCA_027563885.1 of Erythroxylum longipes. Lineage (NCBI taxonomy): Eukaryota > Viridiplantae > Streptophyta > Magnoliopsida > Malpighiales > Erythroxylaceae > Erythroxylum > Erythroxylum longipes. The sequence continues at coordinate 11,910,990 of JAOQMS010000180.1, read as the reverse complement.
TTACAAAACACCCCTCATACATAGATTGCTTATTATTATTATTATTATTATTATTATTATTATTAGTAGGTTGATTATAAAAAATCTCAAAGTTTATTCAATTTTATAATTATAGTCTGAGTTTCAATGAGTGGTAATAAAATGTTTAAGCTTTCAATTTTTTAAATTCTAGCTTAATCTTTAAAAAGTGAACAAATTTTTTAAATTTTTATTTTTTTTTCAATTCTAGCCTGATATTAGTGCCTACGTAAAGTTTTATTTAAAATTAATACAATAAGTCAAGATTAATAAAATGACATCGTCGATAAAAATAGAATCTTCAAATCATTTTATGCAATCTTGGCCCTTAGTTATCTATTTGTTCTCTCAATATCTTCAGGCTTGTATTTTCTGTTTGTTTTTCCAATGTCTTTAAATTACTCGTACATTGTAGCGTACTGTATTAGTATGCTCTTGATTTTAGTTCATTTTTTCAATGTCCTTAGTCTGAGGACGTCAGGAATGTGTAATATGAAAATCGAAAGGTGAGGATATTGAGAGAACAAACTGAAAATAAAGGGAAAAACTAAAATTAAAGTATGAAGTTGTCGGGGATGCGTAATCTAACTTATGTCATTTTTAAACAACTTTTAATTATGTGTAAACAATGCCGTTTTATTAATCTTCTTTTTTATTTTAATTTTAGTTTATATGTATTAATAGTTAGGATTTTTGAAATACGTGACAAGTCATATCAGTAAATTTAAAGAAGACAAGAACGTCAGGCTATAATTAAAAAATTGAAAGTTTGAAGGGATGGTTGGTTCGTGGAGGATGGTAATAAGAATGAGAATGGATATAATGAGGAATGAGAATGAATATTATCATTATAATTATGATGATTGGTTAAGAGGAATGAATGATTATCATTACCATTAATAGTAGTTGGTTTATAAAAAATATTAAGAAATGAAAATTTTAATTAATTATAATATAATATAATTAATTAACAAGAATAATAATTTAATTAATTATAATTTAATTAATTAATTAAAATATTTTAATTAATGAATTAATTATAATTTAATTAATTATATTGTAATTAATTATATTTTAATCATTTTAATTATATTTTTAACTAATTATATTTTAATTAATTAATTAACTACAATATTCTAATTAATGAATGAATTATATTTTAATTAATCATATTGTAATTAATTATATTATTTTATTTTAATTAATTATATTGTAACTAATTATATTATAATTAATTAGTATTAAAAATAATTTTTAAAAAGAGTCATTAATAAGGAATGAGTTTTATTCTTCTACTAAATGGAGGGTACAGAGGATTCCCTAAAAGAGAGATATCAAATTAACTATTGCCCTTATAATGATAATCAATAACCAACCACTCACTTTTCATTCCTTACCCATTAACGCCTTCCCAAACCCATCAACCAAGTATTCCATGAGTATTTTATTGTCACTTTTTGAAGTTCATGCTATAATTGCAAAATTAAGTAAAGTTTGGGAAATTTTTGTAATTAACCCTTTATTATTATTATTATTATTATTATTATTATTATTATTATTATTATTGTTGTTGTTGTTGTTGTTGTTGTTGTTGTTGTTGTTATTGTTATTGTTATAATAATAACAAATATTGCATGTTTTATATTAAAATAAATATATTTAAAAAAGAAAGAGAGGGAAATATTAGAAGTAGAATTTTCAAATTTTAAATATTTATCCAAAGTCTTGTGATATATTCTATAAAATAGCTTCTTTCCTCTCTAAGTAGGCCACAAATCATCAGATATTGAGTTAATAATTATTAATAAATTGAATTTAATTTTAAAATATATAATTTTAAATAATTTAATAATTAAAATTAAAAATTTTAATTTATAAATAAAATAGTTATTTATATAATTTTAAATAATTTAATAATTAAAAATGAATTTCTTAAATTTATAAATAAAATAATTATTTTGACATTTTTATAATTTGTTCTCTTTATTTTAATTTTATAAAATAAAATTATGATTTAAATTAAGAGCTAATAATAAAATGTTTGTTTATGTTTATGTTTCTGTTACTGTTTTTTTTGTTTTTCTTCTAGGTTGGTGCAAATTATGTATCTGTATTTGTTGGCTTGATCGTAGAAATAAAAAGGTGAAAATTGTAAAAACTTATTAGAGGAATGAAATATTTATATGTTTTATTGTCTCATAAACTGTTTATATACACTTAATGTACATTCGAGAATTATAACAAAAAGAGGAATAATATTGTTATTTGTTACAAATGAGTATCAGCCAGCTGTTGTGCATTTGTTGTAACAGAAGTGTCTAATAGCTGGCAATGGAAATGACTTGTGTGCCCTTAATGTGTTTTTCATTTTACAGCCCTACTCAAACTAAACAGCGGGCTTGAAACTAGGTTTAGTTTGGAGAGTAAGAGATTAAACCGTGTGGAAGTGAGTGGTTTTGTGAGGATGTCAGCGATTTGATATGTGGTACTCACATATCTTATCTCCAAACACCCAACTTCGATCTTGTCCCTAATAAAATGTACATCCACCTCTATGTGTTTGGTCCATAAGTGAAAGATAGGATTTTGGGCTAGCGATCGAGCTCTGTTGTTGTCGCATCACAGATTTGGTTTGTGAGGAGGAGAGAACCCTAGCTCAGAGAGTAACAACGTGAGCCATAGGACTTCGATGAGTACTTGTGAGACAGCTCGATATTCGGATTCGGTGCTGGATCGAGCTACGGTGGGTTGCTTTTTGGAGGTCCAGAAGATGAGGTTGCTCCCTAGGAAGACACAACCACCGGTGGTAGATTTCCAATCGTTTGGAGAGCTGGCCTAGTCAAAATTACTGTAGGCATGAAGGCCTAGAGGTGTAGACGACAGTCGAAAAAGTAAACCCAAATTTGAAGTGCCTTTCAGGTAACATAGAACACGTTTACAAGCAACCCAGTGTGTATTTAGTGGATTTGTTAAAAACTAACTTAATTTGTTAACAGCAAAACTGATATCTAGTATTGTGTTACACAAATACTAAATAGCACCAACAATGCTCCAATAAAGAGTTGGATGCTTAAATAATGTACCGTCATGAAGAGATAATTTTGTTGTTGTGCTGAGGGGAGTCAAGCAAGGCTTGCATGAGGACATATTTGCTCAGCAAAGAAGATCGTGGATATAATGACTTTGTGAAAGATATAACCCACTGTTATTTCGGTAAGCCTAAAAACCAAGAAAGTGATTTATGCTTCCAAGTGTTTTTAATGCAAACCAAAATTGTAATTGATTTATGACTGTGTGGATTGCTTGAGATGAGTTTCCTGTGATTAAGATGTCATCCACGTAGACTAGTAATATTATAATGACATCTGGATTTTGAGAGTAAAACATAGAAGTATCTGACCTTGAATTGATGAAGCCCTACCGGAATAATGCATGTTTAAGTTTATGGAACTGCCCTAGGAGCTTGTTTTAAACCATAGAGAGCCTTAGTTAACTTGCAAACATGATGTGGCTTTGTTGAACTTTCAAATCTTTATGGTTGACGAATGTAGACTTTTCCTATGGTTCACCATTCAAAAATACATTGTTAATGTACTTGCTATATATCCCAGTGATGTGAAACAGCAAGTGACATAATGACTTTAATTGTTGAGGCTTTAACAATTGGACTAAAGGTCTTCAAAAAATCAACACTAGGGGCTTGATTGAACCCTTTAGCAACAAAACGAGGTTTATACTTAGAAATGGTCCCATAAGCATTATATTTAGTTCGGAACACCCACTTGGTACCAAGAATATGCATAATGGGTTCATAGGGAATAAGTGTCCAAGTATTGTTTTGTTGTAAAGCATGAAGTTCATCTTGCATAGCTTGAAACCATATAGGGTCATTTAAGGCTTTTGAAATAGTTGTAGGCTCAGTATGTAGGGTAGAGGCAACAGTGGTAGAATATATTTTAGGTATAAAGATACCACTTTTGGAGCGAGTTTGCATAGGATGAGTGTTTTGTGGTAATGGTAAGATGGAATCATTGATTGCAGTATTAGAAGTGGTAGTATGGGCTGGTAAGCAAGGAGTTGGAGAGCTTATCTATCAATTAATAGAGGATTCTGGCAATTGGGAATGTTCTGCTGTTGAGGAGTGATCCGAGATTGCCTTTAGATAGAATGAGGCTGAAGATAGAGTGGATATAAGAAGACTTGGTGAAGCTGCATTTTTGTTTAAGTGTGAAGGAAAAAGTTGAGCAAATGGAAACTCTTCTTCATTGAATTCTACATGGCAAGATATGAAAATCATACCATGATTGTTTAGGCATTTGTAGCCTTTGTGCATTGAACTATATCCAAGAAAAACACATTTTGTGGTATGGAAATCAAATTTATGATGAGAATAGTATTAAAATAAGCAAAATAGCTGCAGCTAAAGGTTTTGAGGTAGAGATAATTTGGTGGTTTATTGTACAACTTCTCAAATGGTGAGATGTTGTTGAGTCTTGGAGATGGAAGATTATTAATGAGAAATGTAGATATAGAAAAGGCTTCAAGCCAATAGGTAAGAGGCATATAAGCATGGGATAAGAGAGCTAGGCCTATTTCAGTGATATGTCTGTATTTTTTTTGGGAAATATCATTTTGTTGGTGAGTATAAAGACAACTCAAACGTGGTTGTATCTCATATTATGTAAGGTAAGGTAATAGAGCTTTAAATTCCCTTCCCATGTTAGTGTGAAAGGCTTTGATTTTTCTGTTTAACGGAAGTTCAATATTGGTTTTGAATTTAATGAAAACAAATAGTGTGTCTGATTTTAGCTTTAGGGAATAAAACCATGTAAACCTAGTACAAGCATCAACAAAAATGAGATAATATTTGTGTCCTTTTATTAAGAGATATGGAGAGGTTCCCCAAATGTCAGAATAAATGATATCTAATAGATTTTAGGTTGTGATGTCATATGTTAGAAATGGTAACTTATGCAATTTTCCTTGTTTAATGCATCACAAAAGGATAAGTTGTTTAGTTTTATGTTGAACTTTATTGAACTCAGAATTTGTGTCAACATTTTGTTAAAAGAATGTTCTAGTTTGGCATGCCAAATATTTGCATTCTTTTATGCTAAATTTGCCTCACATATTTTTTTTAAGAAAGAAAATCTGTGTAATATGGAGAACTAAAAACATTAGAACTAAGAGCAGAATGTGATTGTTTGACTGGCTTGATTTGGTTTTGTGGCTTGGTGGCTTCAAGACTATATAGGCCATCCCGAAGCACTCCCCTGATTAGAACCTTCCATGCTTCCTTGTCTTTAAACAAACAATTAACATCAGTAAACTCAACAGTAATCTTGTTATCTTTGGTGAGTTTAGATATGCTTAATAGGTTTTTTGTTATGTTTGGAACATATAGAATTTGTTTCAATGTAAGAGGTGTGTATATGCTGTCTTGGAAGTGAATATGAGATGAACCCACATTAGCAATAGGAAGAGAAGTGCCATTTCCAACAGTAAGTTGATCTTTGCCACCATATTCTGAACTAATTGAAATGTTGTTGACGTCTACAGTTAAATGATTTGTAGCTCCACTATCTACAAACCATGTACTATCACTGTAACATCTCATTACCCATGTTAAGGCTAGAATAGTAAATGTGAGAGATTATTGAGAGATTAGAAAGTGCATTTCATGTTCATACATAATATGACATGCACATACACGTGATTATTGAATTTTGCACATGAAAATAATTGCACATGCATTCATTGACATTCCAGGTATAATTGTTATAAATGTGAATTTTGATCTAAATTTTGGTTTATATGTATTGAAATTGACTTGGTGTGTATAGGTATTGATTTTGAATTTTTGGTGAAATTTAGAAAATCCCTAAATTTTTGGGTAAATTTTGAACTAGAAAAAATGTTAAATGGCAGGACAATTAATAAATAGCAGTTGAAATTTGGAGACAATTGAAGTAGAAATAGGAGTTGATTGGACAAATTAAATGAGAGAACCTAAGTGAACCTATAAGGAGTTGACATGTGGCAAGTGACAAATTTCACTTGCTAAGCCATGTCTTAAAACCCATGATTGCTTTATTAATTGGAAGACCATTTAATTGCTTTGTATCTTGTTTCTTCTTCTCTTCTTTTCGTTAATCACTCTTAATCTTCTTCATTTTGTTCTCATCTCCACGACACTCTCTTCATCTCTACATCAAAATGAACCTTATTTTTACCTTTCTTTGCTACCCTTATCTTGTTATCTCCTTCTTCTTGTCTCAAAAACCTAACCTAATCCACCCTAGAAAGTTGATGATCATGAGCATGGAGTATTAAGGTTCCTTGGTGTTTTTTAAGAAGCCTAAGAGTAAAGCGAGTAAGTTAAGCTTTAATCTTCATGGGTAGTGTTAAATAGAACATGTATGATGAGAAATTTGATGATTGATCATAGATTTTCATATATGTATTTTAACGTGGGTGTTGTGTAAAAATAAAGAGATTATGCTCTAAATGATAGTGAGTTAATGTTATTCATGAAATGAGAAGAAGTAAGATGATAGTTTGAGACAAAGTAGAGTGATAATGAAGTTAAATATGTGCTAGATAGAGTGCTTTCACTGAACCTACATCTGTGTTTTAGCCATATCTTGATTTTTAGGTATCAAAATGGGACGATTTTTAATGTAGATTAAACTAGAGATATATTGCTACAATTGTCATGAAGGAAGTGAATTTTAATTTTGTCTCTAAGGGTCTTGAATTTTGGCTTGAAGTTGAGAACTGTGAGTTGTCGTGGTATAAGAATAGTCTGTAGTGTTTTAGGTATAACTTACAGAATACTGAACCAAATTGCATGATTTTGGTGTCATGAGAAACTTAAGACATATATGAACATTTTTTTTAGAAGATAGTGTTGTATAAATACCTCATCTTCTAGGTCAAAATGATCATACAATACTGATCTAAAAAGTTGACCTGCTAAAAACTAGAAAACTGCAGGATAAATGGGATAAAAGTTTCTGTCCACGATTGTGGGTAGGGATTTTACGTGCTAATGTGTTGATTATGCAATGGTTGAACCAATTAAGGATGAGGTATAGACCTATGATGCTTTTGGACTTAATTGAGGCTTAAATGGAACATAATTTTGATGTTGGAATAGTTGGTTAAATGAGTGATAAGTTGTGATTGATATTGAAATTATATTTTAAGGAAAATGATGTTTGATGTCAATGCATCTAATGTGGAATTTTTAGAGTGTTAAATGGGGACATAACATAAAGAATGGAATTGTTTGATGCTTTGTGAATGAGATATGCTATAGAAAGAGATATGATTTCATGAATGATAGAATTAAGTTGAAATGGATGAACCAAATGAGTTGAATTTTGTGGAGTTAATGTAATTAATATGGTAGATGTTCGGAAAATTTTTGTGTAAAATGGATGTGAATATTTATATGTTGAATTTGAGAGAAAGAAGGAAGATAAAGCAGGGCACGATCGTGTCCCTCACCCCACGATTGTGGCCTGACAGAAAAAGTTTCTGTCACGATCGTGGACCTTCTCCCGCAATCGTGGCCTGGCTAGAACGAGTTTTTGTCATGATCGTGACAGGGACACCACAATCGTGGCCAGACTTATGAAGATAAAGAGTTGTCCTTTGATTGTTATATGATCAAATCAATACTAGGGTGCTTCTATATGATGTAAGTAGGTTTAAATGAGATCTTGAATGAACCTAGTTGATGTTGAATGAAGTGATTAAAATGAGTGAAGAATATTAGAGATTAAATAATGATTAAAAGGTGTTATTAGTTTATTTTTGAGATATGTACTAAGGAAATATACCCGAGAATTTGTCATTGAACATGCATTATAGATGACATATATACATGGGCTTATGATAGAGTATTCATATGAATGTGCAAAGTAGTAATGGTAAATGTATATGTTTGCATATTATAGAAGAGCATATTGAGCAACCGCTTCCATACATTGCCGGGACTTCTAGGCAATAAGCTAACGGGAGCAAACTATGAGTAAACTAGACGGTCTCACTTAATTAATTGTTGTGTTAGATTATGTGTGAAATATCTTATGAATGTGAAATTGATTGTGTTAATTCCGGACAATGAAGGTCTGAGGTTTCTGATGAATGAATGTGATATTTGAAGTGCTCCTTGTATGTGAATGTGAAGAAATAAATGTTACTCAATAAATTTTGTTGAATGCCAGACTAAGGTCCGAAGATGATTGTGTTTTGACTGTGAATGTGACTGATTGAAAACAATGATTGAATGGATGTGTGAGATGCATTTCATTTTAGGAATGCATGAAAGATAAAGACAATTGTGACTGGAGTCGCCAGTAAAAGAGCTTAAAGCTCAGAGCTTGATAAGAGCCCTTGGTTCAGTTGTGCATGTACCCAGTATCCACTAAGAGATATGGGACATTATTCGATACAGCTTGGTATCCACTAAGGGATATGAGCTAGAAAAAAAAGAGGCACTCGATCATAACAAAGTAACAAATGAAACTGAATCATGTGCATTGCATTTACAATTGATATGTGTACTTTTTATGAATGAAATGTTCGGTATAATTGTCCCGAAAATGATATGTGATGCTTTATGCAAAAATACAAAGATGTCAATTATATGTCTACATGTTTGATATGTTGAATGAATTGAGTGAACCATCGATGATGGTTACCTCATCTGAGTTTGCAAAACTCACCTAAAATTGCACGTTGACATTTCAGGACCGAGGGAGGACTTTAGCTATTGAGAGACCTACAAGAAGCATAATTCTTGTACTTTTTTGAAGAAAATGACTCACAGGTCGGTCAGCTGAGATTGGAAGATTAGATAGATCTTTTTGTTTATTTCCTCTTTCATGTAGCTTATTTTGTATTAGGTTATGATAATGTATATGTACGGTTATTTGAAATCTACAATGTATTACATTTGGATTTATGAAATGAAAAGGGGAAATTTTTTATTTTTAAAATATTGTGACTTTCTTAACGATGTCTTATAAGAGAATGAGAAAAAAATGATAATGCCATGTTAAGTGAATGCTGTGATTGATCGTAGCGCACCATTATCATAGGTTATGTACTGGAACATTCTCAGGGTGTTCTGGTATGTGCCCCATAGTAACAGGGCGCTACAATCACTAAGTGTGTCAGAAGAGGGATTACCTTGTTGATTTAAGGCCAAATAGGATTGAAGATAGCCTTGTGGATTATTTTGTGTAGATTTTTCATTGCTGTTAGATCTCCATATTTGGTTAGTGTTTCCTTGCCATAACATGTTGAACCTTTTGTGACATTTGAGTGCCTCATGGCCAGGTTTGTGGCACAACTGACAAAGTATTTAATTTCCATTCCATTTGCCTCCTCTTCCATGACCTCCTTTGCATTTCCACTTTGATTGTACGGTATTGATTATTGTTATTAAAGGTTGCATAGTTGGCAGCAGGTGATGAGATGTCTCTCTGAGTAATTGTATTCAACTGTTCTATTCTTGTTTCATGCATCATGAGAGAGTATTGTACTTCTTGTAGAGTTGAGGTTTTCATGGAGTGTATTAGATAAACCACAACAAGATCATATTCATGACCAAGACCATTGAGAACAATTAATATTAGTTCATATTTTGTGATGACATGTCCTGTAACTTGAAGTGAGTCTCCTATATTTTTAACTTTCTGCATGTATTCAGATAGTGTGTGATCCATTTTTAGTAGATGGACTTTCCTTGGTCTTGCAGGAGATGGGTTAGAGAGAGATGCTTTGAATTCTCTCTAACCTCCTGTAACTACTTGAAATTTGCTTCCCTTGCTCTCTTTCTTCTCCTCTTCTTGTCCTCCCTTTCCTTCACCTCCAGTACTCTTGATTGTCTTTCCTACTTTTTCCAAGCCTTCTTCCATCCTTATTATCACCTTCCATCTCTTTCACCCACAGAAACCACCCGAGGGCACCCTTGACCTTTCCATACCCTACATACTTTCCCGCTCCTTTACTTTCCACTTTTAACAACTGTCCTCTCCCTTCCAACTATGCAGAAATCACAAAACACATCTCTCTTTCCAACTCAAGCACCTTGCTAGGAGGCCTTTCCAACCTTACCCTCCCCATCATCCTCTCTTGATCATTCGCACTCTATCCTTAAACCTTCTCAAACCCTTACCCCCGCCATACCTACATCTGCCTACCTTCCCAAAGAACAACCACCAACTTTTGCCAACCCTGTGCCTGAGAGGAGAACATGGAAACAAGTATTGGGAGGATCTGCAGAACTTACCTACATTTTTGTCCCCCAAAAACAGAAGATGGCCAAAGCATAGTTTATCTTGATAGAGAAATTCTATAAGAAAAGGTCAAATCTTGGGAAAACTCCCTCATTGGGTTTTTCTAGGATAAAAGACCAGCATTCTCAATTATTCAAAAATGGGGTCTAACAGCTTGGAAGAATAAAGGTTTCATGGAAGCTGTAATAGTAGAGGATAAATACATCATATTAAGATTTTTCACTAAGGCTCAAGCTTTGAAGGTAGTAGAAGAAGGGCCATGGCATGTAGCTAATTTTCCTTTATTTCTTCAGCCTTGGCAACCTGGTTTTTAGATCGATTGCAAGGATAAAAGGCTTATTCCAATGTGGGTAAACCTATTTAATGTTCCTTTAAAATACTGGACAACAAAAGGATTGAGTATGATTGCTAGCTTTCTTGGTAAAGCTATATGTTTGGACGATAATACAACAAATAGGAAGAGGTTAGGCTATGCTAGAATCTGTATCAATATGAATCTTTATAATTGTTTACTAAATACTATCCCTATCATGAGATTGGGACTTGTTAGCTCCCTATGAGAACAAGGTTTCAGTTCAATACCCATGGAAGCCATCCATTGCTGTCCAAGACAAAAAATGGGTTCCTACGGGTATGACCTTCCTTCGAGGAGATTATGAGGAGCTGATGGGGTTTCATGAAACAAATACTCAAGTAGAGCAAAATGAGGACACCAGTTCAGCTCATATACCTGAAGGTGAAGAGGGGAAAATAGAACTAGACGGTGTTGAGAAAATACTAGAAATGGTAGGCGGTGATGGGACAATTGGGAATGAAAGAGATGAAAGGGAAGATGTCAGTGCTGAAGATAATGGTGATGGTCAAACAGAAGGGGTCACTGTGTTCATGGAGGCAGATAAAAATGGGGAACATTTGAAGGATATTCTACCATCCAATCTGAATCTATTCACAGATGGATAGGAGCAAATTGTAAATTCTAATGAGGATCCTACCATTGGAGAACTCTTGGCTGTGGCTAAGAGGAAAACCAATAGGAGCAAAAGAAAGGGCTCATAACTAACATTGCTTAATTATGAAGATAGTAGCATGGAATGTGAGGGGGATCAACTGCCCTAAAAAACTGTCGGCTTTGAGGGATTTTGTCTACAACATACAACCATGGATTTTTGCTATTTTGGAAACTACGCTTAGATATGAAAAAATGAAAGTTTTGAATAAATTGGGATCTAAATGGAAGTTTGTCTTAAATTACCAAGCTTATAGCTATGGGAGAATTATTATCGGTTATCCTAGTTTGGTGGATGTTCAAGTCTCTTCTATGGACACGCAAGCAATACATCTGAATTGCAAGCTTTTTCAGGTTAGCAATAACATCAGTATCTCTTTCATTTATGCCTCAAATTATGCATTTCAGAGCAGTTTCATTCGGATTCAAAATAGGGTCAATGGTGCATGGCTTATATGTGGAGATTTCAATGATACTCTATATAACACAGAAGCTGAGGCCACTTTAGTCTAAGAAATCACTCCTCTGACCTCAATGACTGCAACTGGGCATTTTTGATCTTAAGCATCAAGGTCACTTCTTTACATGGAGTAATAAGCAGATGGGAAGCTGGGCTCTAAGGAAAAAGTTGGATAAAGTTATAGTGAGCAGAGATTGGTTGACACAACTCCCCAATTGTGTCACATCTTTCCTTGATCCCTTATTCTCTGATCACACTCCTATGCAGATTGAAAACTTATCTCATAATCAAGTCCGAAGGGGACCTTTTAGATTTAACAACTTCCTAATTGATGATGAGGGATTTCCTGATGCTCTTTGTAAAGGACTAGAAATTGAAGTTGGGGGTACCCTCTAATATATTTGTGTGCAAAAACTTAAATCTATCAAAGGGGAGATGAAAATCTTGATGAAAAGTAGAGCCTCCTTTACTCAAAATGTAGTTAATATAGCTAGAGAGAACTTGGAAAAAGTGCAGAAACAGATTGATCTAGATCCTTATAATTCCACACTACTAAATACTGAAAAGAACCTACTGATGACATATCTCTTAAAGGCGAAGAAACATGACAGTATATTAAAGCAAAGAGTAAAAGTCAATTGGCTAAAAGATGGGGAAAGGTGTTCTAAACTTTTTTTCAATTCTATCATGGCCAGGAGGAATATAAATATAATTTTCTCTTTAAAACAACAAGATGGTATGGAAATATCAAATCAAGTTGATCTGTTGAAGGAAGCAAAAAGACACTTCAAAAACTTCTATGGATCCTCTCAGATCCTCTCAAACTTAACGAATCTTGAATCCATTATTCACAACAAGAACTCTTAGGAACATGCTAGAGCTCTCATTACTCTAGTGACATAAAAAGAAATATAAGAGGTTTTGTTTTAGATGAGTCCAAATAAGTCCCTTGCCCTTGATGGTTTTAATTGCTATTTCTATTAGAAAACTTCATCAGTTACTAGACCTATGGTTAAGCAAGCAGTGCTAGAAATCTTCTTTAGAGGATCCCTACTGAAGGAGGTTAACAAAACCCACATATGTCTGATTCCAAAAACCACTTGCTGCTCTACTCTGCATGATTATAAACCTATTGCATGTAATAACTTTCTACACAAGATTATTTATAAAATCTTAGCAAACAGGCTGAAGATGATTATGGATTCATTGATATCTGACAACCAGAGTGCTTTCCTACATGATAGAAGAATTAGGGATTTCTATTGTTCAGGAATTGATGAAAGGGTACCAAAGAAAGCACAACCCACTAAACTGTACCATCAAAGTGGACTTTAAAAAAGCTTTTGATACTATTGAATGGGAGTTCATTCTTCAGACCCTAAAATTAATGGGATTCCCAGAGGATTTTGTTAAGTGGATTGAGTCGTGCATAACCACTCCTTCCTATGCCATTCTAGTTAATGGCTCTCTAACATATGTTTTCAGGAGTGCTAGGGGCTTACGACAAGGTGATCCTATCTCCCTATACATATTTATTATCTGCATGAAGGTTCTCAGTATGCTAATCCAACAGAGAGTGAGAAACTGTAAGTCTTTTAAATTCTATATCAAGTGTAAGAAGGTCAGGCTGATAAATCTATGTTTTGCGGATGACATACTGCTCTTTTCAAAAGCTCATGGCAAGTTTATTGAGCTACTTATGAAAGCCTTGGCTGATTTTAGGGACCTAACAGGTCTAGAGATTAATTTGAACAAAAGCCAGTTTGTTTTAGTTGAAGGAGCCAACATAATGGAGAACATAATCTCCCAACTAACAGGTATGAGCGGAAAACCAGCCCCACTGACCTATTTGGGACTTCCTATTACTACAAAAAGAATCCAATTTTTTAAATGTCAGCCTTTGGTTGAGAAAATCTAAAGAAGGTTGGGAATGTGGTCTAATAAAGTGCTCTCTTTTGGTGGGAGGCTATAACTAATCAAGGCAATCTTGAATTCTCTACATATATATTGGGCCTCTAATATCTCTCTAGCCAAAGGAGTGATCAAAACTATTGAAAAACTATTTCGAAGATTCCTATGGGGTAACCTCACTTCAGACAATCATTTTGCTAAGGTCAAATGGAAAGAGGTGTGCAAAAGGAAAGAGGAAAGGGGTCTTGGATTGATCTCAATTGCCTCCTTTAACAAAGTAGCCTTAGCAAAGAACCTCTGGAATATCCTCCTAGAAAAGAAGTCTCTTTGGATCAGATGGTTACACAGCTATATACTGAAGGGATCTAGTATCTGGTTCCCTCCTATCAAACCATCATTTTCATGGCCTTTGATTCAACTTTTGAAACTTAGATCTATGATTGAACCTCTGATCAATTGCAAGATTGGGAATGGTAAGAAGGCTTTTTTCTGGTTTGACAATTAGACAGGCCATGAACCTCTTATTTGATATCCTCAGGCTATTCAAATATGGCATGATGTTCCCATCAATGAGAATGCCAAAATTATCCTAAGAGGTTATCAGTGAAATTTTCTAGCTGAACTACAGAACTTGTCTCCTAACTATCTTCCTAACATCTAAAGGGAGGATTCTTACTACTGCCTTTATTTACCACCTAACACCTTCATCATTGCTTAGTTTAGGAAATGGCAGTCTCAAAACAATACAAGACAATCCTGGTCTCCTGTTGTCTGGCACAAAGCACTAATGCCAAGCTACTCTATCACATTATGGCTAACAGTCCTTAATTGATTGAGCACTATGCATAGACTCCACCTTTTGTCTACCAATTCTAGCTGTGCCTTTTGTGAGACAGAGTCAGAATCAAGGGACCATCTTTTTTTCAAATGTTCCTTTTTACAGGATATACGGGAATGAATCAAGTCACTCAAAATATCTCTAATGTAGGTACCATTATCACAGAAGCCATTGAGTGGCTTCTGAGGTTATCCCACATGCCTAAATCCTCTGAGTATATTTATGTCATCTCCCTCGACTCCTCCGTTAAGGAGATATGGCGAGAAAGAAACATTAAAAGATTTCAAAAGAAGCATCGTATAAGGCAAGAGGTGTTTAACTCTCTGATTGGAGGAATCAGAGAGAAAATCTTCATCTCAACTAAACCAGAAAAATTAAGCCCTACACTAGCATTCTCATAGAGGATTAATTAACAGAACAAGGCTATAAAACAGAAAAAAGATGGAAAGTAGTACTTGGCTCCGCAGATCAAGATAAGAAAATTGTCTTCGCAAATAGAGGGATATGGGAGGCATATCATCACCGTCGGAGAAAGCAAACATATTAGAGAAGGTTCAAAAGATGATAGCAGTAGAAGAGACGAAGACTTACATAGAGGCTCAAGAAGAAGATTACCTCTTCGAAATAGTGTTGCTTCTGTTGTATTTTATCATCCATAGCTGGAATCGAAGGGCTGAATAGTTTCATGTCACCTATTCGAAGTACCACCTCACTTGCAACCCTAATTGAGGAGTAAATGTTCAAGGATGGAAAGAAGAAGAAATCTAAGGGCTGAGCAAACTACCTGAAGCGTGGATTAGAGAAGAAATTGTTGTAACGAACTCCTCACAATCTTCCCTAATTCGGAGCTCTTTGGAGGCGGTGGGGGGAAAGCGATAAACGCTTTTACCCTAAATGAAAGAATGTTGCGATGAATTGTTAACGTAGGCTATAGTTTGGTCTCATACGATGTCGTTGCTTTAGAAGGGGCTATTGGCTATTGTCGTTTTTTTGGATACGAACCACTCCTTGTTACCATTTCATTTATTATTACCATTTAACTTTTCAAAAAAACATAGGAGTAGCTGATCTGTTCTTCGTTTGTAGTCTGTGTGGTCAGTGGCTTGATCTGCATCTGCAGTGAAATTTTGAGGAGGAGGTGCAGTGGTGATGAAGTGTTTAAGTTCAAGGGCTCTTATGGCTGCAAATACTCGTGCTCGTCAGTTAATGAAATTCTACCTGTCAAGCTTAATAGGAAGGTTGAAGTTCATAGTTTTTGCTAGAATGGGAAAATCAAGAAAATGAGTGAAAGGTTGTGTGGCATTATGGCTAGTAGCTGATGAGCCAGAGCTGGGATCCATGATGTTGGTCAGGAAAGTTCTGATACCATGTAAAAACTTATTAGAGGAATGGAATATGTATATGTTTTATTGTCTCACAGACTGTTTATGTACACTTAATGTACATTCAAGAACTACAACATAAATAGGAATAATATTGTTATTTTATCATCATCATCATATCCCGTTGAATCCTACACCAATGCAGGATCTGGAAGGTCTGATAGTATATAGTCTTACTCCTACAAAGTAGAGAGGCTATTTCCGGTAGACCGACAAACAAATGTGACCTAAAGAGTTAAAAAAATTCATGTGATGCAAGTTTAGCAGGCATTATAAGAATAAAAATACTAATAATAATAATAAGAAAAATAGGAATACAAATATTAAGAAAATAATAAGAATAATAATAATAATACTAATAATAATAATACTAATTGCAATAAGAATAATAATAAGAAAAGAAGGAAAGTCTGACCAACTGATAAAGCAGATGCTTAATTGATCAACCAGATGCATACGACAGAAGAATCACATACAAATCAAATCTAACAATAATAAGTAATAACATAATCCCTATGAAACTAATAAATTAGAGAATCAAATTAAGGACTCCTACGAGTCTCTACCTCCTACGCACTTATTAGACTAAAACTTACAGAAAGAGAAAAAAAAAGCATCTAACCAAATTTATAATACTAGATGAGATGTATCACACAACCAGATTAAAAAATAGGCTCCACTAAGAGTCAAACAAATTCCAATGGGTATTAGACAATATGGATCGACCAACTATTGTGCGTTTGTTGTAATAGAAGTGTTTAATAGTTGGCAGTAGAAATGACTTATGTGCCCTTAATTTGTTCTTCATTTTACAAAAGTCCTGTCCGTTCAGAAAGCTATAAATAGACTAGGCATGTCAAAGAATCGGATTAAGGCTGGACTGTTACAGTAGCCCATGGTTAGCCCATGACCTGGGCTACCACCCATTAATTTTTAAAGAAAATTTTTAAAACGACCCCATTTTGAAAAAAAAAAGGTGAGCTACGACAACTCAGGCCAAAAAGGCCGAATTGTGCCGGACTGCCGGGCCGGGCATAATTGCCGTTCCATAAAAGAAACACCGGTTAGTCCCTAGCTTAGAAGAAGAGCTGAAGAGGAGTAAACTAGTTCTATTCCAGGGAGGAAGAAGAAGAAGATGATGATGATGACGAAGAAGAAGAAAATTGGAGAAGAAGAAGAAAAAGGGAGAAATAAAAATACAGAGTTATTCGCGTCATGCAGCTTCTCAAGTCTGGGTCTTCATCCCACTCTCTGTCAACAGCTTCTAGGTTTCCTACTCTCACTCTCTTCTTCTTCTTCTTCTTCTTCTCTTCTTCAAATTCATACTGTTGTTTAATCTGTGAAAACACATCTTCTCAGAGCGGATGGGCTTTGAAGCTCCAACGTTGGTTCAGGCTCAAGCTATTCCCGTTATTCTTTCCGGTCGTCATGTGTATACTTTCTTCGTTTCCCTAATTTTTTAATTACTATTTTATTTTTTTCCCTTAAGAGAGATGGATTTGTAACATACAGGCTTGTTAATGCGGCTACTGGCACGGGAAAAACTGTGGCCTATTTAGCTCCTATTATCCATCTCTTGCAGTCTTACTCTCCTAAAATCGATCGCTCTCATGGTTCTTTTGGTATGAACCCCTTCTCAAGTTTTTAATTTGCTCCACAATTTTTAATTTTATATCTTTATAGGCTTACTTCAAGTTAAACTGGTGTTGGCCATAGCGTTGGTCCTCGTGCCAACCCGTGAATTGTGCTTGCAGGTTTACGAGATTCTGCAAAAGTTGTTGCACCGCTTTCATTGGATTGTCCCAGGCTATGTTATGGGTGGTGAAAATAGATCGAAAGAGAAAGCTAGGCTGCGCAGAGGTAGAGAATTGTGATTTCATTTGTGGTACTTGCCTTTCTTACTGAGACTCTGAGAGACTATTTTACAAAAACTTTGATTCTCAAAGCATCTAGTTTCTGTAATTGTATATGATGTATACTTAGTGTTGAGTTAACGAATTTGGTTTATTCTGCCTTCTCTATCTGTTGACAGACGTTACATATTGTTTTCATTAGGGATATCAATTCTTGTCGCGACCCCTGGGCGCCTTTTGGATCACTTAAAGAACACTTCATCATTCATGCACCGAAATCTGCAATGGATAATCTTTGATGAGGCAGATAGGTAGAGGTTACAATATAATCTTCATCACTTTGTTATGCATGCTGTGTTTTTATATTGTCCTGAACTTATTCTGGCCTATCACTTTGGCAGAATTTTGGAATTGGGATTTGGTAAGGAAATAGAGGAGATTCTAGAATTTTTGGGCTCTAGGAAAGTGCGATCTCTTGGCAAGGAAGATCAAGTTACTTATTTCTCTAATTCCCGTAGGCAGAATTTGTTACTGTCAGCTACATTAAATGAAAAAGTGAATCATCTTGCTAAAATTAGTTTGGAGAATCCAGTCATGATTGGACTTGATGATAAGAAGGTACAAATAGATCCGTCAGTTGAATGTATTGGATCTATCCAATCTGATATTGATGATGAACTGGAACATTCTAGCAAAGCAACAATTGTTTCAGCTGGAGATTATAAACTTCCAGCTCAGTTGGTTCAACAATATATCAAAGGTAGATGAAGATAGAACCTCATTCTTGCATACCTATTATAGATCCTATTTTTGTATGGAATTCCTGATAAGAATATAATGCAGTGCCCTGTGGTTCACGACTTGCGGTTCTCCTTTCGGTCCTAAAACATCTTTTTGAGAGAGTAACTTCCCAAAAGGTAAAATTATCTTTCCCAAATGGTAAAATTATCTTTCATGTATGTAGTTGCTACCTATTTGGTTGTTGTTTTCACATATGTTCTTGAGATTATTTCATTCTCGACTCTTTTTATTTTTAATTTCTCGTGTTAATTATCTGCTTATACCTCTTCTGCCAGTCAAGTTCACCCACTTTGCGTATTACAGGTTGTGGTATTCTTTTCAACGTGTGATGCAGTGGATTTTCACTATTATTTGATGAGTAACTTTCGCCGGACTTCCCCTCATTCAGAAACAGAACTAAAAGATATGTTCTTGAGAACCAAAAATTTTCGGTTGCATGGAAACATGAAACAGGAGGACAGGAAAACCACATTTCAAGCTTTCAAAACTGCGAAGAATGCTCTTCTTTTGTCTACAGATATTGCTGCTAGAGGTTTGGATTTCCCAAAAGTTAGGTGTATTATACAGTATGATTCTCCAGGAGAGGCTACAGAATATGTTCACAGGTCTGTTGAGGACTTCTTGCATGTTTTTTATGGCAGATCAATGAATATTTTTGTAAGATGAAATGGAGAATCTTTTGGAACATAATTAAACATGAAGAGTTCATGATGCAGGGTTGGTAGGACTGCTCGACTGGGTGAGAAAGGAGATTCGTTGTTATTTCTGCAACCCATTGAAGTAGATTATCTTCGAGAACTAGAGAAGCATGGTGTATCACTCTCAGAGTATCCCATCCTCAAGGTGTTGGATTCTCTTACACTTAATGGTCAGGTGCAGGTAGGCAGAAAGTTTGCCGCCTTAGAGTTACATCCTTGGCTTCTGTCTCTGCAGAAAGCCCTTGAATCATGTATGGCTGAGGTGAGACTTTAATACATTATGGTTGTCAGGCATGTCCCCATGCGTCATTTAAACTTCTTTATGTTATGGTGGGCCTTAGTTGTTATCTCTTATATATGAGCTGCACATTTAATATGTTACATTTTAATAGTGAATTTGCTGATTGCTAACTTGTTTTGGTTATTCATGTACTTACATGTTGCTATACTATACTATTTGTAGCCAAAGATGAATAAGCTGGCACAGACTGCATTTTGTTCATGGGTCCGCGCATACACAGCGCACAGGGGAGAGCTAAAAAGAATTTTTATGGTGAAGAAACTTCACTTGGGGCACGTTGCCAAGAGTTTTGCATTGAAGCAACAACCATCTTTGGTTGGGAAATCATTTCAAAGGCAATTAAAGAAGCGGAAGACGGATGAGAAGCGAAAAGGATTGTCAAAAAAGAGGAAGGTTGTGAGATGAGTCGGTGTATACAGAATTGCTTGCAGAATTAGAAATGCAGGCATACAGCAATTTTCAAGTGGTCAACATTTTTGGTTATGAATGAAGGGTTGCTATCCTTAGATTGGACGGGTCTGAGTTGAGGCCGAGGGGGTAAATGCTCCAATCCACCGTACAAGTAATTTATTATGTAGCTCCTCTTCCATCCTGCTTATATTAGTCGCACTCTAACTATTATATATCCTTTTGAATTGAGAGCATTATTTATTAAATCAGTTTTAATAAAACACACGATTGATGTGTGCATGCGTGTGAACAACCAGCCTATGCAAATGCATTGATGGTATATTTAAAATTCTTCCAATAATCTTTTTTATATATTAAAGAACTTCCTTATCATCATAGTTAATTAATTTAATATATTTGAAGTTTTTATTATGTTAAGAGTTAAATTGGAATTAGTTTAAAATGATTATAAACATGATAAAATATATTAAGAGGAGCACATGTATAAGTTAACATGTAACAAAGCTAGTGTACTCTCATTTAGTGGGCGCGGGCGATGCGACACTTGAGTTGTCCTAAACGCTCAAGGCAATTGACAAGAACATTTTCTTCTTCTTTTTCCAATCATAAGATCAAAGCTTGTGTTCGCGAAGGACAATATTTAGAAGCTCTATACCTGTATTCTAGGTATCCTCAAGCCGCCACCAACTTCACCTACCCATCTCTACTCAAGGCCTGCGCTTCTCTCTCTATTATCCACTATGGCAAAGCCCTCCATTCCACACTCCTCACCTATGGTTTGTACTCCGATCCTTTCATCACCTCTTCGCTTATCAACATGTATGTCAAATGTGGGTCTCTTACTGACGCAGTCAACTTGTTTGATAAATTTCCTGCGTGTCATGTTTCCCTCCATGATGTCACTGTTTGGAATTCCATTATTGGTGGGTTCTTTCGTTTTGGTCACATTAGTCAGGGTATTCTTGAGTTCCGTCGAATGCAGTCATTAGGTGTTAGGCCTGACGCTTACTCTTTGTGCACTCTGCTTGGTGAATGTGAATCGATTTTGGAAGGGATACAGATTCATGGATTTATTGTTAGAAATATGCCTTCAGTTGACCCATTCTTGGAGACTGCGGTCATTAGCATGTACTTTGATTGTGGAAGACCAATGGATGCTTGGCGTTTCTTTGTGAAGTTGAAAGAGAAGAACAACGTTGTCGCATGGAATATTATGATTCGAGGCTTTTGTGAGATTTCTTTGTGGGAACATAGCTTGGAGTTGTATATCTGGGCTAAGAATGAGCATGTCAAACTTGTATCAGGATCTTTTGGCAGTACTTTGATTGCCTGTTGTCAAGGTCAACTTTTGGCTCTTGGCCAGCAGGTTCATTCTGATGTCGTGAAGATGGGCTTTGAAAATGACCCTTTTGTTAGTAATTCTCTTTTGTCGATGTATGGCAGGTGCACTTTGGTTGAAGATGCTGAAAAAGTTTTCCATCAAGCATCTGACAAAGAAATTGGTTCATGGAACGCAATGGTTTCAGCCTATGTTTATAATGGACTTGTTTGTGACGCCTTTAAAATTTACAAACACATGAGATCATGCGAAATTCTCCCTGATTCTTTCACACTGTCAAATATTTTGCCTTGTTGCAGTGGGGTTGGACTATATGATTTTGGGAGATTGATTCACACGGAATTGGTCAAGAGACCTGTGCCAATTGATATTGCTGCAGTTACTGCATTGTTGATCATGTACTCCAAAAATGGTAGTATTGATGAAGCTATTTCAATTTTCGATACAATGGAGGACAGAGATGTGGTTGCATGGGGCTCCATCATATCTAGTTTTTGCCAAAATGGGAAATATGAGGAGGCTATACATTTTTTCAAAGAAATGGAGGCTGAAGGACTGAAACCAGATTCAAGCATTATTGCAAGCATGATTAGCGCATTTACAGGAATGGAAAATGTAGATTTGGGCTGCGTAATACATGGATTTGTTATTAAATCTGGGTTGAACTTGGATGTTTTTGTTGCAAGTTCATTGATAGACATGTACTCCAAAAGTGGTTTCCAGGAGAATGCTCAAAATGTATTTTCTGACATGCCATATAAGAATCTTGTCGCCTGGAATTCTATCATTTCTTGCCATTGCCGAAATGGCCTCCCAGAATTGTCCATTAGTCTTTTCTCTCAGATTATGGAGCATGGTCTACATCCAGACTCTGTCTCCATTACCACCATCCTTGTTGCCATTTCATCAGTAGCAGCATTGATTAAAGGGAAGGCTGTGCACGCTTACCTGACAAGGCTGAGGATTTCTCTAGATCTTCAAACGGAGAACAAATTAATAGATATGTACTTCAAATGTGGGTTCATGAAGTATGCACAACGTATATTTCAAACTATGGCAAAGAAAGACTTGGTAACATGGAATTCAATAATTGCTGGTCATGGATCTCATGGGGAGTGCTTGAAAGCAATGAGAAAATTTGAGGAGATGAAAACTTGTGGAATCCGACCTGATGATGTTACATTCATTTCTCTGCTCTCATCTTGTAATCACTCTGGTTTTGTTGAAGAAGGCCTATTCCTGTTTCAATCAATGATAACAGATTACGGGATTGAGCCAAGGATGGAGCATTATGCAAATGTTGTTGATCTCTTGGGCCGCGCAGGATGCCTGGATGATGCCTACAGCTTTGTAGAAAAGATGCCTTTTGAACCAGACAGCAGTATTTGGTTATCTTTGCTGTGTTCCAGTAGAGTGCATCGTGATGTGGAGCTTGGGGAACTGGCAGCTGGTAAGCTGTTAAAGATAGAACCAAGCAGGAGCAGCAATTATATTCAACTTCTAAATATATATGGAGAAGCTGAATTGTGGGATAGGACAGTAAATCTGTTGGCATCAATGAGAGAAAAACGACTGAAAAAGATTCCTGGATGCAGTTGGATCGAATTGAGGAATAGCATGCATGTCTTCTTCTCTGGCGATTGTTCATCCACGAGTGAAGATGAGATATTTGAGGTGGTGATTAGTCTCAAGATGAATATGGTGATAATGAGTGATAATTTTGAAACTGTTGAGGCGTTCTAAGGATGAGAAATATCTCAAAAGCTTTTGCTTTTACCCTTCTTAAAGTGATTGGATTGTTCTTCGGCCTTCTGAGCTGCCTGGTCAAGGAGCTTTAGTCACACTTGGTTAGAGAATGGACGTACTGGTATCGTTCGATGGTGAGGGTTGGTCACTCATGTGGCAGGATCACGCCTGTTGAACTCGAGAATAGCGTCAAGGTATTCACACCAATGATCGTTGTGATTCTTTTGCTGATACTAATGCATCACCTCTGTTGTAAATACTCCAGTTGCAAATTCAGATAGCAAATGGCAGGGATAATACTAGCTCTGATCTGAACTGACGAACTATGACTTCCGTATTTCCTTTGGGAGGATTGATAAGGCGTTGTAGAATAAGTGAATTGTTAAAAACAATCGACTGATTATGTTCGGAGAATGAAATTTAACGCTGTTGTTATTGTGGGTAGTTGATTTACTAGGGAAACAATTCAAGGGTTGATGATACATTGGATGCTCATGTAACCTGGTAAAACAAAAACTTGGTAAATAGCGAATGCTTATGACACTTCGCTTACTTTTTAACTTGCATGGATGATGGATCCAAATTATCAAAGAGTATGGTGTTAAGTCGCTTACTTTTTAACTTGCATGGATCCAAATTATCAAAGAGTATGGTGTTAAGGTTTCATCAATATCTGATAATAATTTTCTTTTTAAGTTTTAGTTTTATGAGGACTAATTATTGTCAACATAGAGTTTAATTTTTTTTTGACAAATTAAAATTGTATTAATATTAATAATTACAAGAGAAAATTGTCTTTCATGGTAACAGCGTAAGAAAGCATGTTACAACAAGGAGCAGACCAATTAACGCCTTAATAACGGAGACTAACATATAGAAACGACGTAGGGCAACTCTTGTTTTAAAACGACTTCGTGGAGAGCAAGCTAAAACGACAAGAAGGCAGCTAAGAGGGAAATTGTTAGTTGTTCCCTGCCCATGATCAATGCTGATAGTTGATTCTCCATACATATGTGAGAGTAGTGCATAATTCTTCTGATTTAATTGAGCTTAGAATTTTCACTCTGGTTCCACCAATTAGAGATATAAGAACCTCCTTCCTTGTACGTATTTTGCTCTGAAATCTCCTATAGTTCCTCTCTCTCCAGATCTCCTTAATGGAGGAGGTAAAGGAGATAATATATATATATATATATATATATATATATACACTCAATGTATTTAGGAGTATAGCTCAGATTCAGAAACCATTCCATGGCTTCTGTGAATGTTGAGCCTGCATTAGGAATAGAATTTGGATCTTTGATCCTCTCCCATATGAGCTGTGAGAAGGGGCATTTGAAGAAAAGATGCTCCCTTATTTCTGGTTCTGTATCACATAGGACACAGACTGGATTGTTGAGAATAAAATAAAGTCTGTCCATAGTGCTTAACCTGTTTCGTACTATAAGCCATAGGAGAAGAGAGGAGCTTGGCATGAGCGACTTGTGCTAGACTATAAGATACCACTTCTGTCCTGCACTATCACAGTTTTGCCCCTTCTTAAATTTTGCAATGTTGAAGGAGTTAGGGGGCATGTTGAGACATTGGAAGGTGTCTTCTCTTGATAGGATAGGGAGATAATTAGGCGTCAAATACTATAACTCTCTAGGTATGTGCCATTGATCCCCCTAGTAAGATAGATTTTACCTTTGCATTGATAAGAATCTCATTCCACAGTTGAAGAGCCTATGGGTATTTGATCAATGGTCCTTTCCCTGTCCAGTTGTCAAACCATAAGAACGCCTTATCTCCATTCCCAATCTTGCATGTTACTAGTGGTTCAAGAATAGGTTTAAGTTTCAGTAGCTAGGTCAGGGGCCATGAGAAAGATGGTTTAATAGGGATAGACCAAATGTTGTAGCCTTTTAGAATATAGCTGTGTAGCCATCGGATCTATAGGGATTTTTCTTCCAGTAGGATATTCAAGAGATTTCTGATCAAAGCTGCTCTATTGAAGGAGGCAATTGAAATCAAGCCTAGTCCCCCATCTTTCTTACTTTTGCAAACTTCTTTCCATTTGACCTTAGCAAAATGAGTGTCTGAATTTAGGTTACCCCGTAAGAATCTTCAGAAGATTTTCTCTATAGTCTTGATTACCCCTTTAGCTAGAGACATATTTGAGGACCAATAAATATGTAGGGAATTTAACACTAATTTGATAAGTTGTAACCTCCCTCCAAAAAAAAGGACTTATTTGACCACATTCCCAATCTCTTTTGTATTTTTTCAATCATTGGCATGCATTTCGAGAATTGAATTCTTTTGGTGGTGATGGGAAGGCCCAAGTAGGTTAATGAGGTTGGCTTCCTGTTCATCCCTGTTGTTTAGGAGATTCTACTTTCCACTGTGTCAGCCCCTGCTGCTAGTATATACTGACTTTTAGACAAGTTGATCTCCAACCCCGAGAGGTCCCTAAATAAGGATAATGTTGACATGAGTAGCTCAATAGATTTGCCATGTGCTTTGGAGAACAACAATAGGTCATCCATAAAACATAGGTTGATTAGCCCTACCTTCTTGCATTTAGTATGGAATTTTAAAAACTTGCTTTTCCCCACTTTCTATTGGAATAATAGGGTGAGGACTTCCACACAAATGATGAAAAGATATGGAGAGATGGGGTCACCCTGTCTCAATCCCCTTGCACTCCTAAAAGTATCCGTTGGAGTACCATTCACTAGAATAGAATAGGAAGGGGTAGTTATACATTCCTGAACTTATTTGACAAATTCCTTCGGAAACCCTAAGAGTCTTAGAGTCTATAGGATGAAGTCCCATTCAACATGATCAAAAGCTTTTCTAAAGTCCACTTTAATGATACAATTCGGTGGGCTATTCTTCCTTTGATACCCTTTCATCAGCTTTTGCACCATAAAAATATTGTCACCCATTCTTCTGCCATATAAGAAAGAACTTTGGTTGTCGGAGATCAAAGAATCCAGAACCAACTTCAATTTATTTGCTAGGATTTTGGAGATAATCTTGTATGGGAAGTTAGTGCAGGCAATAGGCTTGAAGTCATCCAAAGTAGAGGGGCAAGAGGATTTGGGAATTACGCATATGTGAGTTTTGTCAATCTCTCTTAGTATAATCCCCCTGGAAAAGAATTCCAATACTGCTTTTTTAACCATAAGTCCAGTATCCTGCCATGTCTTTTGGAAAAAAATAGCCATTAAACACATCCGGACTAGGAGATTTGTTGGGGTGCATTTGAAACATCACCTCTTCTATCTCTTTTTCTTCCACTGGTTTAATGAGAATAACTGCTTGTTCATGAGAGATCTTTTTATGAATGACTGATTCTAGAGTATTAGAATTTGCTAGTTTTTGAGAAGTTCCATAGAAATCCTTAAAATATCTCTCTGCTTCCTTAAGAAGATCTTCTTAATTTGAAATTACCTCCCCATCTTGTAACTTTAAGGAGAAGATTCTATTAGCATTTTTCCTAGCTAAGATTGAATTGAAGAAGAATTTCGAGCATCTTTCACCCTCCTTTAACCAATTAATTCTGGCTCTTTGCTCCATTAAGATGTCATGATCCCTAGCTTTAGATAGATAGAACACCAATAAGGACTTCTTTGTACTTAAAAGTCCAGAATTAGCTGGATTCAAGTCTAGTTGTTGCTTCACCCTTTCCAATTCCTCCCTTGCTAATATAACTGCTTTCAGAGTAGAGACAGGTCTTCTTTTCGTTAAAGATTTCATCTCACTTTTGATAGCTTTAAGTTTCTGAACACAAATAAACTGATGACTACTTTCAACCATTACTGCCAACACTTTATAAATAACATCAGGGAACCCCTCATCGTTAATTAAAAAATTGTTGTACCTAAATGGCCCTCTTTGGTCTTGAAAGTGAAGTAGATTTTCAGTTAGCATAGGTGTATGATCTGAGAATAGAGGGTCCAGGAAAGAAGTTACACTGTTTGGGAACTGAGTAATCCATTCCTTGTTCACCATAGTCCGATCTAATTTTTTCCTTAATGCCCATCTTCCCTACTGCTTGTTACTCCAGGTATAAACTGCCCCTGCAACCTTAGATCAAAGGTTTCTATCTAATTTACATAGTCATTGAGGTCAACAGAATAGTTTCTCAAGTTGAAATTACCTTCAACTTCTGTTCTGTATAGTGTAAAGTTGGAATCTCCACATAACATCCATGACCCATTTGCCAAATTCTAGAACTACATCAAGCTATCCCATAACAATTTCCTCTAGAAGACATGATTAGAGCCGTAGATAAAGGAGACATAAAAACCAACATTTACCTGAATGAGATTACACTTCAGGTGAATGACTTATGTCTCTAAGGAAAAAACTTGAACATTCACCAAAGTTAGGTCATATTCAACAATAATTCTCTCGTAATTACGGGCTTGATGATTGGAAATAAATTACCATTTGGAGCCCAGTTTATTCATTATTTTAAGATTTCCATATTTAATTTTGGTTTCAAAAAGAGCAAAAATCCATGGCTTTGTGTTATAGACAAAATCCCTTAAAGCCGAAAGCTTTTTAGGGCAATTGATCCCCCTCACATTCTATGATAAGATCTTCATAAATCCATGCTAAGATCTTCATAAATCAAGCAAAGTTGGTTTTGTAGCCCTTGTTTTTGCTCCTATTAGGTTTTCTTTTAATAACAGCCAAAAATTCTCCAATAGTGGGGTCCTCATCATTTTTTTCTGGATTTTCATTTTGATCAAACCCCTTAGAAATATCATCCCTGGTTGCTGATGGAGTATCCAACAATTCTTCCTCATTCGTGCTAACCACATGAACCTCTTTTGGTATCATCCCAGCATTGTCCCCAGCAACAACTCCTTCCCTCTCATTACCTACATAGCCTCCCTTCCCAACATCTTCAGCCACAGATTTTCCCCCCTCACCTTCCAATTCATTTATCTGTTGATTTACTTCAGGTGAAATTTCGGGGCTGCTTTCCTCAACCTGCCCTTCCTCAATGTTAGTGACTTCAAGACCTATTAATTCCTCATAGTCCCCTCTAAGGAAAGTCTTTCTCGTAGGGATCCATTTCTTACCTTGAGAAGCATGAGACAACTTCCATTGGTAATGAACTATCACGTTATCCTCACACATGGAACCATCAAAACCCAATCTCATTATAGGAATAGTTTCCAGTAGGCTATTGGAAAGATCCATATTAATACAAATTCGAGCATACTCCAATCTCCTTCTGTTAGCTGTATTGTCATCTAGACACAGAGGATTGCCGAGAAAACTAGCTATCATGCTCAATCCCTTAGTTGTCCAATATTCCAGAGGAACATTGTAGAGATTTACCCACATAGGAACTAGTCTCTTTTCCTTGGGTCCAACCTAAACTCTTGGGTGCCATGGTTGTAGAAAAAGTGGAAAGTTGGCAATGTGCCATGGCCCTTCTTCGATGACTTTTAAAGCTTGTGCCTTCGAGGCAAAAGTGATCAAGATGTATTTTTCCTCTGCTATTATAGCCTCCACAAACCCTTTGTTCTTCCAGGCTAATTGAGCCCATCTTTGAATGATGGGGAAAGCAGGTCTTTTATCCCAAAAGAAACCAATAAGGGAGTTTTCCCAAGATCGGACCCCCTCCTGTAATGTTTGCCTATCAGGGTATACAATAGTTTGGCCTTCTTCTGTCTTAGGTGGGCAAAAATGTAGAGTAAGATCTGTAGAGCCACCCACCACTTGTTTCTAGGTTTTCCTCTCTATCAGAGGGGAAATATTAGCTGAACAGGGTAATGAAGGGGTTGAAGTGTGAAGGGAGGAGGGTGTTGTTGGTGGTACTAGTGATAGAGAAGTGTCGGATGTTTGAGTGGTTTTGGTTGTGGCTAGGTCGGATTTGTTTGTGGCTCCTATGGAAGAATGTGAGGAAGAAGGTAAAGGCAAAAGAGGAAAATCCTCCTTGACTTTTGCTTAGTTTGTGTTGATTTGTAAAGCCTGCATTAGAGGGTTTAACTTTAGTGGAGCTTATAGCATATATGCATGGTAAATAAGATTCCAGGTCCAATAGAAAGTTTATAACTGAAGGAACTAGTTAGATATTTCCAAATAGAAGCAATTCAAAAGCATAACTTGACAGTGACATGACATGTTAAGGTAGAATCATGTATGAAATATAAAGAAGCTACCCTATACTAAACATTATAGACATTAAGGCATAGCTAATGAATTAATAAACAGGAAATTAGGAGATGTGACATTTCTTTTAACTAACTTGGAAGGCTAAGGCCAAGCCATTTGAAGGGAGACTAATATTACATGCCAAACTAAAGTAGGTCAAACTTTGAGAAGATTTTTTCTACGTTGAATTATTTACAAAGCACAAGGTCACTTGTATATAAATTATTCTAACAACAAAAAAGGAAACAAAAGCTTTATGTCTTGATAGATAGATTTTAATTTCAATGAACATGAGTCTTATTTCCTTACTCCTTGTTTCAAATTAACATGAGTCTTATTCCATCACTCTTTATCTTTAAGGAGAGAATTCAACAATATAAGTTAAGGATAAGGGGATTTCATGAATTTCTTCTGCCACAACCTCATTAAAATGTGGAACTTCATGCTTGCCAAGAGTTTGAATTCTAACTTGGTCAAACTCTGGATTAAGTGATATAGGAAAAATAGAAGAATTATTAAATAGTAGTTAAAATAAAAAAATTAGGAAATATAGTTGATATTAGGTTCCTAGAATATGCAGTTTCAATATTGGATTTTAGCTAAAAATGTAGAATTTTTAGATTTTGTATGGTTGAAATTTTAAGGTTTTATTGCTGAAAATTTAAGTTTAGGATTTTACGTTTAATATGGCTCGAATTTAAGTTTAAGATGGCTAGAATATAGGGTTAAGAGGCCTAGAATTTGAAAATTTAGTGAAGAACACAAGAAATGGATATTAGTAAACTAGGAATTAGTCTTAGGGTCTAGGAATTACTCTTATAAGAAAGCATCACACTTTTTAATTGAAAACTTGAGTTTGAAAAAAAAATCTAGATTGTTTATTATTATGAAGAGTTGAATACACCTACATATAAATAGAGTTTTAGACCTCTTATTCTAGTAGGAAAAGGATTTTTAATTTAAATCTTATTATAATAGAAAATTCTATAAGTCCTATACAACTAGAATAACATATCTAAAATATAATAACATAATACTACTAATTCCTATCTAAAAAGGAATCTTAACATAATCTAAATTTTAGTTGTTATCTTTTGTTATCAACTCAATTCACAATCCTCATCCCAACAAGTAAGACTTGTGGTTGACTAATTTTTCATTTCTTTTGAAGTTATGATTCTAGAATTCAAGTACTATAAAAAATTGATCTTCCTTTTCACTTGGCAAGAAATTGTTGATATTCTCCATATCTTATGGCTACAATTTGTTCATGAAGAACATCTTCTATTTCCTCTTTAAGATAAGGAGTGGTTGGAAGTCTTACAACTCCAATAAGAGATTGCTCATCTTTTCCTTGATAAATAGTTAAGTCTGTAACATTAAAGATATGACTTATTCCTATATCACTTAGTAGTTCCAAAACAAAATCATTAACATTTACCTTTTTGATGATAATATAAGGTTAAACATTCTATGGATGGAGTTTCTTATATTTTCCTTTCTAAAAATGCTCTGGATGAATCCTAACCATCTCCATATCCCCTTCATTGAATTCTACTAATCAACGATGTTGATCAACACGTTCTTCTTAAGACAAGTTACTAGTTATTATCTTTCATTGTATCTTATAAAAAATGTCTGTCATAGGTTGTGTAAAACCTTTAGCTTCAACACTAACTCTTTTTGTTTGTGGTAAAGGAACCAAATCAATAGGATTCCTTGGTTAGACTCCTGAAACTATCATAAAAGGTCTCTTACCAGTAAACTTATTTATACAACTGTTGTATGCAAATTTAGCCATAGGAAGAATTAGGTCCCAATTTTTTATATTGTCTCCAACCAAACATCCTAACAAGTCCCTTAAGCTTCCTTTCACCCCCTCTATTTTTCCACTAGTTTAGGGATGGAAATAACTTAAAATTGAAGCTTAGTGTTCAATGTTTTCCATAGCGTTCTCCAAACATAATTTATAAACATCATGTCATGATAAAAAACGATGGTTAAAGTTAATCTAATGAGAATTATAGCCTCTTTGAAGAAGAATTTAACTATATGGACAACATCATAAGTCTTGAAACAAGGAATGAAATGACTCATCTTAGAAAACATATCCACCACCACGAAAATGGAATCATAACCTTTAATAGTTTTAGGAATTCCTAAGACAAAATCCATACTTACGTCCTGCCATAGTTCATAAGGCACGGGCATTGGTGTGTTTAATCTACAATTTTAATTCCTTCCTTTATCTAGTTGACATGTTTGACATTGTTGTATAACCTTAGACACATCCCACTTTAAAGAGGGCCAATAAAAGTGATCTTCAATCATTGCAATGATTTTATCTCTTCCAAAGTGTCTTGTTGCTCCTCCTCTATGTAATTCCCAAATCACATACTGATAGTTGTGCATTAATGTATGTTTTTCTAAGTATTTGACATGTGTTTCTTGCATGATAGTTTATTATTGTTGTATTTTAGGATTCATTTTATATGTTTTCATTTAGTTTGATTCTCATTGTTGTTCTTTTATGTTTGATGTTAATTTAGGGTAAGAATTGACTATTTTTATGTAGGAATAGAGATTGAGCAACTTTGAAATTGAGCTAGAGACTAAAAGAGGAGAAGAGAAGAGGAAGCATTCTATTGCAAGATCCCACGATCATGGGAATCATGCTAATTCCCACGATCTTGAGATGTTTTATCCAAGAACATATGCGGGGTTCAATTAAATTTTAGGTCTTTTGGACTATATAAGACATTAAACCCCTATGGATGAAGGAGGACGTGAACCTTTTGTGTAGAAGAGCCTCCTTAAGTGAAAAATCCAGTTTTTGAGTCTTGAGGAAGGTGGAGATTCAAGGATCATCAATCACAATTAGGAAAATAACACATCAAGACCAAAATTTCCAGATTTTGGCAAAGGAGAGGAGATTTAAAGATTTATAGAGAAGTTGTCCTGACCACAACCTTCTTAGGGAGTTCCTATTGCAGAAGTTTTACAATGGCGTGAATTCGAGCACGTGAGGAACTATAGATGCAGCTACTGGAGGTTCTTCAATGAGGAAGACTGTTAAAGTAGCTCATGACCTTTTAGAGGAGTTGGTGAGCAACAGTTGCATGTGGTCAAGTGAGAGCAATAAATAGCGACAGAAGGAGCAAAAAGGTATGATACCTATTGACTATGTTACTGCTTTGCAGGCACAGATTACAGCCCTTACGATGCAGTTAAAAAACATGCAAGGAGCATCTTTATCTACAGCTAAGGTGATGCAAGTACAATGTGAGTTATATAGGTAAAACAACCATGGCTCAGCTGAGTGTTTCTTATTGGGAGCCAATGGTACAAAACAGGTAAGTTATTTTGGGACAGCCGCAAAGAGCTAATAACCTGTACTCAAATACTTATAATCCAGGGTGGAAAAACCACCTGGATTTTTTTTTGGAGCACTAACAATACAGGTGGCCAAGCAAAATAGCAAGGACCTCCCGTATTTCATCAAGATCAAATTGGATCGATGGAGAGTAAAATGGGTAAGATGATGGAGGTTTAGGGTTCCAAACTTACAGCTTAAGAAAAAAACCAGAAGAGGATATTTTTCAGCCAGGAGGAAAGTCAGAAGAGGATGGAAGCAAAGTTTGACCAGATTGTGAAGAATCATGCCTTCAAGTAGGTTAATTTGCTAATGCTTTGTCTTTTAGAAATGCAGGTAGTCTACCGAGCAATATCGAGGTCAACCCAAAGGAACAGATCATGGCTATCACTCGGACATAGGAAAAGGAAATTAAACATGAGAAGGAAGACAGGGACAAGAGAGAAAGACAAATAGTTTTGGAAGTCCTTCCAAGTGAGCCAATCAAGGAGCCTTAACCTGGAATTCCATATCTAATCTTTGCTCAGCGGAAGTCAAATTCAAGTAAAGTAACAAGGAATTTTAAGGAGGTAGAGTCAAACAAGATTAAGGGTATAAAGAATCAACTCCAAACAAAGCTCATATTAAAGGAATCGGTCAAGAAAGAGGCAAAGGAGCACATAACAGGAGGAAATCCTAACGTAGAACAAAAGAAAGAAGACCTAGGGGACTTTTTCATTCTATGCAATATTAATGGAGTCAACATAGCTAGGGCATTCGCAGATTTGAGAGCTAGTATCAACATGATGCCTTACACCTTTAGTCAGAAGTTGGGGTTAAGATAGTTAGAGCCCACGAAGATATTAGTGAAAACAACTGACAGAATAGTGTACCAACTGAAGGGGATTGTTAAGAACTTGCAAGTATAGATTGATACATTTATCTTCCCTGCAGATTTCTATATACTGGATATTGAAAAAGACGCAGAAACCCCTATGGTCATTTAGAAGACGCAGAAACCCCTATGGTCCTTGGACGACCGTTCCTGGCTACTTCTCGCTCGATCATTAATGTTGATGGGGATGAACTAACTCTGAGAGTAGGAAAGGAGCAATTAACCTTCAAGGTGTTAAAGAAAGACTATTGTTCTCCTTTACCCCCAAACAGATATTAAGGAACCCAAACCTCAAGGAAAATGGGAAGATATTGAGGATCCTGGGAATGCGTTCAGAAAGAAATGATCGTGTAGGAGAAGGAAAAGGAAGAAAAATCACAAGGAAGGTGGAATCCATACCAAGATAGCTCATGTGAAGAGTTTGAGATTAGTTTCTGCACTACCACTGCATAGTTCATTTGAGCCACTGTGAAAAAAAAGAGAGTCGAGCTACTGACGTTAAAAGAAGCACTACATGGGAGGCAACCCATAGAATTCTATTTTCTTTTGATTATCTTTGTCTATTTGTTTGTTTGATTCATTTAGTTATGAGTATGTTTGAATTAAGTTTGATTGATATTTATTTGGATTTAGTTTAAATTTTAACCTGTTTTTCTCTTCAAATTTCTTGTTGGTAATATTATTTTGGTGTGTTTATAGGTTGTGGGATCATTGAGAATGCATACTAGGCTTGGAAGAAGGTTTAGAAGTGAGAAATTTGCACGAAATCACAATTGTGGGAATTGGTGAGTTTCTTAAGACCGTGAGAGGACTTTTTAGAAAGTTTCTGGAAAGTAAACCCACGATCGTGGGAATGGGTGTAATTCTCATGACCGTGGGAAATCTCTCCAGAAAGTTTCTAGGTAGAAAACCCACAATCGTGGGAATGAGAGGTATTCCCATGATCATGGGAATCCCATCCGAGGGAAATTTTAAAATTTCCTCCCCTCTTCTTCTTTCATTCACTCTTCAAATTTTCAAACCCTCTCTCTCTAAACTTACGAAACTCACTCTCCCATTCTCTAAACTCCTTCATCTTACATTATATTCTTGGTATTTTGTTCATCTCTTTTCATAAATCTTTCAATCATTTGCTCTTATCATGCATTAATCAGTCAAGAATACAATAATTTGGGTAAGATTTGTTCTCTCTCTCTCTAAAAAATGAATTCATCTCTCTTCCTTACTTTTGCAAGTTTTCATCTTCCAATTGCTCTAAAGAAGATGGCAGCTTAGAAGGTAAACCCGATTTGAGGACAACTTTTCATGTCCCATTCCCCATTTATTCAGAGGATGAAGGTATGCATTTTTGAGACTTTAAAGATAAGGAATTAATCACTCCTCGATACTTTGATTTTGAATTATTAGAAACTATAGGAGTGAGACAAAATGTTAAGCGTTTAGTTGCAAACATAGGTTGGAATAGGTTCATTGATTGTGATTTGCCTATTTTATTATGACTATTGATTTTTTCACAACAGTATGCTATAATCCTAAAATAGATGTATTATGGTTTATGTTAGCTGGCGATGTTCATAAACTTGATTATCATTTCATTAATGCAATTTTCAATTTATCAAACACAAAAATTTTAGATGATTACGATGACTTTGATGTGGATAATTACTAGAAAACTCTAACGGGTTAAGCTAATTTTGACTCTCGAAATGCACTAAACACTTTAATCTGAAGCGTCAAGCATTTACTTTTGCATAAATTTATGTGCTTAATAGTGTTCAATAAAACTGGAAGTAATAAATCCTCAGCCAAAAAGCCTTTCTTCCTTTAGTGCATGGATCAAAAAATAAAAATCAATACATCTTATAGGATTTTTTGATCAATAATGAGTATTGTGAATAAGAAGAGCTCTTATTTTGGCATGTCTCATATTGTTATTGCTTTGTCTTTGTTTTACAACTATAATGTGGATAGTGTACGTACAACTCAATACGATATGTTTTACATATCTTATTTGAGGCGCTTTAAAATTTTGGAGCTCCATTCTATAGAACTCCGAAATCCTTAGACGCGCACTACAGTGAAGAATAGGAAGGGAAAAGATACATTCGCTTCTTGGCACCCAAATGAGGTAAGTTTATAAGGACCAACGGTACTTGAAGAAGCAATTCATCAAGTTCTTTCAGAGGAATAATGTTGAAGCCCCTTCACCAACATCGTCGCCACCACAATCTCCTAAGTCTTTCTTACCTATACCTTTAAATTGTTCCAACATGATTTGATTTCTTTTGTTTGGTTTTTTGTTTTCTTTTGTTTGGTTTGTTGTCTTTTGTTTGGTTTACTGTCATTTTTGTTTGGTTTGCTGTCATTTTATTTATTTTGTGGTTACCTTGTCACATTGAGGACAATGTGATCTTTAAGTGTGGGGAGATGACACTTGCATTGTCAATTGCATCGTGATAATCACGGTTTGCATTTTTTTAAATAAGATGCATGTTTAGGCATATCATGTTGTTTTGTGTTAAGCAATGAAACCACACTTGAATCATTTTGATTAGTATTGCCATGAGATTCTGTCATGTTAGTTGGAATTAGATTAAATGCATGCTTGAACTTAAATTAGGCTACTTGAATTGAAAGTGAGCCATATTGAGTGATGAAAAGTAGTTGGTTACATAAGCTTACTCACAATGTGACATTTGAGCAATAAGGTAGTGTAGAGATGCATAATGAATGTTCATTTGAGTCAATGTAAGGATTGAGCCTGTATGACACCATCTATAGTCATTTTATTTCTTTATCGTATAATGCTTTCTTAGATTATTACCTTCAGGACTTGCTTTGAATCAGTTTGAGTCTACTAGATGCATGCTTAATAGAGATGAGTAAGGCCTTTTTTGTGTTAACCCTTGGCTTAAATGACCTACCCTTTTATTATCTTTTGCTACCCCTTTGAGCCTTAACCCTTTTGTTTCTTGAAAATATCCAAAATTTTAAAACCTGATATCCCATTAACCTACCCATTCACAAGCTTAGTAGAGTATTAAGTAATGCTTTAGTTGGGATTGTTGTGAAAAATTTTACCAAGATGAGTTGAGGATACTTCTGCTTTTGAATCACATTATATTTAGTTGTTATTTTAGTCATATTTTCTTCCATATAAAAAGAAAAAAAGAAAAAAAGGAAAAAAGGAAAAAAGAAAAAAGAAAATGAAAAAAATACAAAGAAAAGAAAAAAAAGAAGAACGCTTGAGTAGTATCAATAAGTGCAGAGTAGGAGCATAGTTACATTCGTGTATTACAGAATTACGTATTGTTATCCCTTTTACCCACTTTTTACTTTACGAATGCTTGTGTTAAACCCTTTACCTCTTTACCCACCTTAAACTTTACCACATTACAACCCTAAGCAAGTCCTTTTGATCTATTTATGTATGCAATCATTGTATAGGATAATTGGTGTATTAGCAAGCCTATGATAGTGTAGTTTCCTATAGGAAGTTTAAGTGAAACACTAACCAGCAAACACTTAAGAGAAATGAGTGAAAATATGAGGAAGATTCAAATTGCATCCCTTATAGAAGTATTAGGTAGGCAAAGTAGATTTCCTTTGAAAAGATAGTCATTGTTGATCACAAAAGGAAAGTGTTGGTCTCTTTATCCATATGCAATTTTTTAATAGATTATTCCAAGATCTCAATTTGAAGCATATTGTCCTTTTATTTTGTGGAACCCCATGACCTTTACCGCTAAAGGGTTAAGCAAATGATTCTTTCTACTCAACACATTTACTACCTTATTCTCAACTCCTGTCCAATGTTTAATAATAGAGTTAAATTGCTTCATGAATTTACTCCATATGGCGTGCCTTTTGTTCAAGTTCTTTTAGGACTTGAAGTTTTTAAGAGATTCATGATCAAAATATAGAATAAAATCCTTATATAAGAGATAATGATGCCAATTGTAAAGAGAAATTATTACTGCATAAAATTCCTTATCATAAGTAGAATATTGTTGCTTCTCTTCACTTAACTTTTCACCGAATTAAACTATTGGGTGTCCCTCTTAGTTGAGTATGCCTCCAATTCCCACATAAGATGTGTTATAAGCAACATCAAACACCTTAGAAAAATCTAGAAGTTGTAAAACAAGATATTCAGTCATCTTTTTTTAATTTCTTCAAATGCTTTAGTTACTACCTTTGACCAAGTGAATTGTACTTTCTTCATACAATCAGTAATGAGTGCCATTATGGTGCTGAAATTACAAATAAATCACTTATAGAATGTTGCTAAGCCATGGAAAGTCCTTGTCTCATGCACATCCTTTAGAATAGGATAATTAAGAATTACCCTAATCTTCTCAGGATCCATCTCCGCTCCATGGTAGGATATAATAAAACCTAAAAATACAACACTTGGTTGCATGAAAGAACACTTATTTAAGTTGATATAAAGCTTCTCTTTCCTCAAAACTCTCAAGACATGTTATAGATGTAATAGGTGATCTTCTTTAGTCTTGCTATCTACTAATATATCATCAAAATATACCACCAAAAATTTGCCCATAAATGGTCGAAACACTTGGTTCATCACTCTCATAAAAGTGTTAGGTGCATTAGAGTGTCCAAATGGCATCACAACCATTCATAAAGCCCCTCTTTATTTTTAAAAGTCATTTTCCATTCATCTCTAGGTCTAATTCTGATGTGATGGTACCCATTTCATAAGTCTATATTGGTAAAGATAGTAGTCTAGTCAACATATCTATACCTTATTGTGATCTTATTTGTCACTCGAAAATTAATACACATTCTCCAACTTCCATCATTTTTATGAGTTAAAAGTGCTGGAACTGCACACGGACTAAGACTTTCTTGAATCAATCCTTTTTTCAGTAACTCCTCTACTTATCTCTTTAACTCTTCATTCTCAATAGGATTCAAGTGATAGGATGGAAGATTTGGTAGAGTAGACCTAGGTACCAAGTTAATAGCATGCTATATATCTCATAAAGGAGGTAGTTCACCTGGTAAATCATTCAGTGTAAGGTCTGAAAATTCAACTGACAATTCTCCCACTTCTTTTGGTAAAGTTAAAGATGTTTCAGGTGTTGTTTCCATTACTTCCCTTACTACCATTGCAAACACAATCCCTTTTTATCTGCAATAGCTTTAAATTCTCCCTCCTTAAGGATATTAAGAGTCTTTTTCTTGGCATTTATGGTTGCTTTGCTAATTCATTTTTGTTTTTTACCTTGTCTACCTTTTTAGTCTTTAAAATTATCTTCTTTCCATAAAATAGATGTTAGCTTTTCCTAAATGCTGAACATCTAAATCCAAGTAAAATGTGAGATACTTTCATAGGAATAACATCACACTAAACAGAGTCCTTATATATTACTGATTTAAAAGACACCAAACTCCTCCAAGCAATTGGGATAGTACTATTATTTATCCAAGAAACTTTATAGGGATTTGAATGTTTTTTCGTGAGTAAATTTAATCGCTTCACCATATTCTTTGATAGAACATTCGTACTACTTACTCAATCAATGATAAGCTTACATACTTTATCCCTGCATTTAACTTGAGTAAAAAAATAACAGTACAAAGCAATTCTTCTTGTTCTTCCTTTTTACAGTTTGTAAGTATGCATCTCACTATATTAAGATTTGTATGACTAGCTCTTTCATCACTAGAGTCTCCTTCTAACTCCTCTCCGTCTTCATACTCACACACGTACTCATTAGATTATTTCTCTTCTCCTTCTCCTAGCATATGCAAAGCTTTAGTAGGACATTTATAAACAAAGTGACCCCTTCTATTGCATCAGAAGCACTTCTTATCATTGTTGCCTCCTTTCATTCCAGTCTTAGCTATGACTTTGTTTTTAAATTCAGCTCCTTAAGAAGTTTTATATTTGTTTTATGGTGCAGATTTTAATGCTATGGGTGTTAGTTTAAAGTTTTGCACTATTATAGTTCTTTTTATGTCGAACTCCCCAACTTGACTTTGAAACTTTTTAGTCACTTGTTCTTCTAAATATTGTTCCACTATTAAAGCCAAGAGATATGCATCTTCAAGGTTGTAAATCCTTTGCATTATCTGTTACTTATGAATTTTTACCCTTAATCCATTTTTGTAGTGAGATATAAGTTGTCGTTCTTACTTTATCCTTTCACATCAGATAGAAATTTCATCAAATATTTCTATTTACTTAGTGACGGACATAATTCTTTATCTAAGAGTTATGAGTTGATCTTAGAGATCCTCTTGATAATGAAATGGTAAGTATTTTTTCGATTACTTCAATTTCATCTCTTTCCAATCAAAAATTAATTACTGGCCTATTTTTTGAAGTTTATCCTCTACTGATCTCCACCAAATTTTAGTGTGTCCAACTAGCTTCATCTTTGAGAATTGAATTTCATGATCTTCTGAGATATGGTACCAGTTAAAGAAATATTCCATTACTGTCGTCCAGTCTAAGAATAGGTGTGGATACATCTTTCCTGTAAAATCAAGAGCTTCAATATGAACTTTCTTAGTAATGTTATTGAGAGAGTTGTGTGATTTAGCTTTGTTGTGACCTTTAAAGGCTTACATACGCTCTCTATATGTTGATTTCTTTGTCTTAGATCTCTCAGTAGGTGTTTATTTCCTAACCTCATTTGCTATTGATTAGTGCCAGCCTCTTTGACTTGGATTTCACTTTCTCCACCTTCATTATCAAGCGTAATTTGTTGTCTAATATTGTTTTCTGGACTAGTTCCTGGAGCACCTTGTGATCAAGGGTCAATAAGATCCAATTTTTCTATAACTCTTAGAACTATTTCATCTCACTCCTAATCGCTGAATATTCCTCTATATACCCTTTTGCTACATGTCGTTATTGTGAACCAAAGCTCTGATACCAAATTGATGTAGGAAAAATAGAAGAATTATTAACTAGTAGGTAAAATCACAAAATTAGGAAATATAGTTGATATTAGGTTGCTAGAATATCAAGTTTCAATATTGGATTTAAGTTAAGAATGTAGAATTTTCAGATTTTATATAACTAGAATTTTAAGGTTTGATTGCTAAAAATTTAGGTTTAGGATTTTGGTTTAATATAGATGGAATATATGTTTGAGATGAATAGAATGTAGGTTTAAAAATGTTGGAATATGGGATATTGGAATTTAGTGAAGAATATAAGGAATGAATACTAGAAAAATAGGAATCATTCCTAGGGTCTAAGAATCACTCCTGGAAGAAAGCATCATACCTTCTAGTTGAAAACTCAAGTTTGTAAAAAAATTTCAGATTGCTTGTTATTATGAAGAGCTAAATACACACACACACACACACACACACACACACACATATAAAGAGAGAGAAAGTTTTAGAACCCCTATATTATAATAGAAATTCTATAAGTCCTATACAACTAGGATAATATATCTAAAATAGAACAGCATAACACTACTACTTCTTTGAATCCTAACACAATTTAAATTTCACCTATTATATTTTGTTATCAACTCAATTCCCAATCCTTCTCCCACACATTAAGATTTGTGGTTAACTAATTTTTTCGTTTATTTCTTCTATATACTTTAAGCTCTTTTGCAACATTAAAACCAAAAAATCATATACTCTAGCATGCTCAACAAAGCCATTTAAAATAGTTGCATCTTAAGGCATTTAGTTTTTAAAACCACCGTTTTAGTGCCACATTTTTAGATCTTGTTTGTTTACAAATATACAAAAGCATCAATTATATACATGTTAACCTAACAACTAAAAATGGAACAAAAATAATAAGATCGCATAATCAGAGGACATACTAA
Source organism: Erythroxylum longipes (assembly GCA_027563885.1). NCBI lineage: Eukaryota > Viridiplantae > Streptophyta > Magnoliopsida > Malpighiales > Erythroxylaceae > Erythroxylum > Erythroxylum longipes. The sequence goes on along the minus strand of JAOQMS010000180.1, from coordinate 11,869,669 downwards.
CTAAATAAAATAATCAGATTTCCTGATTATGATGTAATTATTATTTATTATATGATGAAATTGTAATATTTTAAATACTTTATATTGTTCTTAATTTTATATTTGTACGATAATTAAATGATCTTTTTTTCAGATTAATTGTGATTATTATTTATATGTGAAAATTATTGTTAATAAAAATAAACAAATTGTTGTTATTTTAAATTTTATTATTATAATTTTTGTAGACGTGGTTGATGTAAAATTATAAAATATACAATACAATATACTAATGGACTATTTTTGTAATTTTTAAAAATTTAGGGACTATTTCATAAATTTAAAAAATTACGCGAAACGAAACTTAATATTGACCGGTACCGGTACAGTACCATACTAGAACCCAATTTGATACTAAATCTAGTTCTATATTTATAACATTGATAAAATATCAAAAGCATGTAGTTTCCAGTCCAAAGTTGGTGCGACAACATCGACCAAGCAAACATACCACGAACTTGCATTAACCAAAGCTAGTGGTAATGTTAACAAAAAGGATAGGAGAAGAGGATGTTAATAAAGAAGAGAAAAGAACTGAGAGATCATTCAATTCAGTAACTAACTGGGAAAACACATACAAGTTCACATTGTTTGAAAAGCTCACGGCTTTAGCTATTTGGTGCAGTCCCCAAACATAACAGTCATCCTGCTGCATCACGAGCTCAAAATTTTATTTTTTATACAAGTTAAAGAACACAATGACCTGAAGTAGCTCATTCCAAGTAGTTTAATGCAGTTAGATGAGTTGAACCTAGTGACTAAAGAATTGCAAGTGTTATGTTCTTATAAGACCTCCAATGTAGAGACCACAACAAGACACTGCATATCAAACATAGAACTAGGGAAAGTACTACGAGGAAGACATGACAACAGAAGCATCATTAAGCTTCATCCTTAATGAGAATATGGAAGGCATATTGGAAATGCAAGTGTTTGTTTGCGCTGCAGTACCCAGTAAAAGGTGTAGAAGAAATGTCTCAGAAGTTCAGTAGATTGGTTTAGCTAGTTCCTTATAATGCAAGCAATGTATAAGGATTCAAGAAACGTTAGTTGAGTTAGTTTTCTGTTAAGTGATAGCTAGGAGTTTTGAAAATTATAAATGTTTTATTCTTGAAAGTTGTACACAATTCGTCATATACAGTAAAACTCAATACATCACTGAGTTTCTGATCTATCTTGCTTCTCTGTTTTCTCTACTTCCATTAACAAAACTTATTCTTGTGATCTTTTTCTTTCTTTCTTATTTCTTATGTTCATTAGCATAGTGTCAGTTCTTTAATGATAGATAGATAACAACAACAAAGTAGTATCAGAGTAGATTCTTAAGGGATCTGTGAAGGTATAAGCAAGGTGCATGGAATGAGAAAATCTTTTCTTTCAGTGTCGGGCTGAAACTGCGTGTGAGTTACTCGGAGATGGCTAAGAATTCATCCCAAGGCTTACAGCCCGCAATTTTCAATGGAGAAGGTTATCAAGTCTGGGCAACTAAGATGGAGGCATACTTGCAAGGGCAGGATCTTTGGGAGCCTATTGATGATGACTATGTGGTCGAGGTTCCAGCAGAAGAAGCTCCAATTGCTCAATTGAGATGGCTGAGGGAGAGGGTGACCAAGAAGGCTCGGGCTAAGTCTTACTTGTACCAGTCAGTAGCACCTTCAATTTTCACTCGGATCATGGGTCTCTGCACAACAAAAGAGATCTGGGATTTCCTTAAAAGTGAATATGAAGGTGAAACATATGAAGGTGTTGAATCTGTTGAGAGAATTCGACAGGTTGCAGATGAAGGAGGATGAAATAGTCAAGAGCTATAGTGAGAGACTGATTCAACTTTCTGATCAGATTAGGCTCTTAGGAGTTGAGTTTAAAGAGGAGAGGTTGGTACAAAAGCTGTTGGTGTCAGTACCTGAGAAGTGTGAGGCTACAATTGTCTCTCTTGAAAATTCCAAATATATCTCACAGATAAAGCTTGCTGAAGTGGTGAGTGCCTTGTAGGTTTAAGAGCAAAGGCATCTGATGAGAAGAACAGAGACAACTGAAGGGGCATATAAGGCTTTTACCAAGACTGGTGATCAAGAAAAGAAACAAGAATGGCTCACCCTCTCAAAATACATAGACTCACCAGAAAGATGGTAGCAAGAATGTAGGAGGAGACAAGACCAACAAGTATAATCCTTGTCCTCACTATGGAAAATTGAATCATTTGGCCTTCAAATGTTGGAACAGACCAGATGTGGTGTGTAGGAAGTGCAAACAAAAGGGAAATATGGAAGCAATATGTAAGAAAAATCTGAATCAAACTACTGCAAATGTGCAGGTTACTGAAGAGGAAGAGCAGCTTTTTGTTGCTACATGTGATCTTGCTGAAGAATATCCATCTGAGTGGCTTATTGGCAGTGGATGCACGAGTCATATGACTACAGATCCAAGGCTATTCAAGTCTTTGGATCAGAATGTGAAGGAAAATGTGAAGCTACGAAATAGAGACTGCATCCGAGTTAAAGGGAGAGGGGCGGTTGAGATCTTTACCAAAAATGGAGTCAAGATCATCTCTGATGTGCTACTAGTGCCCAGAATCTAACATAACCTCCGCAGTGTGGCTTAGTTGATTGAAAGAGGTATGTCAGTACACTTTGAATCTGATGTGTGTAAAGTGTTTGACAAATCTGGGCAAGAAGTACTCAGCACCAAGATGAAAAATAAAAGCTTTGCCATGAGACCAGAAGACATACAACAGAAAGCACTTGTGAGAGATGTAGCTGAATGTGATCTCTGGCATAGGAGACTCGCGCACTACCATATGAAAGGGCTGGATGCAATGAGGAAGAAAAGCGTGGTGCATGATCTACCAGCTCTCATTTTGCAACTCAAAATGTAAAGTCTGCATGATGGGTAAGCAAACTCGAGTTCCTTTTACAAAGTCAGTTTGGAGGGTTAAAGAGAAGCTCCAGCTACTGCATATGAACTTGTGTAGTCTAATGCCAATAGAATCACTGAATGGGAGTAGATATTTCATGTTGATAATAGATGACTACTTGAGGTACAGCTAGATATATTGTCTCAAGAACAAAGAAGAGGTGGCAAGGGTGTTCAAGGAGTTTAAAACTCTGGTTGAAAACCATACAGGGCTGAGCATTAAGTCTGTTTAGACAGACAATGGCTCAAAATTTATTTCTGACAAATTTCAATTGATTTGTAAAGTTGTAGGAATCAAACACCAGCTAACCATACCCTACACTCCACAACAGAATGGAGTGGTGGAGAGGAGAAATAAAACAGTGGTGGGGATGGTGAGGTGCATATTAGAAGACAAGAAGCTTCCTAAAACTTTTTGTGCAGAAGCAGCCTCTACTACTTGCTTTTTGCTCAATAGATTGCACACTCGAGCCCTTAAAGACATGACACCACATGAAGCATGTTATGGAGTAAAGCCAAAGTTGAAGAACTTGAAGGTGTTCAGATCCTTATGTTTTGCTTACATATCTAAGGTTAGAAGAAACAAATTGGACAACAAATTTGCACCTACAATTTTTATGGGATATTCTGAAGTAACCAAGGGATATAGGTTGTATTATCCAACACTGAAGATGGTGAAGGTGAGTAGAAATGTTCATTTCCTTGAAGATGAACACTGGAATTGGTCTCGTTCAAATCTTTCGAAGTCATTGGATCCTTTTCCTCGTTCGAGAAGCTCCTCCCTTCCTCCATTCCGTCTCGAAGAGTAACTAGGACAAATTCAGTCACGTTTTCATGTTCCAATTTGAGTAGAGATGTTCATTTCCTTGAAGATGAACACTGGAATTGGTCTTATGCAAATAAAAAAAAATGAAGAAGAAAGGCAGATTATCAGGCTACCTCCTATTACTCCATAAAGTGCAAAAGAAGATGTAGATGATCAGAACCAGTTTGAGCAGGATGAGCTGGATTCTGAGAAGGAGCAAATTCCAGAGATTCTAGAAAGTGATATAGATCATATACCAATAAGAGGAACCAAGAGTTTAGCAGAAATTTATGAGAGAAGTAATGAAGAAATGCTAGAGCCTTCAAGAGTTCAAGAAGCACTTCAAGATCCGAAATGGTTTGAAGCCATGAAGGAAGAAATTTCAATGATCAACAAAAATGAAACCTGGACTTTAGTTGATAGATCATCTGACAGAAGGGAAATTGAACTCAAGTAGGTCTTTAAAATCAAGCTAAATCTAGATGGTTCAGTCAACAAGTATACAACTAGACTAGTGGTTAAGGGGTATGAACAAGTAGAAGGAGTGGATTTTGGAGAGACATTTGCACTAGTGGTTAGGATTGAAATAATCAGACTTCTCTTAACACTAGCAGCTGGGAAAAGTTGGAAGGTACACCAAATGGATGTAAAATCTACCTTCCTAAATGGTGTATTGGAAGAGGAGATTTATGTACAACAACCAGAGGGTTTTGTGATAGAAGGGAAGGAGGAGAGTGTGTATAGACTGAATAAAGCACTTTATGGCTTAAAGCAAGCCCCTAGATGCTGGTATTCAAGAATTGATACTTTCCTACTGGAGATCAATTTCAAGAGAAGTTACAGCGAGCCAACACTTTATGTAAGACTGCAACTAGATGATATTGCAGTGGTTTCGGTTTATGTAAATGATTTGTCGTTGATTGGAAGTTCAGAAGAAAAAGTTGAGTTTCTGAAACAACAATTCAGAAGCACCTTTGAAATGACTGATATGGGGTTAATGAAGTATTTTTTGGGAATGGATATATATCTATTAAAAAGGGTATATCAGTGAGTCAGAAGAAGTATGTGTGTGATGCGCTGAAGAAGTTCAAGCTGGATCAATTCAAACAAGTGTCCACCCCCATCTGTCTGAAAGAGAAGCTAGTGAAGAAGGAATATAGAGATGAAGTTGATAGCAGAAATTACAGAAGTATGGTGAGCTGCTTAATGTATATATCTGCCACCAGACCAGATATCTTGTATCCAGTAAGTGTGCTCTCCAGGTATTTGAGTAATCCTGGGAAGCAACACTTAGTTGCTGTCAAGAGAGTGCTAAGGTATCTTAAAGGAACAATTGAGTATAGACTGCTGTATGAGAAGTCGGGTGAGTGTGAGCTGAAGTGTTTTGTAGATAGTGATTGTGGTGGAGCAACATAAGATATAAAGAGTACTACAGGTTACTGTTTGACTTTGGGATCAACTTGTTTTTCATGGAGCTCAAAGAAGCAAGAATTGGTGGCTCTTTCGACTGCAGAAGTAGAATTGGTGGCAACTACAGCAGCTGCTAAGCAAGTGATATGGGTCAGGAAATTGCTTGAAGATTTGAAAATTCATTTGACATTTGCTACTGGGTTGTATATTGATAATCAAGCTGCTATTTCAATATCCATGAAATTGAATCTTTCATGGGAAAACTAAGCATTTCAAGCTTAGGTATTATTATCTAAGGGATGTGCAACAAGAAGGGGAGCTGGAGCTTGAATATATCAACACGGAAGATCAAGTTGCTGATCTGTTTACTAAAGGTTTTCATCTTTCTTGATTTGAACAATTGAGAAAGATGGTAAGTGTTAAGAAGCTGAATTTCTGAGCCAAGGAGGAATATGTAGAAGAAATGTCTCAGAAGTTCAGTAGATTGGTTTAGCTAGTTCCTTAGCATGCAAGCAATGTATAAGGATTCAAGAAAAGTTAGTTGAGTTAGTTTTCTGTTAAGCGACAGTTAGGAGTTTTGAAAATTATAAATGGTTGTATTCTTGAAAGTCATACACAATTCTTCATATACAATAAAACTCAATACATCACTAAGTTTCTGATCTATCTTGCTTCTCTGTTTTCTCTGCTTCCACTAACAAAACTTATTCTTGTGATCTTTTTCTTTCTTTCTTGTTTCTTACGTTCATTAGCATAGTTTCAGTTCTTTGATGATAGATAGATAACAACAACAAAACATTGGACACCAATGAAGCCGCCTAAACCATTAATCTGTAAGCCAGAAGTGCATAAATAAAAAGCAGTATGGCATATGAGAAGCAAAAGAGAAAACTACAGCAGACTATCAGTGAATTGTAAATCATAAATCAATGGTGACTTTGAAAAACTGTGTGAATTGACTTGGGTCAAAGATACCTTTGTGTGCCTTTTAAACCAAGTTTTTTTTGTCTTCTCAAACAGAGGCATAACAGTTTCAGTGACCATATAGATGACAGATAGTGATGCTTGAGGTAGAAGCATTGAAACTTTCAACTTCAATACTATGTAGGAAGGATAAAATATTCGGATGTCTGACCTGGACAGAAGCATGAATAACCGATGATGCTGATGGCAATAACAGAAATAGATAGAAAGGTTGGAAAAGCTAGTGTGCTGCAGACAGGTACAAATACACTATAGGAAATTATATATGAAATGACGCAAATATAACATGGCTCTATGATAATAATTGCTGCAAACAGCAGAAGTATAAGTCAGTTGAGACAGGACAGAGACATCCATACCTCAGCCTTGAAGAGTACAAATTTTAATACTGGTAATGAAAATTAAATCTATTCTGAGTCATAAAAGGTATTTTAACACTCTTATGTTAATGCATATGTTGATGTTGACACAAATCGATACAGCAGTGAAAGCGTTTGAATCTGAACCACATTGAAGTATACTTCAAAGGAAATCTGATTCCCAGTTAAATGAAGTTTCAGCGTAGAACCTTAAGAGATGCTGCTATCATGCACAGCTAACTTGGTTAATATAGTCAATTTCCAACTAAATACAGAAAATTTCTTGGATTGATTACAACCAAATTCAGAATTATCCTACGCGAGTTCAGCGGAGAATCAATCACAAGGAAACCAAACCAACAAAAGAGAAGTTAAATAGAACGTAAAATAAGAACGTCACTAAATTACAAAGATATAGTTATTAATTTTGGACTTGGACTTGGACTTGTAAAATGTAATGAGCACCGATGCCCATGTTCTTACAGTTAGCTATTGGAATCTCCCAAGTATTTATTTTTGTCCAGCTCCATGATTTTACTAATGATCACTCAAGTAATTACCAAGTTCTTTGTATCAATCTTAAAATAACAGAAATAGCAAGGTTAGGCTCCACTTCGGTGAATGCTTTTTGAGCGTTTCTCGCACTCCCCTCTACATTTTCTGGATCCATGAAAAGATATAAGTTTTAAATAACGTGATATTAAATTTTCATTTAATAAATAAAAGAAGAGGTGAAGAAAAAGGCCGGATAGATAGGGGCCTTGTTTTGGGCCCATGGCAAGTCGTAGAAGTTAGGGGGTTTCAGCTCCCGAAATGACCGTAGCAGGTTGCGGGAAACTTTCAAGATTCAGCCGAGACTTGCTTGGTCTACCCCGTTAATCAAATCCTTCTTGACTTCAACGCAAGCTAGAACTAGAAGCAGTGGTTATTTTTCTTCCAATTCTTCAAAGTCCAAATTAGACCTAGGTGGGTTCAACGGGGCACGGTCTTCGCCTAGACCCAAACTAATCTGTTGTAGTAATACAGACCATGACCTAGTCATATTTTCTAACTTCGAATCCTTCTTCTTTTATACTGCTAAATACTTTGAACATTTAAGTTGAACAACAACTTCCTCCAAACTGAAGCTCTCCAAGGATGTACTCTGATCAATTATTAGACTATACCAAAGAATAAGTCTCCAGTGATCACCCATTTATATTCCTTCCCACAGCAACCATCCAAAGTACAACATTACGTCACCAGTTATGGCTTCTCCTTCTGATATCGTTTCCTTAATCCTTCAAGGGTGCAAGTTAGCTCGAGAAGTTGAATCAAGCTTGGCCAACCAGCCGCAGCCTGAGGCACTTGCCAAATCATTGGATGAGATTATCAGGGTTTTTATGGCTGCTAATGATAGACTAAATGAAGCTCAGGAAAATCCCATATGTTCTTATCCTGCAGGCACCATGCTTCATCAGCAGAAAGAAGGTTTACAGGAAAGCTTAGTTGCAAGTAGCACTTCTTGCGCTTCAGTGATGGAGCTCTATCATCTTCATGAGATAAGTAGCTCATCGTCAGGCTGGCTGGTGGAAATTACCAGGAACCAAATGTCAGCTAGTGGTGATGTTCAGGCAATGGATACAAGCGAAGCAAGCAGAGGTGCTGCTGCCTCATCATCCTCACAGAGACAACGAAGAAGGTATATTGCCCATAATTCTTGACTCCAGTCTCCAGCGCTTATAATTTATTGCATATGTATAGTAACGTAAGACAATCTTAACTTAGAATCATCCTTAGTTGCTTACCATCACATTATTTTGTCATGCAAGTTATGAAGTCAGCCACGTACATTAATACACCTAAACATATAGGCCAGAATTAGAATCCTTGAAACTAATTTCCACCCTTCAACCATCTTAAAATGAATAAAGAGAGGCCGGCACGTACAGACATTTACAGACCAGTGATTGATAGGCCTTTTCTAGGTAGGTGCCGGGGTTTAGTAATTGTTGTTGTTTGACTAATTACTAGGAAAGCCGAACAGCCAACGTTATTAAAGTGGTTTCCTTTATGATCATTTTTACTCCATTAGACTTACATCTGAATGAGATTACAATGGTATATGATAGAGTAGTAAGATAATCATTCCATTGATATTTGTTAAGTTGAAATTATGTTGTTTGTTAATGATTATGAAAGAGTGAGCATTCATTGATTTTGGAAATTGGATTATTGTGATATTTGGAATTCAGAAACAATAACGAAGAAAAACGAACCCTGAGGGTACCTGCTCCCACAGGAGGAAATACCGAAATCCCACCTGAAGATGGCTTCACTTGGAGGAAGTATGGGCAGAAGGACATTTATGGATCTAAATTTCCCAGGTATATAAATTAATGCATATATTTATGTATTTAGAACAATTATAGAGATATGGTAAACCAAAAGTTAAGAAGATTAGTTTCTCTTTCATATTTGACCGAAATTGCCGTATGTCCGTTGATTTTTCATGCTACACATGATTCCCTTCTAGAAACAATCAGGTTTTTGACTCGGTACACGGCCAACTGAGGTCGAATTGAAGTCAAAGTAATCACTTTTTGACTCCGCATATGAACCCAATATTGTGAATCGTTTACTCATGATCTTGTGCGTTATGGTTTGCGGATATTTACATATGAGGCGTAAGACGATTAATTGATTGATAAATTATCTTCAGGGGCTACTACAGGTGCACCCACCAAAAGTTCTACCAATGTCCAGCCAAAAAGCAAGTTCAACGACTTGACGACGACCCCTTCACCTATGAAGTGACATACCGAGGAGGACATACTTGTCACATGTCAGCCACGGCACCAATTATACCATCAGTTCCACAGCCACCACAAGGACCATCAGCTGCAGAAACCACACAGGAAATTCCCGGGGGAAACTTTCTGGGGAATTGGCTGGAATTCAGTCTTGGAGGTACTAGTAGTAGTGGTGGTACAGTTACAGCTGCAGTTGGCTCCGCTTCATCATCATCTACCATCTTCAACAGATATGGTAGAGAAACAGCTGGTCATGAATATCAATACCCAGTAGCTGATATGGCAGACGCCTTGTTTAACTCTGGCAGTAGCAGTGCTAGCAATAGCATGGAGTTAATCTTCACTACCAGTTCCATGCATCATAAACAAAGAGATCATGAAGCCCCTGACAACAAAAAGTAGAGGAATCTTTGCTTTTTATATACATGTATACCTCGATAGCTATAACTTTGACCAATTAATGTTTGTGTAACTATTCTTTAGTCATTAATCACTTGACAAACAGTGAATGTGAATCTTTTTGCACATTCATCAATTTCGCAATTTATCTTTTACCATAAGCGATTATCCGTATTCATCATTATTGATACTTCTCTTTTTCTTCCAATTATTTATAAAATTGGCACATCTCCTTTAATATAGATGCACAAATGTGACTCTAACCATAGAATGAGATCTCTACAGTCATTGTAGAGAGAATTAGGTTTTCATTAAAGTCTAAGCCAATTTATAATAGTTTTTAGATATTTTAATAATTTAATTTAAATAAAATTTTAATTTTAATTAAACTATAATTAGAATTAGAATTAATTCTAATTAAATTGCAATTAAAACCTAACATATAATATTAATACTTATTTATTAAATATCTCATATTTAATCATAAAGTTTTACAAACTTTACAATCAATTCCAACATGATTAAAATACATTTTCTCTCTTCAACCCATTCTTTGTATATAACTCATTAGGTTCCTAAATATATTGGAAATGGATATAAATTATAATCTTAAATCATATTTAGGATTAGATAAAATAACTCTTTTAATTTATCTTTGATTCTCTAATTGAACAATTTACAATCATAGATCAAATTGACGTCTGGTAATACATCACAACCACTCAAATATTTACGAATATCCAAGTGGTTCTGACTAACATTTTCATGCATTATTTTCTTTATAATTCAATCATTTCATTATAAATTGTTCCAATTAGACATAGAGCATAGGAATAATGTATATTTTATTTGAGTATAATCATGTTAGTTCTTTACCATTAACAATTGTTTCAATTAATATGAGTTGAAAGCTATTTTCAAATGTCATTCCACCTTATCCAAGGATTTTTCAAATTAATACTAATCAAGAATAATGTAATGTTCTCTCTAATTACTTTAGGGTAATGAATCTTATATTAATCACTTAAGTACCTCCATATAATTCATACTATATTCAATAACTACTAATTGAGCTACCTTTGACTAAAATAGGTAATAAGTAGTATCAAAATATATAAATCCTTAAATGAGATATTTTAGTGATCTAAGTCGAAGGATCACTTATACGAACATTACAATGAGAATTTCATAGATATGTAACTAATATTCCAAATGAAATTCTCATATGAGGTCAGTTTAGTGAAATTGTTCTCTAATAAGCACCCACGTGTTTGTTTAAGTATCTCTATAATCGAGTTTATAAAATTGACTACTTTCTTTGTAAAGAAAAAAACATAATATGTAATATTCTTTTTACGCTCTATTAATGTTCAATCTCAATATAACAATGATTAGGAATCAATTAATTGGTTGTAGGGAATAAACCAATAATAAAAGTGAAAACTTTACATGGTTGCTTCGAGGATGACTTTGCTTTGTTTGTTGTTTATAAGAAAAGATGGGGCTTTATGCTAAGTCCGGTTGTAGAAGTTGTCGAATATAAACTCGAGTTTAATTCAAAATCTAATTTAAAAATAAAATATTGGATTCAACCTAAAACTTATTCAATTTGAATCAAATTTATTGATTTTGAGTTAGGTCAAATCGAATTAAACTAAATTTCTTTTATCACATCTAATCTCAATATTAGACCCTATTATTCCATAATTTCACATAATTCACCCCCTCTTAAGTGCCATTAAGGACTATCAAGTGGTATCTTGATACGCGTCGTTAGGCATATAAAATTAAAGCCTTATTTACTTTCAATTTATTAATCAATTTATTAAACAATCTAGTATAGAAAAAATAATAATCTATCCCATGGGGAAAGTTAATTTACTAATCTAGTTTATTAATTTTAATACTTTTAAAAGAAAAAATAACATCATAATAATTTCGCTCATACGAAAGGAATAAAATATAAATATCATTAACTCATTAACATCTTTTTTTAACCAAATAATTAACATATAACATCAAAACTTAATAAACTTACAACACTTTCTTAGAACAAAAAAAATCCTAATTTATAATACATGGTTATTTTGAGCACAATACATTTAGTTATATTCATACAACTAACTTTACATAGAAATATAAAAGAAATCCAAACTAAAACAATTATAATTATGAAAATCTATTAATTAAGTTAAGTTAATATGTAAATAAAGAGAGGGGGTTTTGATGTTTAGAACGAATCAAATTAAATCTAGAAATCAAAGAAATAAGACATAAATCTAACCTAATGTTTACTACTGAACAAGCAACTTTTAGATTTTAGTTTGGTCATGCAATTTTGACATATCTGAGATATTTTGAGACATTTAACAAATTAAATGTAGAAAACCAACCAGTTAGTTTCTACTTATTCCTTTTTATTCTTAGAAATTGAACCAGCTTAACACGTCAAGCACAAAGAAACGCAATTAACAACCAAAATTTGACGTCAAAATTTTAGCAATTGTATAAATGTTAAATCCATTCGGTAATCATTTTAATAAAAATAATATCCTAGTTAATCAAAACAACATAACTAAACTAGAATTCAATAATAAATCATAAATTAAAACATGAAAAATCAGAAACAAGGAGAATTAGGGTTCTGAAAAATTCATTATTATGCTCCAATTTCAAAACTCAGACTAGCCCTAAAAGTTTGAAAAGTCCCTCCAACTAGCTTAAAACAGGTGGGATTTGATTCCCTTTCACCCCAATCACTCCTCACGATAATTTCTCAGCTTCATCCGCCTTGGAAGGATGACGTAACCTATTAAATCTCTCAGCCTTCCCATGACTTCTTACTCATCCTTTTTTCCTTACTACTGCTACCTTTTTATAGGCTCATAAGACACTCCAAAAGCCCATATGTTTCTGAATTATTGATAAGCTTTCACTGATTATCAAATCCAGTTTAAATGGATTTGGAGATTTCTCTTATCTTTCATCACTACAAGAAAGGTAGGAAATAGCGATGGAAAATTACCGACAGAAACATAACCGTTGCAATTACAGATAGAAAATAAATTTCTGTCGACAACATTAACGGGAAAAAATTCGTTTAGCGATGGTAGTAAATTCTGTCTGTAAATATAGAGAGAAATCATCCCGAAAAATTTGCGACGGATGGTAGCGATGGTATAAAATTCCCATCAGTAAACTGTAGGAAAATTAGTAATTAGCGATGAAAAATTAACTACGGAAATACATCGTAGCAAATTACTGACGGAAAGCACAATTCGTCGATAACATTAACGGAAAAATTTTAATTTTACAACGGAATAATTATCCATCGGTAAATATTTATCTCGAAAAATTTTCTGACAGAGTATAGCAATGGTAACTTGATTTCTTGTTGATAAAGATAGCAAATTACCGACGGAAAACACAATCCATCAGTAACATTGATGGGAAAAGTTTAAGTTTGTGACGGAATAATTATCTATCGGTAAATATTTATCCTAGACAATTTTCCGACAGAATATAGTAGTGCTAAAGAAGGCGGTAATTGTTGGTGGTTTATTTTTGTTTACCGACATATTTTCTGTCGATAATTTCCATCGGTAAGTTTTAAGATGTAAATGTCGCTTTGGCTTTAACGTTTTTAATAAAACAAAAATGATGTAGTTTGGTGTTTGGTTTAACACCAAACGACGTTGTTTTCATTTAACCTAAAACTACCACAGCCCCTCCCCCTTCCCCCATCTGCATTGCGTCTGATATTTCTTCTTCTCTCTGTCGTCGCCGTTCTCTGTGCCTGCCGAAGCCCTGCCGTTCGTCGTCCCACCTCACATCGCCATCGTGCCACCGTCCTCGGCGTGTCCCAGCGTCCTCATCTCTGTTGCTACCGAAGGTAAACAATGTACATCTCTGTTTTGCCTTTTACGATTATTGCTTCATTTTTAAGATGGATTTTTGTTTTTATTGCTTAATGATAATTGCTGAAATGAAAAACGATGAAGGTTGATAATGTTGAATGTGTTACACTGGTCATTAAAGTCTTAATAGAGCTACAGAGGGTTGCGAAAAGACAAAGAACATTAAATCATTACGTGTTTGAATTGACACAGGAAACAGAGGTTGAATATTTAAAGCTTATTGAAGTCATATTATTACGTGTTTGATCTTATGCCTTTGTGAGAATGATTTCTATTTTTCGTTAATGGGTAATGAGAGGGATTTGTTAATGAACAATATAAAGATGAGTTTGAATCGATACAATAGAAAAGGAAGGATTTTGGAGGCTTAATGGAGTAATATCATTACGTGTTTGATATTATGCTTATGTGAGGATATTTTTTGTTTTTTTTGGACAGTAAGTATGGAAAGGGGTTTGTAATATGCATTTTTTGAATAAAAAATACAATACACCCATCCTATGATAATAGTTGTTATCTTGGTAATAGCCTGTAAGCTTCTATCTTTGTTTAATAAATGGTAATATTAAAATTCACGTAATGTCTTATCTTTTAAAATCATCTACTGGCAAATCTTATGAGAGGTTACGTTATAGTTGTTCAGAAGATATTTGAATGAAAATTTGGGCATTATAACTCTTTATTTTAATGTATTATACAAGACTTAACTCATCATTACTTTCCAAAGACTCAATGGTGCTAACTGTCTTCTTCTTCAATGCTACTAACTCTTGCTAAAGTATGCCTATTGGATAGAGTTTTTCTTTTAATATTGTCTATTTATCATATTCATGCTTCAGCTTTACACTTTTTATTCTACACATAATTAATTAGTGGATATAATTAATTAACTACAATATTATTAATTAAAATATAATTAATTCATTAATGAAAATATCATAATTAATTAATTAATTTAAAATATAATTAATTAATTTAAATATTAATTAATTTCTTGATTCACAGGTGTAAACAATGCTAGGTACCATAGTTTTGAAACCAATTGTAGGTGATTAATTCAATTGGTTAATACTTAGGGAATGTGTAAAGTTAAGATGTTCTGTAAATTTTGGGGAACATGAAGGATACTAACAATGGAATCAATGTTTTAAATTAACGGTTTTGCAGAAATGAGTAATGTTGATAGATCTTGGATGTATAGACGATTATCACATGATAGTTTCATTAATCCTGAGTTTGTAGAGGGTGTTGTGTCAGCCCCACAACATTTTTCCATCAAATTAAGCATAAGAGCTTATGAAAAGAATGCATGAGAGAAAATTAAGGGCATTTTTGGTATATGGTAAAAGTGACAAGGGTAAAGTGGACTTTTGGGATAGGCATGGTGGACATGTCTTTTAGCAGATGGTAACGTGAATGGGAGGTAAAAACACAAAATTGAAGCTTCGGATGAGAGTGGAAAAGAAGAGAGTTGAGACTTAAGCTGAAATTTTGAGAGACTAAAGAGAGAAT
>JAOQMS010000180.1:11823813-11854439 GCA_027563885.1 Erythroxylum longipes | reverse complement strand
CTAAGACGTGCTGAATGAATTGTATGTGAATTTTGAACCTAGGCAATGTAGGGTAGAATTGAACTTCAAATGGATGCAAATATTCCTATGTATTTAAGAAACAACATTGTTTTGAATAACTTTTTGCACTTGAAGTGCAACCGATGTTTTTATCACATATTTTGAGAAATGATATTGTTTTCACCAAACCTACGTTCAAAGTGTAAAGGACAACGTTTTATTTTCTAAAACTACATTTTGAACAACTTTACACTTGGAGTGCAAAAGATGACTTTTATTGTATGAAATGATGGTTTGGAATTTACATACGTATGACCAAGTCATTTATGCTACGTGTATGTGTTTTCTTTTGGCTTAGATCCATGGCACAGTTCCAGTTTATCGATTAGACCGATAAACAAAGGCATGATGCCTTATTTGATTTTAGTACTTATTATTTGTATGCAATTTTTGCTTGTGATTGGTGAGGAAACGATTGTTCAATCGTGTGCTAGGCAAAACTGATTTAGTGACCCCCGTCCCCTTGACGCTAGTACATAAAAGTCGAGTTCATGTATTAACACCTTTCTACGGGACTTACGGGTGATTCCATACCTAGGTCTGGACATCGACGAGGTCATCACCTAGGGTCATAATGCTCTTGTCGACTGTAGTCTGGACTCACTATGGATGTAGTCGAGCCAACACCGAGGATCGGTGGGTGTGCACATTAGTTTGGCCGACTAGTGGTGTCACACATGATTGTTTTGGCTTACCCTGATATTTTTTTTCTAATGAGATTTGATTTATACATGTGATGTTTTTATGCTTTTGTGTATTGGAATTGGAACTTATGTTCACCAGATGAGTGAATTAATAAGATAGGCCTATATGGTTCCTAACCAATATACGTTGAGTCATAGACTAGGCCTATATGTTTCTATGTGTTGTATGTTCACCTTATGGGTTATCTATACCGTCTTGGAGTGTATCAAGTTCTATTCGTGACATATGTTTTTTCCTGATCACTGAGTACATAGTGTACTCGCCCCCCTCCATTTCCTAACTATGCAGGTTAATTTGGTGAGTTTGAAGTTCTGAGTAGATCGTGCAGTCTTTTGACATTTTTGAGATATTACCACACGTGGGTAGTCTCTGTTTTGTACTTTGTTATGTAGTGGCTCATGATTATGTCGATATGCTTTATAATTTTGTAAATTAACTCTTGTCTATCTTGTGGTTTGTAAATGACTTTATGTATGAACATTTTATATTGTCGTTGAGATTGATATTTAGTTAGACTTGTATAGTCAGGTTAAGGGTACCGTGAGTATCCTTAGCCCGGGTATGTGGCAGTTGTCATGTGCCCGATGTGGTTCTGGGTCGTGACAACATTAGTCGGTCCAGTTCAATACCATTGGATGTATCCATTTGAAAGGTACGTAATTCAACAAAAATGATTGTAATTGAAGTCATATCATGTTTTAATAACTAAATTCGTATAACCCTATTCGCTCATATAGGTATCTACATCACTTGAAGAAAAATGTGAAAAGTAAGGCTAGATTTGAAGGTTCGATATGTAATGCTTATTTAGTGGAGGAAGCTAGTACATTTTGTTCATATTATTTTGAGTCGCATGTTCATACAAGAGAAAGAAAAGTTTCTCGTAATAATGATAGGGAAGGAATTAGTGATGCTGATGATAACTTATCCATTTTCACATATCCTGGATGAAAATATGGACGTTCAATGAGAAGAATGTTAATAGAGGAAGAGATTGAGGTTGTCCATGGTTATATTTTATTAAACTGTCAAGAGGTTCAACCTTTCATGCAGTAAGTTGAAATTGATTATTTGTGTTTTGAATTTTAGTGTTATTCATAACTAAAATACATAATAATGTTTTTAGATTATAAGAGGAATTTTTAAGCAAGCTCATGCCCGACAAAACACAAGACGATATCAATAAAGAAGTTAGAAGACACTTTCCTCGTTGGGTCAAGCAATATGTAAGTTTTCACTTACAATATTAAAATGATTGAGTTATAAGATTTAAGTGTTCAGACCATAATATACTGTTTAATATGGTATTTTCTTTTCTGTAGGCCTTAAGAAATCCAATAGAGAACAAGTTCATATGTGATCTTGCGAAGGGACCTCGGCAAATTGTTAAATCATATCCGGTGTATTTCGTTAATAGATACTAATATCATACAGAATATCATGGTCATAACATGGCAATAATAAATAGTGGAGTTTGTATACAGGGAGAATTGATGGATTACTATGGCAAAATTATTGAGATACTTGAAATTGAGTACCCTGCATTGCTAATAAAGCAAAGTGTGATATTTAAGTATGAGTGGTTTGATCTAACTCCAAATGTTGGTACAAAAGTGCATAGCCAATACAATCTAGTTGAAATCAACAAGCGAAGAAGATTTCGACATTTTGAACCTTTCGTGCTGGCAATGCAAGCGATTCAGGTGTATTATGTCCCTTTTCCCAGTTTACGACAAGATAAGTCATATTGGTTGTCCGTTTGCAAAGTTAAACCTTAAATCACGTGGAAAAGGAGAACAGAGAATTAAAAGTGAAGCGTTTCAAGAAGATGCTTATGAAATAAATGCATCTATCCTATATGAGGATAATGAACCTTTGAACGATCCATGTAATTCATATGTTCAAATTTTATCTGGAGAGGATGAGGAGGGCCAGAGACTGAGTTTGATTCAAATTCTTCAGAAAAGGAAGATGATTTTAATTTACAATTAAGTGATGGTAGCGATTAATTTGTGTTTGTAATTGAATATTAAATTCAACTAATCAATTATTTCATTTTCAATATACATCATCCCTGATTCTCTTGTGAGATATTACACTTCTGCAGCCTTCCAAATTTTATTGCTTACCCTTTTTTTTAATTTATTTCCATCTTGACTAAACATGGCATCTATTTTAACTCTTTTAATTTCGTTCCCAAATTGTATGATGTTTGTAGTATATATTCATTGGTGCACTGGGATTACTTCTCATAACTTCAAAGGACTGAAGTTTAAAGCAAAACCAACATTCGACGACATTTAAACTAAAATCACCAAATAATGCTTACATGCACTACTATGCTTAAATCTCATAGTTAGCTGTCCTTTTTTGTATGCCAGACGAATGAAATATATTAACTTGATAAATTAAGCTTCAGGAGAAGATTATACATGAGTAGCATTAGAAACTTGATTAAGTTTTGATTTGATCCATCTCCATTTAAAGTTATAGGTTTCATCATTAACTCGGTTAGATTTATAGAAAACATATAGTTACTACATCTGAGAGTGGATTTAAGTTGAAGTTCATATCACAATAGGTGTTTGAATATATATATATCCTTTCTTTGCAGAATCTCTAATCAATGAATTTTAACTAAAATTCCTAAACTAGTAAACTTTTATGAAACCAGTGTGGAGTTTCATAATCTAAAAAATCTAAAAATATGGTTATGATCTTGTCATACAAATCTGAGACCTATTAGTTAAAGGAGCTTGAAGAACTTAACTAGCTTTTTGTTCAATTGAGAGCAAGGAGTTGAAAGATGTCTTATGTCCTTTTTTAATTCAATTTGTAATATTTCAGGTTGAAATATGCCACCAAAGAGAAGACATGATATGCTGCAACTAAGATTCAGACCACGATTCGAAGGTACTTACTGTACAGGTGAAACATCTCATAGTGTAGTAGATAGAAATGAATCACCTCCTCCTCTTCTAGCTATTACACTTACAGCTGAGGCATCGTCTTTCGTAGATACTGCTACACCATCCACCACCCTTACATCATTTACTACCCTGATACCGACAAAGATATCAGGGGTAAACAATGATGATGAAGGAGGCGGCTGCCAGCCTAGAGCTGAGGGACCTGATAGAAGAACTTACATTACAATTGTCAATAATATGTAAGTGAAAATACATGAAACACTATATGTTTATAATTAAGTTTTAATTTTCAAAATGATATAAAATTATTTGTTTTTATGTTAGGTTCATTCCATTTGGACCATGCTTAAGAAATATGACCTCAAAATTTAAGGAGAAGATTGATATTAAGGGTTATGTATGGAAGAATATCTCTCAGCCGACAAATGAGTTTTACTATCAGGAGTTTAAGGTACAACAAAAATTATTATTTTCTTTTCTAATTAACATTTTTATACATTAATTAGGTAAATATTATTAAATCATAAGTATTAATCGAATGTTTTTCCTTTTGTTTCAGAATTTTTTTTTTGGGATTCTCAATTTGATGCAATCATTTATAGACTATGGGAGAAACGAGCAAGTACATATTATCGCAACTTTGTTGCTACGATACACAGGCTCGGTGTACGACCGCCTTACATTTCTGAACAAATATGGAGTTGTTGACAGCAGTATTGGATATCACCTGAGGCAATGTCCATTTCAGAGTGTAATTTGACCAACAAACGTAGAGGACCGGGGGGAGAGAGTCTTCCCTTACATACGGGAGGATCTATTACCCACCAAGAGCATGTAGAGAGACTTGTAAGTATCAACACTTTACATTTATATTCTCATTTCTTTACTTTGCTGTATTTTAATTGAATTTTATGTGTGAATTTTGGAATATCAATATGTGTTTCTTGTTAAGAATGATAATGTTATAAGTGTCTGGTGCCATATATGGCTGTGTTTTTTAGTTTTTTCTTTGTTCAACAAGAGGTAGATATCATAAAATTATAGGAAACTCTGCCGAAATTTTTACAAATTCTAATTCACTTATAACATTTTATTCTTATGCAGGAAAAGTCTTTAGGTATGAGGCCAACACCCCGTCAGCTCTTTTTGCACACTCACACTAAAAAGTATGACGGTGTGACATTCATCAACAGTCATTGTAGAGAACTCAATGTGTGTGAAATTTATGGTTTAATATTAATGCTTAATATTTATCACTCACTAATATAAACATTGCCTTCTGATAGGACCAAATACAAGAAAGCATTCAACGACAGTCTCAGTAATCTGAAGATGTTGATGAGACTCAAACCTATCTTCATGTAGTGGGTGGTAGGGACCGTTGGGGAAGGATATTTGGCTTAGGTTCATTTGCGAATATTTGTTATTCGCAATCCTCCACGTCCAATACAGTAGTATCTAGTAGGTTGTCCACAAATAATGAGGTCTAAGAACTTTGGAGCATAGTGTAAACATTGGCAACTCAGTTACAACAGTTGATGTAGTACATAGCTCAGTTTTATAATAAAGTGGATGAGTTGAAGGGTAAGGGTAGCACCTCATCACACCAATCAGAGCATCCACCATCTCCAAATTAATAGTGTACTTTTGGTCATTTTATTTTAATTACGAAAACTTATTATGTATAATTTAATGTTTTTGTTATCAATTAAGATATTTTCAACTTTATATCATCAATCAAATTTATGTTTAAAAGATTAAATGTATACTATTACATTAATATCTCTTTAAATTATGCATTAATTATAACATCATCAAATAAAATTTATTAACGGTATTGACAGTATATTATTAAAAAAATCAGAATTATTTACCAACAAAAAACGGAAGATCCGTCGGTACAATAAGAAACATTACCGACAAAAGATGACCGACCGTTGGTAATCACAGATGGAAAAACCACTTCTGTCCATAAACTTAATGACATAATTACATCCGTCGTTAATCACAGAAGGAATAATCAACCACAAATCAGTGGTAATCACAGACGGAACAACTAACCATATTTTGTCGATATTCACATACGGAATAACCAATTCCGTCTGTAAACTCACCGATGGAAAAATATGAACCGTTGGTAATGTTTGAACAATATTACCGATGGTTTTCACTAGTCTGTTAGTAAGTTTACTAATGGAAGGTAATGTTCTGTTTGTAAATATACCGACGATAATTATTTTATCGACGAACTAACATAAACAGTTGGTAAATTTACCAACGGTAAAATGACTCTTCGTTAGTAAATTTACCAATGAAACATTACCTTTTGTCAATAATTATTAGCTACAGTCATTTCTATGACACTCTTGTCTGTCGGGAATGTCTGTCACTAATATTACTTACCGACGGAATGCAAATATTTTCCGTCAGTAACGTCCGTCGCAAAACAACATTTTTCTTGTAGTTCATTAAGATGAAGTCGTTGTTGGACGTGTTATCTTATTTGCATTTTTTTTCTCCTCTAGTTCTCTAAGGGACTGTTTGTTTTCCTTTTATTTTTAGGTTTTTTGTTGTGGTTTTTGTAAATTAATAAACGCCCCTTAAAATCGTGTTTAGTTAACCACATTTGTATAATCTGTTTTTCAAAATAAAAAAATGGCATCTAATTTACGAAAATGTAAAAATAATGTTTTCGTGATTTCTAAAAACAGGTTTTCATCTATTTTGAAACTTTTTTTTCACAAACACAAATCATATTAAGGTTTCTCTCTTCTGCGCTGGCTTAATCTTCTGCGCCTTTCCTGGTGTTGTAATATCTTCAGGTTTGTTGCTATCTATTGCTTTGAGATTTCTCTTGTCTCTCTTGTCCATAACATCAGACCCATTATACTTCTTGCGACTATCGACATTACTCTCTTGCTTTCTCTTGTGTTACTCTAAGTTGAGTATATTGACTGATTAAAAAAAAGAGAAACTGTAATGGAAGAGAGAAAGAAACCAACACAGAATCGTGAAAACGAAGAAAGATATGAAGAAAATAGATGTAGTCATACTTACTAAAAGCATCCATGTAAAACTTTTGCTTTGAGCATAAGCTTCTACAATTTTTTTTGACAATAAAGAAGACAACGCACTCTCGTAGCCTCACGTCTTTAATATAGCATAGAGTTGAGCACAACATAGAGTAGAGCATAGGTCTCATCTCACGTCATTTTGGTGTGTCATAAAATAATATTTTATTGTTATGCTATAATTGCATATAGAGTTTTATTGTTATTCTATAATTGCATATAGAGTAGTTGACACTTCTTTCCTAGCTAGCTTTGCCTTTATTCACTATTGCCTTTAATGAGATCTTCTGTCCTAGCTAGCTTTGCCGAAACCTTCAATTTTTTATCTTCACCACAGTTGACGTCGTAATAACCAAAAAGAGCCACAAAAGATCTCGTTAATTAATAGCTAATATATATTAGCAAGTGTTTTACGATTATAATCCTAATTATTCCTGTGTTCCTCTAGACGAATATATAATTGCAGTATAATTACGAATTGTAAGCTCTTCCATATGGCTTTATCCTAGTCACGAATTTGTGTTGTGAATGTTAATACATGTTGACAAAGATGTCTAACAATTGACCTTTAAATAAATTAGAATTCAAGTTGAACACATTGGTGTAAGACATCATTGTAACAAATTAAAAATTCTATTTTTTTCTATCAATTTTGTGTTATGTTGAAAAATTTTCCATTTTTACCATCTCAATTATATTATAAGCTTCTCGATCCTTTGCTCATGAATCCTGTTAAAGTGGCCTATTATGTTTTCAAGAATTATAGTATGATGGACATATTTTATTGATTAGAATGACTTAATATAATTTCTAATTTATGTAATTTTATTATATATAATTAATATGTAATTTTTTAATAATATTTGATTTGCATATATTTTAATTTTAGCTATAATGATAAATAATTAATTTAAAACTATAATGTGTTATATTATAATTATTACACATAAGAGTATAATTACAAAAAATAAAAACAGGATGATAAAATCAAACATTTTTTTGTTTTTAATTTTTTATTACAAATTTGAACTAAACAGGTTTTTGTTTTTAGTTATTATATTATAAATCTCAACCAAGCAGGTTTTTTTTAAGAAAAAAATAGAAACCAAAAATAGGAAACAGAAATAAAAAATAACAATAAAAAATAGAAGTGGAACCAAACGACCCCTAAGTTTTTGTTTTGTTCGCTTGTTCTCCTTTACATTGCATTTTCTTTCTTATCTACTTGCGTTTTGGTCTTGTAAGTTGTGTCCTTTGTTGCTAAGTGTGCTATGCTGCGTTTTATTTTCCTTGGAATGGTTATGCGTTGCATTTTGTCCAACTGCTATCCCCCTTATGCACTGTCCTTTTTCCCTGTTCACTGGCATTTTGCGTGTTTCCTTTTTAACTGCTTACATTGTCATTTTTGCTCCCAGTTGCTTGGATATTATCTTCTGTGTCATTTTCCTCTTCAGTTGCTGCATTTCTCTTTTGGATTCTTACATTTTGGACTGGGATTTTTCTACTTATGTTGCTTTCTTTGTCTTCCTCTACTTTGTTATGTTGTTTTAGCTATCCACTTATTTTTGCTTACGAAGTGGCTAGTTTTGGGCTGTTTTTGAGTCCATCAAACCTATAAAAAATATTTAATACAAATTAGATATATACATATAGCAATAAAATATAAAATTAAATAACTTGATTAATTAATAATAAAATGCAATAATTTAATCCAAATATGTTATATGAATAATATAAAATAGGGGTGTAAAATGTATTATAATTTCTTATTAATATCTGAGCAGGTTTATTAGGTTAGTATTTCTAACCAAATCCTATAGAAAAGATCATAATACATATTTAGGAGCATTATCATTATCATTCAACTAAGAAGGACAAAGCATTAGTAGACCACCTTTTCTTAATGGTAATAGTTAGCTTTATTGCCAAACTAGGATGAGATTCTTTGAAATGGTCGAAAGTGTGGATTTATGGGAAATAGTTTATAATGGTCCCTTTATTATAACAAAAATTATAGATAACAAAAAGGCTCCCAAATTAAAGAAAAAATGGGAACCTTTTGATAAGATATTAGTATTCATTGAATAGTAGGGTCATACACATCCTATTTTATGCTTTAGGAAGAAATGAATTCAATAAGATCTTTATGTGTGAAAAAACTTATAACATTTGGCATGAATTAGAAATTACTCATTAAGGGCACAAATCAAGTTAAGGAGAGCAAAGTAAGCATATTAATACATTAATATGAATTATTTCAAATGAATCATGATGAAAGCATCTCTAACATGTATACTAGATTCATTGATATTATAAATGCTCTCAAAGGTTTTAGAAAGACATATATTAATGTTGAATTAGTAAAAAATTTGCTTAGGTCACTTTCAAAGAGGTGGGAAGCTAAAGTGATAGCGATATAAGAAGCTAAGGAACTAATAACACTACTATTGGAAGAACTTATTGGATCTCTCCTCATATACGAAATGATGCTCCAAGAGACACAAGAAGAGATAATGCTTTCAAAGAAAAAGAATTTATCATTTCAATCCTCAAATAAAAAAAAAGAATCAAGTGAAGGGGAAGAGACATCAACTAATGAAAACGAATAAGGTATTGTCTTACTCGCTAGAAAATTCAAGAAGTTCTTGAAGAAGAAATTCTTTAAAAGAAAGGAGTTTAAGTAAGGTAAAAATGATATAATACATAAATCCTCTATTATTACTTGCGTTAAGTGTAGAAAACTCGGCCATATAAGGTCACAATGTCCTCAACTCAAAGATAATGAGAAGTATAAGAGAAAATATAAAAAGGACAAGAAGGATAAGGAGAAAGCAATTAAAGCATCAAATTAGGATGACATAAGTGAATCCTAAAGCTAGAATTGGAAAGAAGAGATAGCTCATATGTGCTTTACCACTATAGACAATGATGAGGTAGCATCCAGCCCTAATTCTTGTAATGGTAGTGATGTTGATTTGATATACGATGAATTGGTAGAAAGTTTAGAAATTATGAGTTAAAAAGGGTAGAAATTGTCTTCCAAACTCAAGGAAACTTAAAAAGAGTTAAATGAATATATGAGTGAGAATAAAAAGATAAAAAGTGAATTATATAGCATTAAAGCATCCAAAAATGTGATTATTGATGACAATCATGAATTAGATGCATTTAGGTGTGAGAATGAAACATTGAAAAAGGAAATTGATGCTCTTAAGGTATCTTTATCTAAATTTACAAGGGAAGTGAGCAACTTGAAAATAAGTTAAGAGCTCAAAAGAGTTCTAATGATAGGTATGGAATCAAATATAAATGTGAAAGTATTTTCAATAGTAAAATTACTTTGGCAAAGGAAAATATTTATATAGTGAAGAACCATTTCCTAGAATGACAAATAAGCATGAAGCATCCATATCCAAACACACACATGCACATGACACATTCACTAACCCCAACCTAAGACCAAACATCATGCTTTCATATATGGCTCACACTTTAGGGATAGAGTTTAATATTCTCAAGGAAAGAATAGGTATAATTTTTATGATAACATGAAAACCCACTCATACCCATATAGAAGCACACATAATGACTTCATTCATAATAAGCATTGTACATATAATTATTGTAGGAATTTTCACCATCCTAGGAGAGCATTCAACACATTTTATGTCTAAAGAAATTCTTCATTATAAATACACATATAGAATTCTAAGCAGTGCATTTATGCATCATCATTACTCATATAACATGGTATGTCATATTTATGGTAAGTTTGGACATATTGATAAATATTGCTTTATTAAACAGAAAATGTTAAGCAAACCTTTGAAGTGTGGGTCGAAAAGAAGAAGGAACAAGTCAATAAAATAAGTAAGCTTGTTTGGGTTCTTAAAACACATTGATTGTATTATCAAAGGAGAAAATGGTAAAAAGTAGAGATATTAGATATTGAATTGAGCATTATTTTTAGAATTTATATCTTTTATCTTGATGAATCTAACATTCTTACCTCCAATAAAGTCTTAAAGATGTTGTAGGATATAGAGAATTTAACTCCTAAAATTAACCATCAATACTTCTCAAGTTTTTGAACCAAGTGAGCATGATGAGAACGATGAGATGCTACTAATGGATTGAGAATTCAAAAAGAATCTTCATTCAAATCTCTTATAAATAATGTTCAACATAAAGTAATGTGATTAGTACATTTATGTGTCAATTGGAGTATAAATCCTTGATGATAATTATTTGACTTTTAATTATGAATAAGATACTTTTAAAGTATAAACCTAAGTACCTAGAATTAGAGACTATATGCAAAATAATGTCACTAAGTTAGAATTTACACTAATTAGGTTATTATTTCTTTAAACTTTTGAATAAGGATAAAATTTACTTAATAAGAGGAAAATTAATTTTTATTTAAGGGAATTTTTTATAAGGTCCTTTATATGATCAAATTCTTTTTTATTGATATTTATTTAGTTGATATGTGTTTTAATATTATTTTCTTGAATTTTTTAATTTTAGTTTTAAAGATGGTTCCTTAAGTTATCTGGTTAACTGGTCGACTAATATCTTAGTGTGGTGGACTAGTATCTTTAAAATCCACACTTTTGTACTTTTTAGTGATTTTATTGGTTTTTTGGTTGCTTATCTGGTCACCTAAACAGTCTCATTGGTCGAACAATGTCCTTTAGTGGTCGACCAATGTTCCAATATCTAACTTTTTTTCTCAATAAGCTTGTTCTTTTTTTGGTCGAAGATTTAGTCGTTTAATTACTCACAAGCGAGTTTGCCTCCTCCTGTTCTTTTCAAAATTACTCCACATATCCTATTCAAAACAAACTTTGGTTAACTAGTATAGCCTTATGGTCGACCAATCTTCATGATCTATGGGCTTTCTCCTTATCCTTACTTTTATTTTTCATCTTATTCGTTCATATCCTTTAAGACCTAAACAACTTACTCTTTTCCTTAAAAAATGTCATCTCCTACTACATCAAAGTATCATTGAATTGCATCAAATTAAAACACTTTTAAATTTCATAATTGGAATTTTCAAAAAAAATTAATTAAGAGTTTTTTTCAAACGGATACCTATATAGTTAAATTGTAAAAGGAGTTTAGCCATTTCAATTATATTGATATATCTTTAATTTTAGTATTTTTAAACTTTTTTCATATTTATATTTAGGGGCCTTCAAAATTATATATTATTTTTATAAAATTAATTGTTGGATATTGCAATTATGTTTTATTTTTTATAACTCCAACCATTAATTTTGTGAAAACTTGCCATTGGTGTTTTTAATTGAAATTTTCAAATTAGACATCACATCAAAATTGGAGATTTTCAAATTAGACATAATTAGATATCTCTATAAAAATTGACCTTTTATTTTGACTCTTAAATATTCAATAGCACTCTCTAATGAGGAAAGTTTGACAATCTTGATCAAATTCATCTTTTTAACCAAGTTACTTGATGCTTGAAACTTTACATTATGTAATTTTGGATTTCTTTTTTATGATTCCAAAAAGGGTGAGAAAGTTTGGTGATATTAGATTTAGGGGGAGTTATTGTTTTGTCATTTTTGTATTTCTTACATTTTATATGATATGCTTGAGTAAATTTTTGTTATCTTTATGTATGAATATTTCTTTGATTTTGAATATCTCTTTTGTTCTTGATATTGAATTATGTTCTTCTTATTGAATAATGATTTATGCATGAATTAATAGGGAGCTCTTCATTATCTTAAATTATATTTTGTGTGCTTAACTTTATTATTGTTCTCCAATATCACAAATATTTTGTCATCGTCAAAAAAGGAAGACTTTTTAACCAAAGGAGGTTCCAATTGATGTATTGATGATAAAAAATATAATTACTACTAATGTGACTAATATTTTGTTGAAAAGCAATATTAGAACAAAATGAAGTTATAAACTCAAGAAGCTAGTGTATGAAGTTGATAAAATTTTTTTAAAGTTTGTAACCAATTAAGTGTAGATCAAAACAACAACAAAAGGAGATAAAGGCTCATCAAATTCATTTCACATATTGTATTATTATTTGTAAGCTCACTTTTTTAATTTGATGATCCAAAAGCTCACCATAATCATTTCATCTTACTTCATTGCATGAGTATTTACATTTGCAAAAGGCATTAAAGCTTTTGATTTTAATATAAAAGTCTCTTGATCTTTCAAATAATATTTGGGAAACATTTTAGGAAATGTTTTAATCATATTTAGATTAAACCAATTGGTTTTGAGCATTTGAAGTTGTTAAAATCATGTTTTTTATGATAGTTAGTCAACCTATATAGGTTCATAGTCATCCAATATAGGTCAAAGTTGTTAAATTTAATGTACTAAGAGTTTATAACAACATTGGTTGATGTAAAAAATGTGCGATATTGGTCAATACATGTACTGGTCGATCAGTATTCCAACAACTAGTGAATCTAGTACTGTAAATAAATATTGGTTGATCAGTATGCTATACTGGTAGACCAATGCATCGTATATAACCATTGTAACAGCTAATCATTGGCTCCAAAGGCTGTTTTGGGTCCCAAAACACTATAAATAGTTATTTTCTTATTTCTTTTAGTATCAAGAATGTAATAGCCGGTTTCCAGACAAACTAAGTGTTAGAACCCTAGACCATTGCATATGAGTAACAGCATTGAGAATTTATGAAATGCATTTCATTCACATGCATATCATTAGCATACACACATAAATTATGATTTTGTTCACATTGCAAAGATAGTATATGCACTTAATTGAGATATTCTAGGGTATAAAAGGTTTACAATGATCATAATGTGAATTGTGTATTATTTATGCCTTGAATTTTGGTTTGATTGGTTACAAGTAGTAAATTTGGGATTAATTGTTACAATTGGGAAATTGATGAATTAAAATGTATGTTGAGACTAGGAAAAATGCCCAAGTGGTAAGACAAATTGACACATAAAAAGTAGGATGACTAAGCCTATAAAATAAGTTACAAATGGCATAGATAAATGAGTGACATTTAGCATGGTAATTAATTAAAAAATGGTAGCAATTACTAAGTGACAAATGGACTAATAACTAGGTGACAAATGACAACTTATTTAGTGGGAAAATGACTTACATGCCTAATGACATATGTCATTGAACGATGATGATACCTTGCACCTAGTTGAATTAAGCTAATGTAGCAAAAGTTTCTGCTGGAACATTCACCATCTTCTTCTTATATCTCCACTGAAATTTACCTTGCACCTAGTTGAATTAAGCTAATGGAGCAAAAGTTTCTGCTGGAACATTCACCATCTTCTTCTTATATCTCCACCGAAATTTGCTTCTTACTTACATCTCTGTATTTTGGTTTAAGACTAGCTAAATTGCCACACCAAATCCATACTTTACCCTTCAGAAGATAGCTAAAGAACTAGCTTATTAATGTCCTTTAGCCTTGCCAAAAACCAACTTATTTTCACTCTGAGTTTGTGATGATCTTGCAACAATAGAGGGCTAGGCTAACTTGATGAATTGAGCTAAAATTGGAAACTAAATAAGTAAGTAAAGTGTTTTTCTTTATGGTATGTTTAATAGAAAGATCACGATGATTAAATTGGATGGATTGTATATGATGTTGATGAAGTGTGCTGGAATATAATGGATGAACTTGGATATTTTTATGCTTTACTTAATGTATGAAAACTGTGGCTTATAGGTTGATACATGGATGAATTAGATTTGGATTTAAAGTCTAAAAAAGTGAATTTATGTTAAAGAAAGATGTTAGTGTAATGTTCTTGAAATGGGAAAGAACTAGGACTATATGCATGATAGTGAATGATAGTTTCTATTTTGTTTTATTGCATGAAAGACAATAGTTTATGGATTGTCAATTGAATAATTTTGAGTTAGAATTGGAGATGAAATAGATGAGGAATTGGAGTATTATTAAGGTATAATTAAGGTATAATTGATGGACTATTCATAAGATGTTTGGAATTTGGTATATAGGTGTTAAAATCTAGAAAAAAATTTAAAGGAAATGGATGGTGAACTTTCGGTTCACTCATCCCACGATCGTAGAAGCTGTATACATGATCATGGGCAATGCTTTAAAGTGAAGAAAATTTTTTTTTGTGTCATTATTGAATTACTAAGGATAAGTTACTTTACTTTGGTGCATTTAGACTTGATTGAGGCTTAAAATGAATCCAGTTTGATGTTGGATTAGTTGGTTAAGTGTTTGATACGTTGAGGTTGTTAATTGATGTTATAACTTAAGGAAAGGATTGTTTGATATCGATGTATCTAAATTTGGAATTTGCAAGTGTTAAAGGAATGAAGTTGTTCTTATGAATACAAATGTGATCCAAAGGATATGAGTAATGTATTAAGAATGAATGAATGAATGAGAATTGGGAAATTGTGTGAATATATGAAATGCTAGAAAAGGGTTGGTAAATGTATGGTTGATGAATTTAGAATAATCAAGTTTACTTGAGATATAAACCTAAATTTGCAAGCTAGTTAGATACAAGCTAAAATGTTTGAATGATCAAGACTCGTGATTAAGGATACATACCCAAGAAAGTCAAATGAGCATGCATTAAACATGATACATATATATGTATGATTGAATAATCATATGATTGATTAACTTAGTAATGTGTGAACTATATGTGTGTATTACATGATTAAAGAAGCACAAATTGAATGTCAACATCCAGACATTGCCGGGTTGTCAAGGCAATAGCTTATTTGGAGCGTACTATGAGTTAACCTAGATGTTTTCTCAATATGATTGATTTGTTTCTGTTTTAAATTTTGGTTATTGACTTGTTTTTGATATGATGATAATTTTGGACATTGATGGTCTGCGGAGTTTAATATTCGGGATTGTATTGGAAGTGCTTTCTAAATGTATGTGAATATAGAAACAATGTACTCAACTAAACGTTGAATGTCGAACTCAGATCTGATGAATGTGATAAAAGATTATGCACATTAAATGAAAGTGTTGATATCATATTATGTGAATTGATGCATTCTATCACATTGTTATACATGATCAGATAAAGCAGTTGTGACCAGAGTGACCAGTATGAAAAGAGCTTAAAGCTTAGAAATTTGCATAAAGATCCACAACTTAGTTATTAATGAGCCCGATATCCACAATAGGTACAGGACAGCATATGAAATGAGCCTAGTATCCACAATGGATATGGGACAGTAAATAGGCTCTCAATCACAACAAGTAAAAAGAAAGTGGAGTCACGTGTGCATTTACATTTATATATGTATCTTTACATGTATCATGTGAAAGATTGTGAAGTATTATTAAATTGTGTTGATATAGAGGTTTACAATAGTTGTCTACATGTTGATGATATGAATGATTAAGATAGATGGTCGGATTATTCTGAAATGAATATATGGAATGTGTGAAGTTCATGATGTATTGTTGAGATGAGGTATACGTAAATTTGTTTTCTATTTGAGATTTTTGTGTTCTGACATGAGTGAGCACATCAATGATAGTTCACTTACTAATTTCACAAACTCATCAAAATTCCAACGTTGATTTTCATGTAAGTTATGTTTGTTAATGAAATGGGTGAAGTTGATCTTTAAAAAAAACTTATTTTCTGTATAATGCCATAATAAGTTGATGTGATTGCTCTAACAAGCCATTTTCATAGGGTATGTTCTTAAATATCCTCTGGATGGTGGGGCATATGCTCTATGGTAGTGGTGTGTTACAATTTTTGGTATCAAAGCATGGTTTGGCATCCATAGGGACATATATAAGCATTTAGACCTAACATATAGTAAGATCCTCGTATAGTGATCACAATTATTGTTTGTTATTGGTCATCTGCTATAGGAGATCGAGTCGTAGAATCAACTGACCTTAAGTCCATAGGAGTCAATAGAGAGTCTCCAATAACTCAGTTTGAACAAATGTCTCCACGAATTTCTAAAAGGAGGGAGAGGAGGTATGATAAACTTAGGAAGTAGGGGGTTGTAGACTTCTATGGAAGTACAGACCCTGCAGAGGCAGAACGTTGGTTGGAAAGAGCAAAGAGGGTGTTTGATGAGATGGACTGCGAGTTCGATGGGAGGTTTGACTATGCAGTCTCGCTACTGCAAGGTCCAGCTTATCAGTGGTAGAAGATTGTTCCCGATAGTTCCGCCTGACCTTGTAGACTGATATGGGAAGACTTCCTGAGGGTTTATAAGGAGAACTACATGCGAAAAATCTACCTAGATAGGAAGATGAAGGAGTTTCTAGATCTGAAACAGGGCAATCTTACTGTAGTCGAGTATGAGGTATGGTTTAATGAGTTAATGGAGTATACTATAGCTTGATTCCGACTGAGGAGGATAAATGTAGGCAGTTTGAGGATGGGATAACTATGGAGATCAGGACGAGATTGGTTATTACCAATCTGAGTAGTTTTACTTAGCTACGAGTTGCCTCAGTTCAAATTGAACAGTTATTGAAAAATGGACAAGGAGAGTATAGGTAGGATTTTAGAATGAAGAGACATGGTGAGTCTCAAGTTGATTCTGGCAGGAGATTTAGTAAACGCCATAATAGATCATCACGATCACATACTAGATCAAGACAGTCGAGGTTTAGACCGAGAGGTAGTTTTATACAAGTCGGTAATGGTAGAGGTCAAGTATTAGGAGGACAAACACAACAGATGCCTAGTTGTGAGCATTCTGGAAAGAAACATGGTGAAGAGTGTTGGAAGATATCGGGAGCTTGCTTTCATTTTAGCTCTTTTGAGCACCAGATTAGAGACTGTCCTGCAACTTTGGGACCATAGTCTGGAGTGAGAAGGAAATCAGTGACTGAGACAATTGTCCAGTAAAGTAGAGCTAACAGAGCAGGGTAGAGAGGCATAGGTAAAGGTAGAACAAGTTCAGTAAGTCCAAGTGTCAGGACTGAGGTGCGGAGTAATCAGCCGTAGTCCCAAGCCAAAATCTTTGCTATCACCTGATAGGAGGCACAAAACTCCCCAAATGTTGTTGCAGGTGTGTTACATGTCTTTCAATTTGAGACATTTATATTGTTAAATCGAGGATCTACACATTCATTTCTCACACCACATCTAGTATCTAAACTGCATTGTAAGAGAGAGATGTTGGAATGTGACTTAGAGGTGATTACATTAGTAGGTAGTACTACAGTGATTGGAAAAGTGTGTAAAGGGTGTATTATTTGGATTGACCAAATGGAATTGAAAGTCAATTTGATAGTATTGCAGTTAAAAGAGATAAACCTTATTTTAGGTATGGACTGGCTTGCTGCACATAAGGCTGTAATGAATTGTTATACTAAAGAAGTCATTCTTGGATCTCCTAATCAACCAAGAGTAATATTTCGAGGTGTTAGTCTAGCAGTGCCAACCATATTGATTTCCTCAATGAGTGCTTTAAGACTGATTCGAGGTAGATGTGAGGCTTATCTAGCCTATGTGACTGATACTTAGAATGAACAGACAATTCAAAATATTCCTGTTGTTCAGGATTTCTTATATGTGTTTCCCGCTGAATTACCAGGTTTACCCCCAGATAAGGAGACAGAGTTCAGTATTGATTTAGTTTCAGGTACTGCTTCTATATCTATTCCTACGTATAGGATGGCACCTGTAGAACTTAAGAAACTTAAGACCCAGTTATAGGAGTTATTGGAAAAGGGTTTTATCAGACCCAGTGTGTCACCTTGGGGAGCTCCAGTTTTGTTTGTGAAAAAGAAGGATGGGACATTGAGATTGTGTATTAATTATAGGCAGTTGAATCAGGTGACAGTAAAGAATAAATATCCTTTACCGAGTATATATGATTTACTTGATCAGTTATAGGGAGCTCAAGTGTTTACTAAACTAGATTTGAGAACAGGTACTATTAGTTGAAGATAGCAAAAACTGATGTACCAACGAGTGCATTTAGAACCAAATATGGGCACTTTGAGTTTTTTAGTGATTCCTTTTGGGTTAACAAATGTTCCTACAGCTTTTATGGCATTGATGAATAAGGTATTCCAACCTTACTTAGATTATTTTATGATTGTATCCATAGATGCTATTTTGGTGTATTTAAAGAGTAGAAAGGAACATTCTGAGCATTTGAGGTTAGTCTTACAAATAATGAGAGAGAAACAATTGTATGCCAAGTTTAGTAAGTGTGAATTTTGGCTTGATCAAGTAGTGTTCTTGGGTCATATAGTATCAGGATAGGGCATACAGGTAGACCCAAAGAAAGTTGACGCAGTGTGAAGTGGAAAGCTCTAAGAAATGTATCTGAGATTCAGCGTTTTCTTGGAATAGCAGGACACTACAAGTTATCGAGGGGTTTTCATTGATCTCAGCCCCTTTGATAAAGCTTCTAAAGAAGAATGTACCTTTCAAATGGAGTGATGATCACCAAAGGAGTTTTGAGGAACGAAAGCATCGGTTAAATACTACACTGGTGTTTGCTACTCCATCTGGATCTAGAGGATGTGCAGTGTATAGTGATGCTTTACACCAGGGATTAGGATGTGTTTTGATAAATAGATGGACAGAGCGATAGGACCATTAAAACTATTGAGGATATGTTCAGAGCTTTTGTTTTAGAGTTCCAACGAGCGTGGGATCAATATGTAGCTCTCTTTGAATTTGCATACAACAATCATTATCACTGTAGTATCGGTATGGCACCATATGAGGCATTGTATGGCAAAAAGTGTCGTTCACCTTTGTATTGGGATGAAGAGGGTCTAAGCATTGTTTAAGGCCTAAAGTTAATTCAAGATACTGTTGATAAGGTTAAACTAATCTGTAATAGAATTAAGATGACTCAAGATAGATAGAAAAGTTATATAGATTAGCACCAGAGAGATATGGAGTACCAAGTAGGAGATAACGTGTTTTTGAGACCTTGGCGAGGAGTGCTAAGGTTTAGTAAAAAAGGTAAGTTAAGCCCTGGAGATATTGGTCTATATGAGATTACAGAGAGAGTTGGGCCATTGGCCTACAAGTTAGCATTATCAGTAGGGATGGCTCAGATCCATAATGTGTTTCATGTTAGTATGCTTAGGAGATATCGGTTAGATCCGACACATATATTACCAACACAGGAAGTTGAAATTCACAGTAATTTGAGTTATGTTGTGGAATCGGTTAAGATATTTGGTTATCAGACTAAGCAATTGAGAAACCAAGTGATTCCTTTGGTTAAAGTACTTTAGAGGAATCATTTAAGAGAAGAAGTCATATGGGAAACTGAGGAGAACATGAGGAAACAATACCGTGTCTGTTTGATCAATTAGGTAATAATTTCGAGGACAAAATTTCTTAAGAGGGGAGAATTGTAATTATCGGTTTCCAAACATACTAAGGGTTAGAATCCTAAACCATTACATATGAGTAATAACATTGGGAATTTATTAAATGCATTTTATTCATATGCATATCGTTAGCATATACAAATGAATTATGATTTTGTACACATTACAAAGATAGTATATGCACTCAATTAACATATTCCAGGGTATGAAAGGTTTACAATGATCATGATGTGAATTGTGTATTGTTTAAGTCTTGAATTTTGGTTTGATTGGTTACAAGTAGTAAATTTGGGATTAATTGTTACAATTAAGAAATTGATGAATTAAAATGTATACTGAGACTAGGAAAAATACCAAGTGGCAAGACAAATTGACACATGAAAAATTAGGATGACTTAGCCTATGAAATAAGTGACAAATGACATAAATAAATGAGTGACATTTGGCATGGGTAATTAATTGACAAATGGTAGCAATTATTGAGTGACAAATGGCAACTTATTTAGTGGGCAAATAGCTTACATGCTTAATGACATATGTCATTGAAAGATGATGACACCTTGCCCCTACTTGAATTAAGCTAATGTAGCAAAATTTTCTACTGGAACATTCACCATCTTCTTCTTATCTCTCCATCAAAATTTACATCTAGCTTACATCTCTGTATTTTGGTTTAAGCCTAGCTAAATCGCCACACCAAATCCATACTTTTACCCTTCACAAGATAGCTAAAGAACCAGCTTATTGATGTCCTTTATCTTTGCTAAAAGCTAACTTATTTTCACCTAGAGTTTATAATGATCTTGCAAGAATGGAGGGCTAGGTTAACTTGATGAATTGAGCTAGAATTGGAAACTAAATAAGTAAGTAAAGTGTTGTTCTTCATGGCATGTGTAATAGAAAGATCATGATGATTTAATTGGATGGATTGTATATGATGTTGATGATGAAGTGTGCTGGAATATGATGGACTTGGATATTTTTATACTTTGCTTAATGTATGAGAATCATAGGTTATAGGTTCATACATGGATAAATTAGATTTGGATTTGAAATCTAATGAAGGGGAATTTATGTTAAAGAAAGATGTCAGTGTAGTGTTCTTGAAATAGGAAAGAACTAGGACTATATGCATGATAGTGAATGATAGTTTCTGCTTTGTTTAATTGCACGAAAGACAATAGTTTATAGATTGTCAATTGAATAATTTTGAGTTAGAATTGGATATGAAATAGATGAGGAATTGGAGTATTATTAAGGTCTAATTGATGGACTATTCAAAACATGTTTTGAATTTGGTATATAGGTGTTAAA
Source organism: Erythroxylum longipes (assembly GCA_027563885.1). Classification (NCBI taxonomy): domain Eukaryota; kingdom Viridiplantae; phylum Streptophyta; class Magnoliopsida; order Malpighiales; family Erythroxylaceae; genus Erythroxylum; species Erythroxylum longipes. The sequence goes on along the minus strand of JAOQMS010000180.1, from coordinate 11,832,996 downwards.
ATCTAGAAAAAAAATTAAAGGAGATAGATGGTGAACTTTCAGTTCACTCATCCCACGATCATGGAAGATGTATACACGATCGTGGGCAACGGCTTGACAAGTAAAATTTGTTTTGTGTGATTATTGAATTGACTAAGGATAAGTTACTTTACTTTGGTGCATTTGGACTTGATTGAGGCTTAAAATGAATCTAGTTTGATGTTGGATTAGTTGGTTAAGTGTTTGATACGTTGAGGTTGTTAATTCATTTTATAACTTAAGGAAAGGATTATTTGATATTAATGTATCTAAATTTGGAATTTGTGAGTGTTAAAGGAATGAAGGTGTTCTTATGAATACAAATGTGATCCAAAAGATATGAGTAATGTATTAAGAATGAATGAATGAATGAGAATTGGGAAATTGTATGAATATATGAAATGCTAAAAAAGGGTTGGTAAATGTATGGTTGATGAATTTAGAATAATAAAGTTTACTTGAGATATAAACCTAAATTTCCAAGCTATTTAGATACAAGCTATAATGTTTGAATGAATAAGACTCGTGATTAAGGATACATACCCAGGAAAGTCAAATGAGCGTGCATTAAAAATGACACATATATATGTATGATTGAATAATCATATGATTGATTAACTTAGTAATGTGTGAACTATATGTGTGTATTGTATGATTAAAGAAGCACAAATTGAACGTCAGCATCCAGACATTGTCAAATCGTCAAGGCAATAGCTTATTTGGAGCATAATGTGAACTAACCTAGATATTTCTCACTATGATTGATTTGTTTCTTTTTTGAATTTCAGTTATTAAACTGTTATTGATATGATTGTGATAATTCTGGACATTGATGGTACAAGGAGTTTGATATTCGGGATTGTATTGGAAATGCTTTCTAAATGTATATAAATATGGAAACAATGCACTCAACTGAATGTTGAATGCTAGACTCAGATCCGAAGAATGTGATAAAACACAGTGCGTATTGAAAGAAAGTGTTAATAGCATATTATGTGAATTGATGCATTCCATCACATTGTTATATATGATCAAATAAAGGAGATGTGACCGAAGTGACTAGTGTGAAAAGAGATTAAAGCTAAAAAATATGCACAAAGAGTCACAAGCTCAGTTATTAATGGACCCAGTATCCATAATAGGTACGGGACAGAATATGAAATGAGCCCAGTATCCACAATGGTTACGGGACAGTAAATAGGCGCTCGGTCATAACAAGTGAAAAGAAAGTGGAGTCACATGTGCATTTACATTTATATATCTTTTCATGTATCATGTAAAAGATTGCAAAGTATTATTGAATTGTGTTGATATAGAGATTTGCAATATTTTGTACAAGTTTATGTTATGAATGATTGAGATTTCGGATTATTCTGAAATTAATATATGGAATGTGTGAAGTTCATAATGTATTGTTGAGATGAGGTATATTGTGAATTTGGTTTCTATTTAAGATATTTATGTTCTGACATGAGTGAGCACATCAATGATAGTTCATTCACTGAGTTCGCAAACTCATCAAAATTGCAACGTTGATTTTCAGGTAGGAGGGAGGCCTAGCTTCTAATTAATTATAGTAGAAATATAGTATTGTCAATATTGGAAACAAGAATGGCTCAAAGGTCTGATTAGCTGATATTTGAGGAGTCTAGTAGTTTGTGTTTATTTAGTTTTCATATAGAACATTGTGTAAAAGAATAGTAAACTATCAGACATTTTTAGTATTGTAAATATATGGAATTTGAAATGTAATGCTACAATGTAGGTTATGTTTGTTAATGAAATGAGCAAAGTTGAACTTTAAAAAAAACATATGTTCTATATGATGCCATAATAAGTTGATGTGATTGTTCTAACATATCATTTTCATAGAGTATGTTCTGGAATGTACTCTGGATGTTCGAGCATATGCTCAATGGAAATGGTGTGTTACAAAGAAGGTTTTAGGTGTTGTATACACACATTTCAAAGAGTTTTTTAATCATTTGAGTATAATCGTATCACATTTGTGTGATTAAACCATTTTAGAATTATCAAGGGAATTAGTGAGATATCTTTGAGTTGCAATACTTTGTTGGGGTATTGAATATTATAATTGGGGGTGATCCAAGTGGTATTATAGTACATCAAATTTAATAACTTTAACCTATGTTGGTGGACTACTAACTTATATATATCAACCAATCATACTATAAACATGATTTTATTAACGTCAAATACTCAAAAACAATTTGTTTAATCCATATATGATTAAAACACTCCTTAAAAAATTTCTTAAAGATTATATGCAAGACTTATACAATAAGTAATACATGAAATACTCTCGATGTTTCTTTATCTATTGCTTGACTTAATCCTCATCTTAAAGATTTTAGAACATCATCTTATTCTCATATTGTTTCTCGTCAACAACACTAAAATAACTCGTTAGTAGTAGTTATGTTTGATCATCATCAAAACTTTGATTAGAACCTCCCTTAGTTCAACAATCTCCCCCTTTTTAATAATGAAAAAATATTTGCGATATTAGAAAGTTACAACCCATATAAAGATAGTAATTAATTCCCCCTTAATTTATCCATAAAAGAATAAAAAACAAAAAGCCATATCATAAACATAATTCAATAGAGAGAAATATTTAACAAAATTATACATTGCCAAAAAGATATAAGACTACATTTTACTCCCCCCAAATTATAGTATTTCTCTAACATAACACAAAAATTTTCTCCCCCTTTTTTGAACCATAAAAAAGAGTCAACTAGTTAGAGGTGGGAAATGGGACTCAATCAATTTGTGCAGATCATCAAGACAATGCATGATGATGTCTAGAAAAGAGTCAAGCTCTTCTCGCAACATAGTAATCTGATGCTCAATGGCAACAAAATAAGCATCTGGTCGGAAGTGGTGTTGTAGGTAAGAGGTAGTGACCTCATCATCTGCAGGCAACTCGATAGTGTGGCTCAAAAGGGGCTCATCAGGACTATTGTATGGTAGGTCCTTATAAATTGGAGATGGATGTTGAGGTTGAAGGTGTTGGCACTAAAATGGTCTAGTCATTTATTTGCAACTAATTAATATCCCAAATTGTGAATAGTAGTATAATCAAAGAAGAAATTAAAGTCAATCTTATGTCCAACGGGACGAATTTGGAAGTGCTAAAAAATAAGCCCTTTTTTGATTGATTGAAATGAATCATATTTGTAAAAGAAAACAACAAGGTGAATAGGTTGTTTTAATATAAGGGTAGAAAGAAACTAAAGATCATCGTGACTTAGGAAGGTTAAATGACCACTAATGGAAACAAAGTTATATTTAATAAATAGGTGGCGGAAACAAGGGTAGCATTAAGGCCACATACATCATTGGGTTTCTATGAACCTCATCATTGCGATCTAATTCAAAAAAAAAAGACTCTATTAGGCACAGAGTAGGGGTGTATAGAGTATTTGGTATGGCAAGTATAGTACAAGGGTCATTTGGGTATAAGGATGCCTAAGATCTCGTTTTTGGCGTTAGAAGTGAAATGTATGTCAACACTATGGACTTTAGAGAAAATGTGAGTGTCATCACGAATTAACTTAGGACAAGGATTGAAGTAAAACAAACGAACATTGTAGGACTAATCCTACAGGTCTTAGTAAGGATGGATTCCTAGCCTTGATCAACAAACTAGCACATAAGAACATAGGTCTTAAATTGATCTAGACTAATAGGAGAGATGACATAATTCTCATATAATTCTCAAGAGGCACTTTCTTGGAATTGAGAAAAAGTAGTATGGATAGCTTTACCTCAAAAAATGCACTTACAATTAGTGCCGGTGCACGCGATCACACAATATTAATATAAAGTTTAAAATGCACCGGCACTAAGTGTAGGTGCATTTTTTGTACGGGTCCTTGATGAAGGATTAGGGTTTCCTTTATTTCTTGCCCTAGGTTTCGAGGAAGGACTTAGGATAAGGACTTAGTGCTAGAGGGGAAACAAAAGGCTATAGAAGGGGATCCCTTATAAAACAAATAAGGGAATACTACTATAGTCACATGTTGACAAGTTTAAAGATAAGGATAACACATATGGTATTAACAATCAAAAAATGGTGTATACCAAAAATTGATGCAATGCGAAGTAATATGCATTTTTAGAAAAAAAAAATGAGTTAAATATAATTCAAGGTGATTAAAAGTCTTAATAAAATGTAAACATAATTAAGAGGACTTTAACCTGAAAGTTAAGATATAAAGAGGAGTCAAAATTTTTTATTTGAATAATATCAAGCACAATTTAGGTAATTCATAGTAAAAAATTGTAAATTATTCATTAATTAAAATTTTCAATTGTGAGAAGTCACGCATAATAAGAAAATCCCCAAAATTGATATTAGCAAAAATGTGATAAATTACAAATTAGACGAACTTACGTAAAATTGAAATTAATTAAAAGACAATAGAGCTTAATTATGTCGTAAATTTAACTAAGGGTCCTCCAATTTTGAAAATTTAATTAAAATTCATATGGATTTAGGGAATTTCCAATTATAAAATTATAACTTACCTTAAATTCGAAATAGATGCAATTTGAAGTGTAATTCTTGAAATTGGATGCATAAATATACACAATCATGATAGAACTTAAGATTTAGTGTTAAAAAGATGATTAATTAATGAAAGGAAACAAAAATTTGGAAAAAAATAAAGAAACCTAAATTGTTGAACGGAGGAATTTATCGTCAACAGTTGAGAAAAGGTGAAGAAAAGGGGCTTAGTTAGCCAATGCTTTAGTGGTGGAGTAGCTAGTTATAGTTATGGGAGACGTTAGAATCTTTGTCGGAGAAGCAACGACACTGTGAAGGGGTGGAGATCTTTACCGAAGATGCTAAAATTGTCATGTTTATGGAGCTACGATAGATAAGTGGGGGAGTTTACGGGAGATAGGTGGTGAAACTAGCGTTTAATAGAGAGTTAAGGTGGCAAGAGATAGGTGGGTGAAGAGGGGGACCAGAGAGACTAGAGATGCTAGAGATGAGAAGAAGAAGAAGGGAGTGTTTGGTTCTTTGACGAAATTGATATATTGGTCAACCACTAAGACTTACCTATCGACTACTATATGGTTTTGTTTACAAATAAGTGTCTCTAGTCGACCACTATAAGTAATTGGTCGACTTTGTGTCACTAGTCATGCATCCAATCTGAGAACAAACTCTTAGTAAATTAAGGTGATGTGTTTTATAAAGACTTGGTTAACTAGCTTATAACATTAATCGACCAATAAGTTCTATCAATTTACCCAAAAAAATTCAAAAGACAAATTGACTCAAAAATCACCCTAAAAAGAATTTATCTAATGGAATTTCCATTAATCATCCTTAATTCTCTTCTAATTGAGCAAAATCTATAAATATATCTTTACTCATAAGTTTAGTGAAGATGTTAGCTAATTGGTAATGTGTATCTACGAACTCTAATTCAATGTCTCCATTTTTCATATGGTCTCTTATCAAATGATATTTAATTTCTATGTGTTTCATCCTAGAATGTTGAATATGGTTCTTTGTCAGCAAAATGGCGCTAGTATTGTTACAATTAATTAGTATCTTATTAAGATCTAAACCATAGTCTCTTAGTTGTTGTCCTAACCAAAGAATTTGAACATAACAATATCTTGCTGCCACTTACTCGGCTTCTGTCATAGATAAAGCCACTGAATTTTGTTTCTTAAAAAAACCAAGAAACTCATGCTTTTCCTAAAAATTGACAGGTTCTAGATGTGCTCTTTCTATATAAAAGGATACCATCAAAGTTCGCATCTGAATAGCCAATTAAGTCAAAGGACATATTATTAAACTACCAAAGTCCAAATGAAATGGTTCCACACAAGTATCTAAGGATCCATTTAATAGTTAATAGATTTGATTCTTTAAGGCTTGATCAAATCTAGCACATAAGCAAACATTAAATAAAATATCAGGTCTACTTACAATAAGATAAAGTAAGCTATCAATCATACCTTGATAGAGCATTATATCCACAGGCTTACCCTCTTCATCTTTATTTAATTTTTTTGTCATACTTATAGGTGTTCCTAATGGTTTGGCTTGATGCATTCCAAAACATTTGAGTAGTTCTTTTATGTATTTTGCTTGATTTATGAGGATACCTTCCTTCATTTACTTTATTTGGAGTCCAAGAAATAAATCGAGCTCCCCCATCATACTCATTTCAAAATCTCTACTAATATATTCAGAAAATTCTTTACATATATTCTCATTAGTAGAACAAAATATTACATCATTCATATAAACTTGAACAATTAGGATGTTATGCTTGTGTGCTTTAATAAAGGGTCTAGTATCAAATTTGCCTTTAGATAATCCATTTGTTATAAGAAAAGCACTTAGCTTATCATACCAAGCTCTAGGAGTTTGTTTTAAACCATATAAGGCGTTAAAGAGTTTATAGACGTGCTTATGTTCATCTTGTTTTTCAAAACTGGGAGGTTGAGCAATATAAACTTCTTATTTAATGGTTCCATTAAGAAAAAAAAAACTTTTAACATCCATTTGAAACAATTTGAAATTCATGTATGATGTAAATGTAAGTAGGAGCCTAATAGCTTCTAGCCCAGCCATTAAAGAAAAAGGTTCCTCAAAAAGTCTATACCCTCATCTTGATTGTACCTTTTTGCTCTAATCTAGCTTTATATCTCAAAACATTGCTTGATTCATCTATTTTATTTTTAAAAACCCACTTGGTACCTATGATTTGGCAATCACTAGGTCTAAGTACTAAATTCCATACTTTACTCCTCTCAAATTGGTTTAATTCCTCATTCATTGCAAGAATCCTACTTTCATCATTAAGGGCCTCTTCCATTGTTTTAGGTTCAATTTAATTACCCCTAATAAAATTTGATTAGGAGGATGGCTCTTTTTGTATTTCTAATCTCTTGGGAGTTCCTAATCATTTTTATTTACCTTTCTTGGTTTGATAATGAGTTTATGAGCAGTTTATTAGTCTCCTTCAAGAATTAATGGCTCTATTTCTTGGGATATACGTATATCATCATCTTTAAATCTTGCTAGGATTTAAGGGGGTTAAATTCATCCAAAAAAAAAACTACATAGACTCTTTAATAATAAAATTATTCCTATTAAACACTCTATATGCTTTGATAGTTGAGGAATAACCAAGAAATATAACTTCATATGTTTTGGAATCAAATTTCGCTAACTTGTCTTTTGTATTCAAGATATAGCATTTGTAACCAAAAACTTTAAAGTATTTGATTTTTGGTTTCTTCCCATGCCAAATTTCATAGGGAATTTATTGGTCTAATATAGACTTTATTAGAAATGTGACAAGTGGTAGCTACCACCTCTAACCAAAAATATTTAAGAAGATCGAACTCAATGATTATAATCCTAGCCATTTCATGTAAGGTTCTATTTTTTCTTTAAACAACTCCATTTTATTGAAGGGTTCTAGGTGAAGAAAAATTACGAAAATTCCCTTTGTCCTCTAAAAAAGTTTCAAATTTTTCATTCTCAAATTGTCTACCATAGTCACTCCTAACAGAGGCAATAGAAAGTTTCATTTCATTTTGTACACTTTTGACAAATTTAACAAACATCCCAAAACATTCTTCTTTATCTTTTAAGAATAAGACCCAATTGAATTTATTGAAATCATCAACAATGATAAAAAAATAAAATTTACCACCCAAGATGGTAACCCTAGTTGGTCCAAACAGATCCATATGTAGTAATTGTAAAAGTCTAGTTGGAAATTACCAATTTTTCTACTTCTGAATAAGCTTTTAATTTGTTTTCCCATTTGGAAAGCACCAAAAATCTTATCTTTCTCAAATTTAGCCTTTGGGAACCCATTTACAAGTTGTTTAGAGTTTAGGTTTGAGATGAGGTCCATCTTTGCATGTGAGTCTCCTATGTCAGATCCATAAATCATCACTAATAAACACTAGACACTTCATATCTTGATTAGAAAAATCTTCAAGATTAATTGTATATATGTTTCCTTCTTTTTTCCCAAAAATGTGATACTATTGTCAATCACTTTAGATATAACACTTCATATTCCTTCAAAACACACTTTGTACCCTTTGTTACATAATTCACTCACGCCCAACAAATTATGCTACAATCTATCCACTAAGAGTACATTATTAATATTTCTTACCAATTTTATCAATGCCAATTATCTTAACCTTGGCGTTATCTTCAATTATCCTCCATCTTTGTCTCTAAGAGTTGAAAATTAAGATGAAACATCAATCATATGCCTTGAGCATCCGCTATTCATATACCATTTGTTCCTCTTGGGTCCTTCATTGTTAGCCTCCTTTGCTTCTGAACCCATTTACTTGAAAATTTGTTTATTGATCATTGTTTTAAAAAATAGAATTTATTAATGTATCCATATTTACCACAAAAGTAACATACCATGTTATATGATTTAGTAGTAAAATGATGATTATTATACCTTTGACGCATGTATGTATTCCTTACTCTTCTATATGTATATTGAGTTATGAGAACTTTTTCTTTGTGCAAGTGATTTGAATGCTTTTTTTGGATAACACAAAATATTATTATAATTGTATGTATGAGACGTGTTTCTTTCATCGTTGTGATGCCTATGTGGAGTTTGAATTTGCATTGTATAGTTGTTGTTAATGTAAGGCCTAGTATGATATGTGTGTCATTGCATGTTATCATGTGTTTTTGAATAGAAGTTATGCCTATTATTTCCTTAAGAGTGTTGAATTATTGATCTAGGTTATCAATTATATGAGAAAGCATGAGGTTTGCTCCTAGTTTGAGTTATAGTATATGTTTTGTGTATGTGCTTAGATTCAAAAGCTTTATGTTCATTTTTCCTTGTAGGCATTGATTATTCACCATATAAATGGTGTCTTTTAATAAAAGTGGTTTTAGTGTTGGAAGCATTCTCATGACTATATCCAATTTCATGCCTATTATTGGAACTCTTTAGGGCTCCTAACATGTTTTCTAGTATCTCATTTCCTTTAGTGGACTTAGACAAGGAGTTCCTGTTGGCCCTCGAATTTTATTTATTTATTTATTTTTGATAAATAAGCATGATTAGTTTTATTTTGGGGTCTTGCTATATTAAAGCATTAAAG
>JAOQMS010000180.1:11786310-11805836 GCA_027563885.1 Erythroxylum longipes | reverse complement strand
TAATTATTTCATTGTTATTAAAATATTACAAATACACTTAAAATAAATATTGATACAATTATAAAATAATCAATAAACTACATATTTTCAATCATATTATACTGTAGGGGCATTTTCGTCATAGCCACTGTTTTTATGTTCTGTCCCTTGCAACCAAACACATTTCTGTCCTCGAGACGAAGACAATTATTACTATTCTGTCCATCACAACCAAACAGCTCACTGTCTCCAATTTTTGTTCTGTTCAGTCTCTAGATTTCTGTCTCGTTCCGCCTCTGCATATTGGAGATAGTAACCAAACAGACTAAAATAGATCACTTGTTCACGTTAATTTATGTCTGGATGCTTAGGCAACAGGGACAGGTATCTGAACTCATCCATCACAGTCACAAGAGTAATTCTCCCCTTGCAGCAGGGGATGATGCACCTTTTCCTGGGGATCATGAAAGAGTCAAGTTGAAGAAAGAGGTATTGCTTTATTGTAATACGAATTCGATCTTTTGTATTCGATTTAGTTTACGATCTTGGAGGTGTATGATTTTGGACGTGTATCTCTAAATGGGTAGTTGGTTTTTTGCTTGTATGTCTACGCACATTGTCAGTCTTAGGATGCACGCTGTGTCACTTATTGAAATTGTTGGGATGTGAGCCCAAAAGAGCGTAATGATTTGATTGGTGATCCAAATACCCTAAGTTAACTTTATATCGATTTCCTTTTTTGACTTTTAGTTGCATCTGTCTTCTAGCTCTCACTTTGGATTGTGAAGTTGTGACTTGGACATGGGCACAATTTGAAACTTGTATGTGTTGGGGATAGTTCTCAAGTAGCACCATTGGTTTACGATTGCACTCAGGCTTCTAGGTGGCCCTGGCTCTTTCTTCCCATTCCGTGTTATTTTGTTTAGTACGCTTACTTGACTACGTGCATTTGTACTGTAAATGCTTTTGGGCCCTAAGAAACATGAGACTTTTTGGTAAATGCAATGTGAAAACTATTGGCTTATTTTCTATGTCGAAAGAGTATGCTTTGGTTTATACTACTAATTATTAATTTAGGATGGCTAGCAACATGATCCCTGGGCATAAGCTTCGGAGACCCGGAATTATGAGCTTAATGTATCTCATTTATCAACTATGAGAATTAATTTGGGAAGGTGTTGCCTATAGTTTGCAACATATATGCAACTGAAGAGCAATTGGGATTAGAATGTTGGTTTTTACAGTTACCAGCCACGGATAATGATTGAATTTGACCTTTTAGCCGTGTAGTACTTTTCTTTTTGTTTGCTTAACATATCTAATCTAGCAGATTTTACACGTAGATGGTGATTGACGTGCGGAATACATATGAGACTAGGATTGGAAAATTCAAAGGAGCAGTTGATCCGAATTCCCTGACTGGGTGGAAGATATATTCCAACTTGTAGAAACCAATGACGTGAGCTGTTCAGATGAAAGGACTAATAGAGCAACACAGAGTCTAAAAGAGAACATGCCACAGCGGGTTGCTATGTACTGCACAGGACGAATTCGATGTGAGAAAGCTACAAGTTTTCTCCTTAGCAAGGGTTTCAAAGAGGTGACTGATATTTGGGATTCTCATGACTGTATTTTGGTTAACATTCTCTTTGACATACTTATGGAGTTCAGTTATATATACGTGATCTTGGAACCCTGTACCAATCAAACACTCTCAATAACTTCTTCTCCCTGTTGGGGTCTGGAGATTATGCTACCTCTGGACCTGATTTTTTTTTTGTCATACTTCCAGTTGCATAAATGCATTATATATCTTCCGTGTATTCGGTGAAGCCTAAAGAGACCTGATTCTCTTGAGGTGCACTTGCAACCATCACACTAATGAGATGTCAAATTTTTTGTTTGTTCTAATTGAGTTTTCCTATCGAAACATCGGAGTCTTTCTTTTGTGAAGCATCACTCATGATATTTGTAATAATATACAGGTATTTTGTTGCTTCCCAGGTTTTTCACTTGGAAGGTGGGATATTGAAGTACCTTGAGGAAGTTCCAAAGTCAGAGAGGTTGTGGGAGGGGATTTTGACAAGAGAGTTATCAGTTGAGCATCGTTTGGTGCAGGATACATTCAAGCTTCGCTATGGATGTAAGCAGCCAGTGAGTGATGCAGGCATGGAAGCCCCTGAGTGGGAGTATGCAGTTTCTTGTAAGATGAAAAGCGGGCGGCAATTTGTTACATGGGGCATCATACCTCACAAGGGTCGTCGACCGTTAACTGCAAACAAATAGCCCTCTTATTTGCTTTTTGCCATTATTTATTTCACAGCGAGTTTACGGTTTCAGCTTATGTTGCTTATAATAAGCAGAACGTGATGGATTGATTATTTGGTATCCCATTTTCTTAATCATATGATTAATGAAGGCATTTTTTTTTGTATTTGTTTTTTTATTTAGTTTTTTATTTTTGTTTTTAATTTTGGTTAATTCTTGCTTTGAAAATTTTTGAAGTGATTTTTCTTTCTTGTTTGATTTAATACAAATTAAACATATTTTTTAATTATCTGATATATTAATTAGTAATAAGAATTATGAATAATTTAATTTAATATTATATATTTAATGAATTTAAATAATTATTAATAAAAATTATGAATAATTTCTTTAATTTTATAATAAAATAAAATAAAATTGATAAATAATTATTAATAAATATAATTAAATTTAAAATATCTTCAAAATATGTAAATTTTAAATAAGATTTAATTAAATAATTCAAATATAATTTAATTCTTAAATTATTTATTTCCATAAAATAAAATATTTTTATTTATAATTTATTAATAAATATTATATAAGAGATTAAAATTAATTTAATTAGTTAAAATTAATCTATCTTTAAGTTATATCTAACATATAATTAAAATTGATAATAAAAATATAAATATATTAGTTTTTGTTTTATTTTTTAAAAAATTGAAAATAGAAAACAAAAGGTAAAATCTAATGGCCGAATTTTTACTTTTGCCATTCAGAGATAGAGAGGCAGGAACAGGTGGTGGGGTTGGTTGAAAGATGTTTAGAATGGGCTATCATTGTAGGCCCAACAAATCACCTATTCTGCTCCATATTTCTGTTTGCTCCTCAGCCAATAAACAAATAACCAGGAGCTTTTCCACCGCATTAACACATTTAATCAAAAACTACAGAAGCCTGTGCTTGATTTATGGACCAATTTAAGAACGAATTTCAATTTTATTGTTAAGTGAGACCATCAGAAATATTTAATTATGGTTATTTGAAAATAGAATAAAGTTACATATTATTATACTTTTTCGTTGTGGCAAAACTGCGACCTAGTTTAATTATCACCCCCAACTTAAAACTAGTTTAAGTTAAAAATAAAAATATGATTTTGTCCTCTCCTAAGTCCTACCTCACCCACCCTCATTTTTAACTGTCATTTCTACCTTATTTATAATATGGGCTGCAAAGATAATAATATTAACAAGTGTCAAATGATTATTTTTAGTTTCCTCAAACTTAAACAAAAGGAACGAACGGCTTTGATCGAATCATCAAATATTGCTTGATTATTTTATAAGAGAGGAGTGGAGAAATAAAAATTGGTTGTTAGGGTTTGATCTACAGCTTCATCTTCATCTTCATCTTCATCTTCAAGAACAAAATGGCAGGACAAGGGTCGATGTTGAAGTTCCTGAATCCTAGGCTTCGTCCTCAAGCTACCGACATCCAGGCTGGCGTATTCTGGGGTGTTGCCGCCGCCTCCACTGCTCTTTGGATCGTTCAGGTTCTACTTTTTCTTCCTCTTTTTTCTTCGCTTTCTCAGTGAAAGTTTGTTGTTATTCTCTCTATCTTTGTCAAAATTCTCTCCATTGGGTGGCTGCAAGCATTTGATTTCTTGCCTGATTCCAAACATTTTCGTTAAATTACTTCTGTTCTGGATATGGACGCTTCTTTTGGATTTAGATCTGCTTTTTAGAACCCGTAATCTCTATTTTAAGAGTTGAAGATTGCATGCCAGCGATAAAAGCTGATTCAATGCAATCAATGAGAAAAGATGTACCTTTTCCACTGCAAATTGAGTGCAATAGAATAACAACAACATTTGATTCCAGATTTTGGATCATTTACTTCTCTTTGTTTGAAAGCTCCTTATTTGCTTTGACTCGCTACTGCATCTAAAAGATATGGATTCAATTCTGATTGATTAATTGCAATATGTTTTAATGCTATCCCTACAAAATTGTTGATTACCTGAATTTCTTCTTCAGTTACCTTGTTTATTCTTCACATTTTCATTACGAATTTGGTAATTTGCAACATTAGCAACAGAAAGAAATGTTTTGGAATATGTTTCTTGAACTGAAGCTTCGCTATTTGCTTTTGCCAGCCTTTTGATTGGATTAGGAGGACCTTTTTTGAGAAAGGAGAATCCGAGGGGAAGTGAACAAGGATGTTGAGTTTCTAAAAGCTTTCTGATCTGCAGCCTTTTCTGCTGAGAGACAACTAACAGATATAAATAATGTTGCTTTGGATTCTAGTTTATTTTTGAGGCCTTATTGACGATGACGATTGATGCTTGATCATTCCCATGGTTATCTTGGTTTTGCTTTATCTCTTGTTTCACCTCTCTCTTTTGTGATTGTGCTTCTGGGCAATTTCTGACAGAACCAAGTAAAAATAGGGAACATAGGAACCTTATTAGCATAATAGGATTTCAGTAAGGATAATTCTTTGAGATGAATCATGATGAATTTTGTCGTCAGCCAGTCACATCTATGGCTATTAAGGGTCAAGGTTTTCATCCATTCGAATGAGTGAATGCATGAGACCCTATTAAGTTGCAGCCTTTGTAGGGGATGGTATGTTTTGACCTTCAAGATTTTAATAGATGTTAGGTGTTCAAACATTATGAATGGGAACAAATCTGATCTGTTCAGGCCTCATATGGATCTCTTATAACATCAATCCACTACGCAGGCATATCAATTTTTTTGCCAACGATGTTTAGCAGATAATCTAGCAGCCATCTCTAAAGCAGTAGCTGAATTAGTTTTCACCAACTTGAGCTCCATCCCAGCATTTCCTCAACCATTGTACTCTGGTGAGAAGTGTCGCAATAACAGGGTACTTACAACCATGCACATAAGAAACATGACTAGTTTTAAGCATCCCTTTCCGTCAATAGACGTAGGCGGTTTGACAGTTGGAACTTTAGACATCAGAAACTTGACTTTCTATGCATGAGCGAAAGGCTACAGATTGCGCATGTTATTTTGTCCAATTAGAACTAACTTCTGTCCACCAAGTACAAGTGAGATTTCAGAAACAATCATCCGTGTGATACATGCATTATTTATTACCTGGATAAAGCTAGCGTAACATAAGTTTAACCGCAAATGAATGCTTTTCTTCAATACAAAGATAAATCCGCGTGCGCAACAATGCGATCCATTACCAACTACAAAAAGATGGCATCTATATAAGTTCATCTGGAATATGAAGAAGCGGTGAATAGCCTTCATGCCTGTCAGTCATGGGACAATTCTCTTCTAATCAATTGGATAAGTTCATAGATATCAGATGTAGATTTATTCGACAGAAAGATTTATCTGATACCTTAATAGATACTAGTTTTTAAGGAGCCAGGACGAGTATGGCTACATAAAGAAATTACAAAAAACAAAGCCGCATGAATAGCGCTCCCCAATGGTCAAAATTTCCATGCAGAGCCTAGTACTTGTGGCCAGTGGGGGTTAATTGGCCCAGGCATAGTGATGTATTGAATCTAAAGGTGCCAAACTGTAGGAATCCAACAAAAATAGACTAAAAACCAACTCGGTTCGACTTCCTCAAATTCTAAACTGTAACCATGCGTATATGAAATTGATAATTTTTGCAAGGGATGTATAGAGAAGTATAGAAAGTTATATCGCGCAATTCAGCGTGCCAGGAGCGGAGCTGGACTGACGACGAGAGTTTCGCCAGAAGCGATAGGTGATTCAGTAGTGGCTTGTATCAGTTACACAACACTATGTTCTCTATCAATCGAATATGCTTTTTCCCATTCTCAACCCTCAAGGTATGATCTGCTTATTGCCAAGCCAAGCCGTTTCCCCACTGTCCTCTGTATTTGCAACTTTCATTCACAGCTCCGTATGTGCACTCAACATGCTCCCTCGTCAACCTTCATTATCTTGCCTTGAAACCTCAACAACAGCATCGCCATAAATCAGAATCAGATGAGCATATATGCAAGCTACCAATTAACAGCCATATCCTCCGCATGATAATAAAACCACTGGGGGTAAGCCGTAACTTGAAGGATTTGGAGGGGTTAGAGGAAAAATTGGATCGAATACAAATGAGTCGATATGTAATTAAAATATCATATCCCAATCAAAAATTTTAATGCATTAGATTATGAGCCCTATCTTTGCATATAACTTACTTTATCCATATTTATCTTTCCAACGTAATTATCCTCTTTGGTGGGATAAGCATATGCAATCATTATTATTTCCCTTGACATCGTTGAGACAATAAACATCGTTTCCAGCTTAAAAAGAAGCATCTATAAGCATAACAAGCACAGGTTTTGGAGTCGAACATATGTTGAATTACATTAGCTAGTAAAACGTAAGCAAAAAGATAACGAAGAAACAAAGAAGCTAGAAATTTAGAACTGGAAGTGAGTGAGAGGATGGAATTGGAATAAAGAGGAAGAAGGGCATTAGGCATTAACACTTGAGTTTGATTGAATTGGAAACCCAAAACTCATGCATTTGTCACCTCACCCCCTTCGTCTTTGTCTTGGACGTGTCTCATAGTTCAACAGCCTTTTTTTTTTATCATTTACTTTCCTATTTATGATTCTTCAAGCGAACAAAAATATCAAAAATTGATACATAAGCTAATATAGGTCAATGAAGTATGAACTTGAGAAAAGCCCGCAAAAGCGTTGTATTTACAGACCTGAAAGGTGAAGTGAAGTGAGTGCCCACGTGGCACTCTGTCTTTCACCTATTCATTTATACGTAATTATAAATGTATTACATGAATTTGTGTTCTTTCTTGTAAGACATCAGTACTTGATACTCAAAGTTGTGTAGTCAGAAGATAAATTAATACAGTTGTGTTGATGTTTGTGTCTCTCTGGTATTTCTATGCGACGGTGTGACTTTCTTTCTTCTTTTCATGTTTTAATGGAGGGAAGAAGCCCCTTTCTGTCCTAAAAACTCACTCTCCTCTTCTTCTTATAAATCCATCTGCATATCATAACTCATAATAAGAAAAAGTACTCGACAGAAATGGCGATGACCATGACAAGTGTTTGTGCGAGGGGAAGTTGTCGCTTTCCATTTTTCCCTTCTCCTCTTCAGGTAGAATTCTCCCCCGCTCAATTTCTTCGATTTTTGGAATTTTTTTCCTTTCATTTTCTAATCTCCTTTCATTATGTCCAGTTATCGATCGCAAAATGTATAAATAGTAGTAACAATAGATGGAGAATGAAGATGGGCAATCTCGATTTTCATCGTAATCGATTTTCCCTTAATGCCCGTTACTCACAAGCACAGGATCTCTTCACTTCTCGCCTCCAAGGTCCTCTCTTTTTCCTCCCACCCACGCTTCCTTTCTTTGCAATCAATTGCTTTCAATTACTCATTCTTCAATCTTTCGTTTCTTCTTCATTAATTTATACTTAATTATGTCTTGGCGTTTTTTTGAGGCTGGAACAGCTTGATTATACATTGACAAGCTGTATGACTTCTTCAGCGCATTTTGAACCACTTGTCCCCCTTGCACACTTCTGTAAAACAAGTCTTTAACATTTCTTGTGTAAAGCTGTTCATGTTATATACTCTTAGGTTGCTTTCAGATAGTATTGAAAATTTTCCCAGACTGGTGGAGGATATTGTTCAGACATCTATTAATACCGGCCCAAGGGGAGCCCTAAGGCTATTTCAAGGTCTTCAAGCATTTGTTGGTGTTGGTTCTGAGTGGCTTGCTGATGTTTCCAGGGTAAGCCACTGATCCTCTCTTAACTTCTTTGTTCCTCTTTTCTTTTACATGTGTGGATAGATAGATAGATAGATAGATAGGTAGACGGGGGTATACGAAGGATAAGTTATCCACTACTCTGGGAGTAATATTTGATTTGATAAGTTAGGGATGTCTCCTTGGGAAGCATTCTAGTGATTTGGTTCAAGTTCTTGTTCAATCTTCTTTTTCTGGCTTTTTCAATCTCGATTTTCTCACAATAGTTCCTCTCTATACTACGAATCTATGCTTACAGTCAACAAGATCTTCCACTGAAATACCAACCCAACTGCAGCTTGGATTACTTTCACCCTTATATTTGAGGAGATTGTTTGAGCGCATGGGGGCAACATATATTAAATTGGGCCAGGTAACTCTTAACTTCTTTCTATGAATTATAATGAACTGATTGCTAATTTTCTGGGGTAAACTGAATTTTGATATGTATGTTTGCATTCGTCCTTCCATTTTTCCCTTATGTTGCTGTAACCGCTCGATTTTCACTCTGGGTTCTTCTTCCACTTGGCCTGTTTTTATGATGGAAGTTTGTCCCTAATGGCTTGTTTTCTGCCAGTTTATAGCGTCTGCACCAACATTGTTCCCTCCTGAATACGTTGAAGAATTTCAGAACTGTTTTGATAGAACTCCTGCAGTTCCGTTTCAAGAAATTGAGGCAATTTTGCGTGAGGAATTAGGGAGACCAATAGACAATGTATTTGAATATGTGGACCCAGCACCAATTGCCTCAGCCTCAATAGCTCAGGTCTGCTCCCAGGACCTTTCTCTTTTGTTCTCTCACTTATTTAACATTTACCCTTATTTATGATCCTTGATACATATGATTAGAATGTTAGAAGTTCTGTCCTAGGTTCATGCTGCAAGGCTTAAAGGCTCCCGAGAAGATGTAGTAATAAAGGTTTTGAAACCTGGGATAGAAGATGTATTGGTGGCAGATCTGAACTTTGTGTACATTGTTGCTCGCTTATTGGAGTTCTTGAATCCTGAACTTAGTCGTGCATCACTGGTATACTGTTAAATTGATCCTTTCTTTGTGAAATTGAGAACTTGCGTTTCTTTTTCTTTTTAATTAAAACCTTCTTCATTTTATTGGGTTACTTCTTTCTATTCCTAAGTTTGCATGCCTAATATTATGCAAATAACCCAGAATTTTTTACTATTGGCTATGTGTCCCCTTCTGCAGGTTGGCATTGTGAATGACATAAGGGAATCCATGCTAGAAGAAGTTGACTTTAATAAGGAGGCAGTAAACATCCAGTCCTTTAAGAGATATTTGGAAGCGATGGGACTTACAAGACAGGCTACTGCTCCAAATGTGTATCAGCATTGCAGCACGAGACGAATTCTGACAATGGAGAGGCTCTATGGAGTTCCTCTTACTGACCTAGACTCTATTAGTTCACTTGTTTCTAGTCCTGAGACCACTCTAATAACTGCCCTTAATGTCTGGTAGAATGTTTTTAATCCACTTAGTTTTGAGTTTTTCTATATTTCCTATTGATTAAAATTTTAAAAACTTAATCTGTTGATATGGAACTTAATGCAGGTTTGGCAGTTTGCTTGCTTGTGAAACTTTTCACGCAGATGTACATGCAGGAAACTTGTGGTTATTACGTGATGGTCGCATTGGATTTCTTGATTTTGGTAACTGTTTCCTTTCCTAGACGTGCAATTTGAATCTTTGCTATGTGAAGGCAATTTTAGTGCCTGCATGATTATAAACGGTTGTCTAAGTTCATAATGAATACATTGCTACTAGATTTCTGATAAGAACTATAGGCTAGAGGTCTCTCCGGCTTCTTTGGGGCTGAAATGTGTCTACATCCAATATCAGAGTCCGATGTCAGATATGATCTGTAATGCAAATAAAATGCAAATTCTTCTGCAGGAATTGTTGGACGAATATCTCCTAAAACTTGGGCTGCTATGGAAGTATTTCTTGCATCTATTGCAACTGAAGAATATGAGTCGATGGCATCTGCCTTGGTTGAAATGGGCGCTACAAACAAGGATGTTGATGCTAGGGCTTTCGCGAGAGACTTGGAAAGAATATTTTCATCAATACAAGTGAGCTCTGTCACTGGGACACAGTTACTTTTGTAGCAACTTAGATATGTTGTATCTATTGATTTGGGATTATCTGGATGCTACGTAAGAACATCTTTTTTCATTGTGATGCAGGAGTTGGACAGTGAAATTGTTGTTGCAACAGCTCAAAACGAGAATATGAATGCAGCTTCTGTCTCAGCCAATATAGTTGTTGATGGGAGACAGATGAATGCTCTTTTTCTCGATGTTGTAAGTTAAATCTGCTTTACTTGTTTTGATTAAATGATGATAGGTTCAAACAATTTGTGAAATAATGTTGCTTGAAAAAATCTCAAACCACTCAACCAATAAATCACAGTTCATCTGGGTACTATATTAGGAATGCATCTGTTTGAAAAGGTTAGAATGTGTGTTTGGGACATACATGTCGCATAAATCATAGTCATTGATAATGGTTATTGCTTGAACAAAATTGAAATTAGTCGATTATTGTAGAAGAGAAGAGTCTGAACAGAAACCCTTTTGAGTGGCTAACTTTCTTTTATCCAATCAAGGATATTCTTCAAGTATTAATTGTTCCTTTATCATGTTTTCTGGCCGTGCGAACAGATTCGTGTTAGTGAATCTTATGGACTCAGATTTCCGAGGGAGTTCGCACTTCTGATGAAACAGCTTCTGTATTTTGATCGCTATACACGATTGCTGGCCCCTCACTTGAATATGCTTCGAGATCAGAGGATTTCCATTGTCTCTAATCGAAGAAACAACTACAGAGAGAACGTCCTATGAATCTTTTTCGTGTAAATCCGACTCGAGTGGGCAGATTTTAGTTTATTACATTTTTAAACGTTTCTTTTTGTCAATAAGAAGGTATAGTATTGTGTATAGTACAACAGACCTACTCAAAACTAAAGTTCCACAGAATTGTAGGAGCAATAAGAAATGGGAATATACTCCTCATAATAGATGATAGTAAACTTTTTAAGGCATAAAGTTTTATGGGTTAGTGATAATACTTGTTATATATTTCATATCATACGTCCGCATCATGTGGAGCGTGATCTTATAATGAGGGTGACTTCCTTTGTTCGCTAGATCAATTCATCAGGTTGAGGTATGTGCGGACATGCAGAATTCTTTTACTTATAAGATCAATTGTCGATTTCTTATAAAACAATGTCAGATATAGAGTACATAAGGTGGGTGGTAGTTAAAATTAAAAGCTCAAGATCACTCTCCCACGTAAGAAAACTCTCCACAGATTTTTTGTCAAGCTAGCATATCTCATTTCCATAGCTTGATTTGTAATATTAGTGTCTCTGGAAAGGAATCTAAGGATCCAAGTTTTGAGTAATAAGTCAACAAAGAGGGTTGACAGTCAACTCTACCGTATCATAATTCCTCATGCTGGAATAGGTTAGGCAACTTTAAAAGAAGATAGATTTCATACTTCATTCCTTCGTGTATTAATATTAGTTGTCAAGTTCGATGATATTAATTAGTTATTACTATGATAGTTTTAAGTGCAAGATGAGACTCCCACTAATAACTTTCTACCTTCAAATACTAGAAAATATGTTTGGCAATAAATTAACTACTATCCACTCTTGGTGTCTTATCTTCTTCGAAGTAGCCTGTCATTTAGAAAATATTTAATTGACAATATGTCTATTTAGGTTTATGCAACAAATTCTTTCTAGGAAAAATTTCAGGTTGGCATAGTTTATATGTCATGCTTGGAATGAGTCTTAAGAAACCACCAAAGTCCACATATGGAGGCTAAAATCTCCTCCTGTCCCCATCTTTAGAGGATAAGAGTGGCTGGGGCTTTATTCAAGTCTAAGAGGAGGTGAATCCACGCTTCAAAGTAAGACAAAAGTCTAATATTGTTTTGGCTTCTCATGCACAATCCCACAAAGGAGTTGTTATATATTATAGGAAGATCTTTGTCAGAGGTTATTAGAGAAATATCTTTTGTTAGAGGCTAAGATTACCAACCAGCAAGCCTATAGGCTAGTTTACCATATATTCATTAACTTGAAATGGATGATCATTACCAATTTTTCACATATTTTACATAGAAGGATCTATACAAACTCTTACCTGCTGATCACAATAAAGAAGATGCATCTAAGAAGAGGAAGAGGGCGGTGCTATAAGAGGTTTCTCAAGCTAGTAGATTGCTCCCACTAGCTTCGTCATTCAGATTGACTTAGACAGATATCATGTTAAGAAGGCAACTAAGCCTCTGTAAATCTCCAAGCCAACCACTTCCTATATTACAACCATTAAGGATAAGGAGAAAGGTAGTCAGTCCTGGAGTTAAGCTGTCTATCCCTAATGCGATATTAAGGTGGGAGAATGTATCTTGACACACAAAATGTTGAAGTCTTATAAGTTGCTTTTCAATAGGTCCTGATTACTAAACTCGTCAATGATGAGTATAGGCTAGAGGTGGAGAGACTCACATGGACCTAGATTACCAAAGCTAACGAGAGCACTTTAACGAAGTTAAAATATGAGCTAAAGGCATGTAATAATGACCTTAATGCCTTAGATGGCAAGCTTCATAGTCTAATTGTAGATTATGATAAACTAGCCTTTAAGGCTCACAATCAAAGCGAGTATTCCATGAGTAAAGAATACAAGTTAGATGTTTGCCATGATTTCTTGAAAAGTAAGTATTTCGAGATTTAGATCTATGAATGTGGTCACTTCATTTATTTCAGGTTTCAATAAGTCTAAGAAATTAATCTAGTTAAAACATATAGACCTACGGAATAACGACTTGAGTGTTGATGATTTGTTTGCTCTAGACTCTACCCCTAAGCTTAAATCTGCTTATGAGTTTGCACTAAATAATTTTACCATTATCTGAAGGGATTTAGGTGGAGATTCTGATATGGAAAGGTCTGAAAGTTGTCTTCCTACCTCTAATGTAGATCCTTTAGTTACTCTTTAACAACGACTCCTTGTCTAAAGTTGACTAAATTTATCAATAGTATGTCTTCCAATAATTATATAGGTGTCATTGTTATGAAGTTAAGAAGAATAATTTCTGTGTATTACATTTTGGTGAATGAGATACAGTAATATATATACAAGGCTATGAGAATATATGGTCAATGTAAACCTAGGAAATTCTATCTTATGCAACTAATTCACACTATTTTAGGTAAAGATAATATTTACAATATTAACAACAGTAACATCCTATGAGATATTTAGCAAATCATTTGCTTGTGGGCTTGGACTTAGTCATTAGGATTATCTCTAACATGCCTCCACAAGTTGGACGGACGAAGAGTAAAGCCAATCTTGGACATCAAAAGTTGAAAACAAGTATGAGCAAGCGGTTTGGTGAGAGTATCAGCACGTTAGTCATTGCTTGAGATGTGAGAAACACGAATGATGCCGCTTTGTACATGTTCCCGTACAAAGTGATAATCTAGACCAAGGTGCTTCATTTTGGAATGAAAATTGGGATTAGTAGCAACATTAAGTAGCTCCTATATTGTCACAATAGATAGAAGGAGGAGTAAGAGTTTTGTGTCCCAGCTGACATAGTAGATTGAGTAGCCAAAGAGCTGCAGTTGTCGTTGCAGCAACAGTTTGACATTCGACTTCAGTGGATGAATGAGCCTGTGCATTGCTTTTTAGAACTAAAAGAGATGGGATTCTTTACAAGATAAACAACATGACCTGTTGTGGAAATACAGTCATCCTTATTCCCCACCCAATCACCATCTGTGAAGGCATGTAAACAAGTAGGCGAGCTTCGATGCAACAAAAGGTGATGATGTGAAGTTCCTACAAGATATCGTAGTAGTCGTTTGAGTGTTGTTCAATGATCAGTGGTTAGCTTATGCATGTATTGGGATAACATGTTCACAGTAAAAACAACATCGGGTTAGGTTAGTACGGATCATTTTTCTCATAATTATAACAAGCCTAAAAAGGTATAACCTTTTAGTAAAAATATTTTTTATGTTTCTCTTATTCTATTATTTTAATTCAATCTTTTATATTACAGACTTAGGAGCCATAAACTATGCAGTGAAGGATAAAGATGCCTTCATAAAATTGTGTGGAATCCCACATGAAATATGATAGATTTGTGTATGCAATATGGTGGATTTGTGTAAGAGACAACTCAAGAGTTTTTATATAATGAATTGGAATATAAGTTAGACATGTATGGTGGTTGACTCTTAATCCTACATAAGGTGTTCTTTACTCCAAATATTTGTCAAATCTTATTTATGTTTTAGTATTAACTAAACATGTATTTAATTAAAATTAACATAATGGGGGAATATATTTTTATTTTGAAATCATTTTCTATGCTTATATATTTATGTTGAATAGTTATTGCAATAAATTTTGTTTACAATATAAGAGATATTAATTATTACTTATTTATATCATCAAGTAATTTCAATAATAATGCAACTTTGTGTTATGCTAAACTAGGTTATATAGGTTAAAAATGAATAATTCAATTAGCTAAAGAAGACCTTTCAGGTAATTTAAATATACCTATCTCTAAACATTATCTAGCAAGTAAAATGGTAAAAAGATAATAGAAGCTTCTAATCCATTGTAGTTAACTCATTCAAATATTATAGTCAAATGAATATAAAGGCAAGATGTGAGACTGTATATTTTATCAATTTTGTAGATGATCCAATATGGTCACTGTCTATTTGATTTCTTATAAGTTATGAGAATTGAATTATTTTCCAAAGTATATAAATTTGTTAAAGAACAAATTAGATAAAAAGATAAAAACATTAAGAACGGATCCAGGATAAAAATATTTTTTAATAAATTTAAGATGTTAAATGTTGAAAAGCAAATAGAAAGACAATTGAATATTTCACGAGCTCTATAATAGAATGGTATTGAAAAAGAAGAAATAGAATGCTTTTATAAATAATTAGGTCTATGATGTCATACAAAAATTTTACGTATAACCTATTAGGATGATGCCTTAAATCATAACCCCTCATGTACTTGATCATGTGTCCACAAAATCAATTATAAACATTCTATATAAGGTAAGGACAATTAGAAAACTTGATGTTGTAAGCCTAAAATTGTTGACGTGTACTACCTACATTCATGATCTTTTGAAAATATAGGAAATTAAGCTTAAGAGGAAAGAAAAGTATCTCCACTGCATATTCTAAATCCTAAAAAAATTTGTGTTCATATGGAACAAAATAATGAAAATGTAACAGAAATTGAATCATGAGATGTTACATTATTAGAAAATGAATTTTCAAAGTAGGGTGAAATAAGAAAATATTTATTTTTATATAAGACATATGATCAAATTGATTTTGTTACACAAAATTAAGAAGATGCCCTCCATTCCAATAGGAGCAATCTAGAAAATAAATAATCAACTTATGATCAATTTAAATTGTAACATAATAAGAATTTGCCTATTATATCTTATAGGAGTGAGAGTAATCGAGATATTAATGAATAATTATCTTATACACCTCATTTGCACATAAGTAATGACTGAATAATTCCTTGATTATTTTTGAAATAGAAGGTTAACTCACATAATTATCCCACAAAAAGAGGATGAGCAAAGGTTTGTAAATGAGACTCTTACTATTCTTGTTAAAGAATAATTTATGAGTTATATAGGAAGAAATGGCTTTTATGAGCCCTAATCAATTACATGACGTGGTTGATCTCTATAATATACAAAAGAAATAAATAAATTCTCAAAATAAATCTAAAGGATAATAGATGTATCAAAAGAAACAAGGAATGTCTTATGGCTAAATGATATACACAGTAAGGGGAACTTGACTATAAAAAGACATTTTCACCATTTTGAGGTTTGCTTCGATCTAACTAACCATGGCTATAATAGACAACATACATGTTATAAATAAAGATCGCTTTTCTTCATAAAATTAAAATAATAAATTTATAAGTGACAACTTATAGGTTTCATTAAGAGATGTCAAGAGCATAAAGTATGTCAAGTGTTGAAATAAATTTTATACCTTGAAGTAGTCCTTGTGATAGCCCTATACTACTCACTCATAGATATTGTCCGCTTTGGGTCTTGTCCTAGCCAAGCCCTCACGGTTTTATTCTTCCCACACTTTGGGAAAATGTGTCTTTGAGGGAGAGGTATCCATACCCTTATAAGGCGTACTTCGTTCCCCTCTCCATCCGATATGGGATCTCACATTCCACCCCCTTTAGGGCTCAACGTCCTCATTGACACACCGGTTCGGATACTGGCTTTGATACCATTATAACAGCCCTAGACCACCCGCCCACAAATATCGTCCGCTTTGGGCCTCGGCCCAGCCAGCCCTCACAGTTTTACTCTTCCCACACTTTGGGAAAATGCATCTTTGAGGGAGAGGTATTCATACCCTTATAAGGCGTACTTCGTTCCCTTCTCCACCCGATATGTGATCTCACAGTCCTCATGACATTCATTTTCATAATATAATTATTTTAATGATTTACATATAATTAATAAAGATCATTTTATATTCATCAAAATATTCAAAGATAATATTTTATTTTAGCTTGATACGTAGATGTTATTTTGATTGCTTATAATGACTTTGAGTTTGACAAGAAAATCAAAACTTGGTTGTCCTATAAATTTTCTATGGAAGATATGGGTGAAGTTACATATATTCTTATAGTAAATAAAGAGATCACTCAAAGAGATTATTATCACTTTCATAATTGAAATATATTTAAAAAAATTTAAAACGATTAAGTATGGAAAATTGCAAGTCAATTGATAATCTTATTGTTAAAAGCAAAGGTGTCAATAAAAATTTTATCCAATGACATCATAAAAAGAATTAAATAAAGAAAGTTCCTTATTTGAATGCAGTTGGAAGTATCATATATGTAATAATGTTTACAATACCATATTTTTGTCAATTTATTGAAATTGTGAGCAAATATCACTAAAATCCAAGTCAAGCGTATTGGAAAGCAGTAATGAAAATATTGAAGTATCTAAAAGGTATTATTAATTGTACATTATTTTATCATATATGTAATAATGTGTACAATACAATATATTTATTAATTTGTCAAAATGGTAAGCAAATATACTCAAATCAAGTCAAACATATTGGAAAGCAATAAAAATATTAAGGCATCTAAAAGGTCTTATTAATTATAAATTATGTTATCAAAGTAATGACGTAGATATAAGAGGTTATACAAATGCAAATAAGAGAGGAATTTGGATGAGAGAAAATCTACATTTGAATTTGTTCTCTTACTTAATAATGGTGTAATATCATGGATTAGTAAGAAATAATCTTGTGTTGCATTATCGATAATGGAAGCTAAATTCATCATTTTTAGTTACATTTCAATCAATTTTTTTGACATTTTTATTCATTTAGGAGTCTCTAAAAGTAAAAATAATCTAGTATTAATATGGTTGTTAAGCAACAGTCATTTATATAAAGGTTATAAATTTTATTACAAGATCAAGCATATAGATATCAAGTATAATTATATGAAAGATATAGTTACACTAGATGAATTGAACATGAAATATGTGTTTATATGTCATATGGTAATAAGCCTAATAACAAAGACAATTCTAAGAGAAATATATCAGCCATATGACGTCACTGTGATTAGATAGATAATAAAAATCATACTAATAAGCATTTTTAAATATATGTTAATTCATTATATTTTAGTTTCTAAATATATAATATATATTGACATTATTTATTTTACGATAAGCATTATATATCAATTGATTATAAAGTATATTTCTACTATGTGAAATATTTGAATATGAATTATAATTATATTAAATAGATAAAAATATTTTTCCTTTCTCGTGGGCAATCAGCTGTAGTATTTATAATAAATAAAAATAAGGCATGTTTAAAACTTATTATCTATATAATAATAATTAATAGAAAGATATTTAATCATAAATGTAGTTTTAATAATAAAAACAAAAGTAAACTGATTTGGAGTGATTAAGTGATCATTGTATATATCTTATGTTTTCATATGTAAGTTAAGAAAATATGAATTTTATATTAGATTAGTAAACTTAGTTAAACATTACATTTGAACTAATTTTTGTAATTATATTTCATAATTATAAGATATACATTATAAATGAAAAGAAGTTAACACTATAATAGTTGACTCTTACTGTATGCGTAAAATTGACCATGAAAAGAAATTAATGTTAAGTCAAAAAAATCTCACTTTACTCGGTACTAACTATTAAGCCTAAAATAACCCTATGACTTTCATTGAATTCTTAATAATTAGATTTGAGGTTTGCTACTTTAGAATATTACCAAAAGATCATGTATGATGTGATCTTATAGAATAATTCTAGGAAAGCAAATCAAATTTAATTTAAGACAATTTAGAACAAATGGAAGTCATTTTGATTGGTAACTAATGTTAAAATGTATTCAAATGTGGATATCATCTCTTAGGAAAAGAATTAAATACGATTAAAATAAAATTTAATTTAAGACAACTTAGAACAAATGAAAGTCACTTTGATTGGTTGAAACGTATGCAAAATGTGGATATTATCTCTTATTAAAAGAATTAAATACGATTAAGGCATGATAAAATAAATTAGATCAAAGAAAATATTAAGTATATGAGATATGACCTAGTTAAAGTGTATAAAGTCTACCCAAGGATCTATAAGCTCTTGAATATATTATTTGCATAGGTAATTGGATACATATAAGCACTACAAATTTCTAAATTTATTAATCCCATCATATATATAAATGAGGAAAGATCGAGTAACCCACAATGAGTAAACTGATATTCAAAAATTAATTGTTTGTTGCCGTTAATTTAATTACAACTACCTTAGATGTTAGTAGTTTCGGACAAGAATAAATTATGCGTTTTGATGAAAACAAAATATAACAAAGGGGAAAGATTATACAAGGGAAACTAAACATCTTTAACTTGTGGAAAATAAAAATAAAAAATGTAAGTGATATGAATGATCATGTGTAACTTGTGAAATCTTTCTAAGATACATGGTGTTCACTTTGTTCATCGTGGTCCTTTGGTAACTAAATATAGTTTTAAAATGATAACCTATGCTTCAAAAGGTGCTACATACGTTTTTATAATAGATCAACGTAGGTTGAATTCCCAGTTTAATTGTCTTGTCTTGTTTAGATGGTAATGTGTTCGTTCCTTTTGTAATGAGTCAATGTTACAATATAATCCAAACAAGAAAAAGTATGAGAAAATGGGAAGAATAACTAAAGTATTTATCATGATTGTCATTGTAACATCCCGTCACCTATACATATAGCTAGAACACATAATTATGTGAGACATTTATATGACTTAAGCTAAATGAATGTTAGACATAAGTTATGATATACTGT
>JAOQMS010000180.1:11770171-11785555 GCA_027563885.1 Erythroxylum longipes | reverse complement strand
TAATTTTAATTTTTATACAATTAATAGTTTCATAATTATAATTATAATTATAATTAAATTTATAATTAAATTAAACAATTTTTATAAAATTAATAGTAACACAATTATAATTATAATTAAATTTTATCTTATAAAGTTTAGCTAAAAAATTAAAATTAAGTCACGCACATGCACAAATTCTTTATTATTTTTTGTTTTAAATTATTTTATTTTTAATTTTTATACAATTAATAGTTTCATAATTAAAATTAAAGTTTAATTTAAAAATTAATTACACAATTTTTATAAAATTAATAGTAACATAATTATAATTTTAATTTAATTTAATTTAATTTTTGATTAAAGTAATAGGATTATAGTTAAAATTAAAATGAAAAAAAGTAAAAAGTAAGAAAGTTACGGTGTGACATTATTATGATAATTATGAGTGAACGAAAGTCATTTAAAATTTATATAGAAACGACGACAAATGTTATGCCTGTAAAACTTATACATGGTGTGACAATTATAAGTGAACAAAAGTCACTTAAAATTTATACAAAAAAGATGACATATTTAAATTAGATAAGAATAAGATAAGAATAATATTAGAGAGAGAGGATGATATCACGAGACCACACTTTTAACTGGATGCTTGCCTGATTATTGTGGGACCTACTTATTATATATTAAAATATGTTTTTTTAAAATATAGATTCAAACTTCATTAATCATAAGAAAAGGATAACAGATTCAACAAAAAAGATGGGGGCACATCGAACCACTCCCCACGATCCACCAAAGAACGTGTTACGTGAGCAAGCTTATGCGCAACGACATTCATAGATCGATTAACAAAACAAAGCTTAACTGAACTAAGCTTAGACAAAAGGGATTTACAATCCGAAAGCAAAAGCCCAAGCGCTGAAAGAAGTAGAATTGACAGCATTGACTACTTCCTGGGAATCACATTCCAGAATTACTTGCATCCAGTTATTTGCAAGTATCCAACTTAGAGCCTCTTTTACACCAATAATTTCGGCATGTCCTGCTGATAATGCTCCCACTTTGACCAGGTTTTTTGCTGCCATAAAAGATTTATCTATCCTACGAATCACCATACTAATACCAAAGAAATTACCAGACAACGTCGTGGCTGCATCCACATTCAATTTCATCCACCCTACAGGAGGTGGTTGCCATTGGTGATTCATAGCAATAGCTTTTGCAGAAACAGCAGCAGGTTTATTAGAACTTGATAGCACCATCCGCCAATCCTCATGATCCCTCAATGCCTTCGACAGACACCATGAAGGAGACAGCACCTTGTGGTTCCAAACACGTTGGTTCCTGCAATGCCAGATGCTCCAACACACATAAAATCCCAAAGCCGTATCGAATTCATTAAACAGGTTAAAAAAATGCAGAAAACCAGTTGAGAAGACTTGTAACAGGTGGATTGAACCAGCCTAAAGGACTCAACTGCCAAACAGTCCTTGCAAAAGGACATTTCAACAGAACGTGAAGGGCACTTTCAGATTCACCTTGACACATAGGGCATAAGTCCGTAACTGGCACATGACGGGTAACCAGCCTTTCCTTGACAGGAAGATATTCAGACATGCTCTCCACACGAAATTCTGCAAAAACGATGGTACTTTGATCTTCCACAACTTATTCCAGCAAAGAGTCGAAATTAAAGAGGTCTGTTCTTGCCAAGTGAGAGCCTTACAGGCACTTTTAACAGAATATGAGCCTTTACGTTCAAATTTCCAACACAATTTATCACTCACTCGGGTATACGCTAAAGGAATGGCCAAGATCGCCTCCACATCAACATCATTAAAAATCCAGGAAATCAATGGAACATTCCAAGCATTATTCTCAATGAGGTCTGAAACCATAAAGCACTCGTTACTAACCTCAAAATCAGAAGAGATCCTAGAACCAACCACTGAAGGAATCCACCGATCCAACCATATAGAAATGTCTTCACCGCTGCTAATACGCCAATAGACCCCTGATTGCAGCAAAGGGATAGTCTCTAGAATTCCACACCATACATAGCTGGGATTAGACCCTGGTTGTGCATTTATAAAATCACTATTCGGGAAGTACCTTGCTTTAAGAAATTTTGCCAACAAAGACTCGGGGCAAGTAATCAGCCGCCACCCAATCTTTCCCACCATTGTAAGGTTAAATTGATGAATCTTTTTGAAGGAGAGACCCCCAAATTTTCGAGAGAGAGATAAACGCTCCCAACTCACCCAATGAAGGCCTCTTTGATGTTCTTTGCCCTTCCCCCACCAAAATTTTGCCATGATTTGTTGTATTTCAACACAAGTAGTTTTAGGGAGAAGAAACATGCTCATAACATAATTCAGCAAAGCCTGAAGTACAGACTTGAGTAGAATTTCCCGACCAGCTCTTGTAAGAGTTCTTTTGTTCTACGAATTCAAGCGCGCCCAAAGCTTGTCCTTCACAAATTTCAATACCTGCCTCTTATTACGACCCACCACCATTGGAAGACCAAGATAACTTCCAAGGTCAGGATGTTCCTCAACTTGAAGAATCGAACAGATCTCTTGTCTGACAGCTCCCGTGCAATTAGTACTAAAACAGAGTAGAGACTTTGAGAAATTAATTAACTAGCCCGAGGCTTCCGCATACTCATCCAGGACTTCTCTCAGTCGTTTGGCCTCTTCAACTTTAGCATCAAAGAAAAAAATACTATCGTCGGCGAAAAATAAATGTGAAATGGATGGAGCAGCAGTAACAACTTTACACCCATGAAGTAAGCCAGAAGCCACTTTCGCCCCAATCATCCTAGAAAGACCCTCCGCGCATAAAATAAACAAGTATGGCGATATCGGGTCACCTTGTCGCAACCCTCTTCCTGGATCAATAGGACCAATGCAATTTCCTTGAGCCAACACCGTGTAGGAAACTGATGAAACACAAAACAAGACCAAATCAACCCAGGTAGTTGCAAACCCCATCTTCAACAGAATTGCCAGAAGAAAAGACCACTCCAATCGATCATAAGCCTTGCTTATATCAATCTTTAACGCAGCATGCCCCAATTTACCCCTTTTCTTGCCACTAAAGAAGTGCATAATCTCAAATGCCATAATGCTATTATCTTGAATATTTCGACCTGGCACAAAGGCACTCTGGTTGACTGATATAAGATCCGGTAAGATTTTTTAAGTCTATTTGCAGCAATCTTTGACATTATCCTATACAATACTTTACAAAGAGCAATGGGTCGAAGTTCAGACATTCTAGAAAGGACTGCCTTCTTGGGAATCAAGACTATCGCAGTTTCATTTAAGCAGACTGGGAAGCAACCATTAGCAAGCTGTGAGATACAAAAATTCGATATAACAGGACCAATTAGATTCCAAAATTCCTGGTAAAAACCCGGATTGGAACCATCAAGCCCTAGGGATTTCTCTACTTTCATACTAAAAATAGCATTGCGAACTTCATCAGTCGAATAGGGTTCCAGAAGAAAGTTGTTCTGATCATTAGTAACCATAGATGGCACAAAATTCACAACATTTGCAGGGTCATTATTATTTGACCTAAAAAGATCAGTAAAGTAGGAGGAAATTAGATCAGGCAAACCTGAATTCCAGTCACACCAATTGCCTTGATCATCCCGTAAAGCTTCAATTTTATTCTTCCTTTGCCAAGAGGTAGCAACAGCATGAAAATACCTGGTGTTCCGATCGCCTTCTGTAAGCCAAAAAGCCTTAGCTCTTTGTTTCCAGTATTTTTCCTAGAGATCTAGTAACTCGAACAGCCTAGTATTTGCCAACAAGAACCTGCTTCTGCTGCTAGCATCACGCTTGCCTCTACATAATCGAATCTCAAGCTTACACTGATCAATCTCACCCTTATATGCCTTCTGAAAATCACGCTTCCATGTCTCCAAATTCGCACTACACTGCTGAAGCTTCTCAAGAATATTATCTTGGTTTACACCATTCCAGCTTTCTTCCAACAGACGTCGACACTCGGGTTCCTTAGCCCAAGAATTTTCAAAAAGAAATAGATGGGCGTGTTGCCTAGGAACAAAAACCCTAACCCCAAGATAGATGGGTAAATGATCTGAGGAAGAGACATCAAGTGTAGAAGCTTCTGAAAGGTTGAATCGCTGCCTCCATGAACTTGATACTAGAATTCGGTCCAACTTGGCCTCAATCCACTCCGACCCGGTCCTACCATTATCCCAAGTAAACTGGTACCCACTCATATTAAATTCTCTTAAGCCTGCATCTACTACAGCATCCCGAAAACCATTGATAAGACGAGAAGGTTAAGGTCTACCTCCTTTCTTTTCACTTTAGGTTAAAATATCATTGAAGTCCCCTAAACAAGCCCAAGGGAGGTTACTGTCAAAAGTCAGCCTACTTAATAGTTGCCAAGACTCATGTCTATTATTACGATTTGGGTTCCCGTAAAAACCCGTTAACCTCCACGGCCCAAGTCCAGAAATATCCACCACCAAATCAATATGAGAAGAAGAAGAGGAGCGAAAAGAGACAGAAATAACATCTTTTCACAACATTGCAAGGCCTCCACTAAGGCCGACCGAATCAATATTAACACAAGCATCATAATCCAGAATATCCTTTATTTCATTAATACGAGAAAGCAAACAACAAGTTTCAATAAGGAAAATTAAACAAGGTCGTTTATTTCTTACGACCTCTTGCAATGCTTGAACTGCGCGTGGATTACCGATACCACGGCAGTTCCAACTAATACAACTCATTTCTGACGGCGGGTCTGAGTCCCAGAACCTGCTCCATCCCTATTTTTTGAGAGCTGGTCATGCTCCATGTCTTGACTACAATCTCCTTTCTAGCCCACCCGCCTCCTTTTTGGATCTGTTATTGTAACTATGTGGGCTTTGCCACCACCAGGCCCACCATTTGCAAACGATCTATTGACTTCTTGAATTGGCAATCCCATATTATTAGCTCCCGTTTCCATATTATCCGCATTTGAATTTGGATGACCAACTGCAACATGATTCTTAGGCGAGATATTCTCCTTTCCATAACTGCTGGCGTTACCAACTGCTGCCACAATTTAATCCGCAGATGGTGGCTCCTCCCTTAACCAACGAGCTCCTACCGACTGCATTTTTCGGCGAGGATCCGCCCTTAACTCAGGCCCATAGCGGCGTTCTACCGGCTTCCCATCAGCTTCCAATAACTTTGGACAGAAATTTTCACCATGGCCAATCAAGCCACATATGAAACAGAATTTTGGCAATCGTACATATTCAAAGTTTGCAAAGAAACCTTCATCACCTTCCCTTCTAAGGAAAAATCCTTGACAAAGAGGTCTTCGAACATCAAGCTTTACTCAAACTCGAAGGTAAGACTTATTCTGGTTTTTGAAGCTTGCAGGATCAATACAAACATATTCCCCAACCTCATTCCCAACACGTTCTGCTACTCTCTCCGACCAAAATCCATCACGAAGGTTATGAACTTCCATCCAAAGATAAAGGTGAAACAATGGAACCAAAGAAGGATAACCGAAACCATTAACCTTTTCCAACAATAAGGCCTGCCCATTGAATGTCCACGGACTCGTATCAAGAACCCTATTCAAGTCCACAATATGATAGAATTGAAATACATGGAGATTATCATCCTCAATTTGCTTTAGCGTCATACCCAATGTTGGTCTCCACAAAGAGGCAAGCGTCTGCTTCATGGCAAGAAAATTAATCGTCCTTTCATAAAGAAAACGACCAACTAAACACAACTCATAAGATTGGTTAGCC
The DNA here is from genome assembly GCA_027563885.1 of Erythroxylum longipes. NCBI lineage: Eukaryota > Viridiplantae > Streptophyta > Magnoliopsida > Malpighiales > Erythroxylaceae > Erythroxylum > Erythroxylum longipes. The sequence continues at coordinate 11,779,767 of JAOQMS010000180.1, read as the reverse complement.
TCCTGAATCTCCTCCTTTCCAAACACCAGTTCATTCAGAGTATCATCATCTACCGACAAGCGAGACATATCCACAGAGACGTTGTCACTTTCCATAGCTGAGATACGAGAGGGACAAACGGGAAAGAAACTTGCCAAACGACAAGACAAAACAAGAATAGAAAAAAGCTCTCAAGGTCGAGAGAAACTCTCAAATCGAGAGACTTTTTATTTAGAAATGCATTGTTGATCAACAATAACCATGATTGCCATTCTTAGTTTGAAGTAAAATTGTATCCATCCATACTTCTTGAACTCTTCTGCCTTACCTTATTATCCTTACTCTATGTAAAGTGTTAATCACGCATCAATACAGAGACCATAAGGGCAAATGAAATAAATACATACGAGGAAGACGAAGAAGCATTAGTTCATTAATGTTTTTAGAAAAAAGAGCTTTTTAAAATATGTTAAACATACTCTTTTTCTGAAAAAACAAACCTCTTCAATAGTCATGAATGAAATGAACGATGTTTTGTTATAGGAAATACATAATTCCATATGCCAAAGCTCTACAAACTAACAGAAAAGGAAACATGTCATACCACACCACTGTCTGTCCGTCACTGTACAGGAAACAGAAAAGAAAAGTATAATATTTTGGTTAAATGAAGTAAATGGACGTCTTAGGTGCTCTTCTGAGCATCCGCCGCAACGCCAGACGGCCCACCACCTCCGTATATGACATGTCTTGGTGATGAATATCCCATAAGTTGATGGAGTGGCGAACCTCCAGTCTGCCGCCGTTCAGGAGAACCTTTCCTTGAAGCGGTTCCAGCAGCATGCTTATGCTTGTTTTGAGGCACCTTTTTTTGAGTTGGAATGTCCTTGAATGATGAATGGGAAACGGGTTCCTTGTCTCTGGTGGTGATGGTGGAGTTGCTTTTGCAGACAGCGAGTCCATCATCAGAGCATGACATGAGTTCTGCAAGCTGATTGTCACTTTCACCCAATATCCTCCTCCTCCTCCTCCTCCTAACAGTAGTCGTGGCACTGTTAGCGTCATCAACCTCACTTGGTGGAGGAGCTTCGGTGCTTGCCATGTAAGGAACTAGCTGAGATCCGTTAACAAGAGTAAACTGAAGTGTCTTAGAACAAGTACAACATATCACCCTATGGCACCTTCTTTTAATGAGGAGAAAATCTGAAGGTAGATGGAGCAGACTTTGGCAATGAGGACAAGTTATAAAAGGAGCCCCGCCTGCCATAGGCCTTGTGTACCTCTTAGCAGAGTAATGTTTCTCCCTTAAGTACTTCTTCACCTCGTGATCTCTATGGTTCTGATTCCCAGATTTGACTCTGCGGTTATAATATGCAAGTTCGGGGTTCATGTGTCGTAAATGACTCGAGGAAGAAGAGCGATACAAGTTATTGTTAGGGTGGAGACTACATGACCCTCTGTTACTACGCAAGCCAGAGGGAGGCACTTGGGCTGATCGCTGCCATTCATTAGGACGGCAACACAACGAATGATCAGTTTGGCGCCTAATATTTATTGCCTCTGCTGAGAGAGGTATTCTCCAATGTTTGTTCTGGAGAGGCCAATTGTTTAACTCTCTCACTCTAGGAGCATAATCGTAGCAATTATAAAAGATTTCCTCTGCCGGACACTCACCGACATTATAATCTTGCGCAGTTCTAATAGACAACCCTCTGTTCGTTTTTTCGTTTGAGAAAGAAACTCTGGTAAGTTGATCCTGCAATTCGTGAACCATTCTTAACAACGTCAACTTCTCCTGTTCAGTGCATGCAGGCCTGTCATATGAACTGGAATGGACCTCATTATCCAATCGGTTGGAGGGACCACCAGCTTCATAGTGAGCAGCCATATTCCCTTGACACAAAGGCAGTTTTGACTGACCATCATCTTCTTGTAATCTTCTCCAATCTACAACTGGACGGCGAAGTCTTACTGGATCCCTGTCATTTTGTGTCTTTTCAGACAGATATGATGGATAATTTCTCAACATAATTTGCCTTTGCAAAGTATCACTTGCAAGTTTCTTTTCCCTTCTAAGTGTCTCATCAGAAGCAGCATGACGGGCAGGCCTATGCGTTCTTCTGTATGAATGTTTATGTTGACTGGACAATTGATCGTCCGTTCCTTCACATGAAGAGATACCATCATCATAATAAGCACGTGAACTTTTGGTTGTTGGGGATTTAGACAGATCTACAAGGGTACCGCTAAGTTCAGAGCTAGGATTCACAAAATCTGTTGCTTCAAAGGTATCCGGGGACCTTACACCTCCAAACACATGGTGAGTACTTTCCTCGGGATGCTTCAGCTGTCCATTAGGAGAATCAAAAAGGATCTCTGATGGAATGCTTGTTCCTGCTGTCCTATTACTTACATTTGTATCAGCTAACTTCTCAGTGTGATGTTTTCGAAAATGAGAATCAGAGTTGTCATCTGACTCTACTAAGGCTTTTTCTCCTGCAGATGGCAAGCATTCTTCATTGAATTCTGCTGAATTGTCACTACCAAACAGGACAATCTCTTCACCCCCATGATAAGCAGGTTCTTTTGATAAGTAAACTTCGTTGGCAATACTAGGTTCTTCAGAGTTGCAACCCAAAGGCTTGTTTTGCTGATTCCGGTTAGTCGGGCTTCCCTTTGAGAGATTCACAACCCCAGGAATGAGATTATCACATATCTGACGTTTACTTTTGTCACTCTCATTATGGTCTTCATTTGACAAGTTTGAACTTCCAAGTTCCCGGTCACTTAAATAAGCAGCTTCATCTTGAACACTTCTGTTGTTTTGGTCTTCATCTGTCAAATTTACGCTGCTGAGCTGCTCAGTGTCCCAACTATCCGATTTCATTTGCTTGTTTGAGTTAGTATGGTCCAATGAGCATTCCTCTGAGCAATGAAGAACAGCTTCATGACTAGAGCCGGTCGACTCCTTGTCTTTATAAGCACAACCAAAATTATCATTCTGGGGGGTATCCTTACCAGTTTCCTGAAACTCCAGCGCCATTTTGGCCTTGTTCCTCACACCTTTGGCTATATGAAAGCGAAAAACTAATTATGAACTTCAGAAAAGTAGAATCAAAGGGGAAGTGGACTTTAACTAAGCAAGTGTGGACAGCAAAGGAAATAAAGCTTTTGGGAATTAAGAACGAAATGAAGCGTAATTTGCACAAATATAAGAATCTAAACGTCCATATGTATGACGACCGACCATTTACTCGATTTCGAATGTTAAGAAAACTAGTCAATCCAAATAAAGGTAGTGAGAAACAATATTCAAGTGGCGGCAGTTCACAGGAGATTAAGATCATAAGAATTGACAAAGCATACTAGGAAGTTCACTTCTTAACTGGGAATAGCTAGCTTAAAGTGAGCAAACTGTATAATGTCGTCCTGTATCCCCTATGCTTAATTAATTTAGAGGGATAAAAATGGAGAATTTTAGACTTGTACCTTGGAGACGCTTTCCACAGCCACCACATTCATAAACAGGAATGTCCTGCAATTCAGGAAGAATCAGCCCACAATTGGGGCATTTAACGAGTCGAATCTTGGCAGTCCCTGCAGTAATCATGATCCCCCTCCTTTATATATAGGTCTGGTCTGAAGGTTGGGGGCCTTCGATATAACTTGCTTTCTGATAATGATATGAAGTAAATAAACGTGAAGTAGATTCAACCATCATCGTACACAGAGCTAGTTATAATCGAAGCAAAGAGACCATACACCACCTTCTATCATGAGAAAAAGCAGAATGAATGCTGGAAAGAGTTGGTAACCAAATTCAGCGATCATCATGTGCTTTTGAAGCCTTTCTTAGAAACATAGAACATTTTAAATAAGATTGTTCTCATAAAATTTGAATTTTCCAGCCCATAGTCAAGGTAACTGACATTACTGTCTTGTTCTAACTAAGAAGAAAAGCTAACAACTTTGTGTGTATTAATAGCCAATTCAAACTACAAAGCAACGAAAATATAAGAAGGATGTATAAAATTAACATCCTCTTTTAGTTGGAGAAAACTGCAGAACTAGTGATGAAATTTTGAAATTTGAAGGGAAAACAAATATTTTGGAAATGTACAGAAGCTGCTGAAATTAAATTACAAGCCGGATGGTAAATAAAAGAAATCTGGAATAGAAATAAGAAAAAGCGTCATTTAGGCTATTAACAAAGAGAGAATTTAAAGACAAACATGTAATTTCTAATACGATAGAATGTTTAAAAGAAAAACAATTAGAATCAAACCTTTGATCTGTTGCAGTCAGATGACTTCCTTCTCCTTAACCTTGTTGTGGTTGTCATGGATCAGATCACCATTCTATTACACACTGCCCAAAAGGCCTACAACATGGATCAGATCACCATTCTATTACACACTGCTCTTCTTCTTCTTCTAAATAGTGGGGGAAGAAAATGTTTGTATGGCGTGTGTGAGAGACGAGAGACGAGAGACGAGAGACGAGAGAGAGAGAGAGAGTTGAAAGCACTTAAAGCTCAATCTCCTCCTACTTCACACGTCGTATGTGGACACATTTTGTTTTCTTCGACTCCTCCTCCGTCTTCTTTTTAATTTCATTTCCGTGTTATTTAAAAGACCGATTATTATTAAACAAAGGCACAGAAACATTTGATTTGAGTAGTATGTAAGAATTTCAGACAGACTTAATTACACCCCAGAAGCAAAAGAAAAGTTTAAAGTCATGACCTGACCTTCTGACTTTTCAATAATGACTTTTGAATAAGGTTGTTAATCCTGCCAGCTGTAATATGCCACGTGTAGCTTTTTCCAACATCCCCCCGGTTAGACCGTTCAATCCGTCTAGAAATTCCACCATTTACTGTCAACTCCGTCTGAATTCTCTCCCTAGGCTTCAATGTTTTTTTTTCCCCTTTTATTTTGTATAGAAAATTTTCTTTTTAATTTTATCTCTTAACATAAACTGTGTTTAACTTGAGTTCTAATAATATCGCATAAAATTTTTATTAAAAATAACATAAAGTGACTAACAAAATTTTTCAATTAATTCTAATTATTTAAGGACTAAACTAGAATCTGTGTTTTATTAAACTTTATTATCAATTTTTTAAGTCTTTGGTCTTAAAGTTTAGATGAGAAATTTTAAGATTCTTCTCTTGGAATTTTGGAAGTCTTGGCTTCCGTTATTGACTAGAATTTAAGGAGGCCTTTTGTGACTCTGATTCTTAGCTCGCTCCTCATCCATAATCTCCTAAAACTAAATCCCATAAAATGCACAATTCATAACATATAAGAATATTCTGTAAGTCATTACCATGACCATGACCCAAATTAAGAAAAGAAGAAGAAAAAAACAGTACCGTATAAATTATTACAAGTATCATTTTACTATCTTTTTTGTCTTTCCTTTTATTAAAATTTTTAATATAGACAAAGTATAGAATTCACTGATAAAAATCAAATTTAGATTAATTATTGTCAAAATGATTAGAACTAATCATTTAAATAGTAAGCTCTTATCACTTATAAATCCTTTAACAATTTCATATTTAATCAATATAGAGTACTCTAATACTCTCCCTTAAATATAACTGGGATTAAATATTTAATTGTCACTTGAAATAAACACAATAATAACCAAACGAGACCGTTAAAACTAGACATCCAAACGGACAATAAAAAAATTAATAATCCGGACCAAACCTACTCTAATACAATTTTAAAATCTACTAACAAAAATTAAACTTGAATTGATCATTATCAAAAATAACTAAAATTAGTAATTTAGATAATTAGTCTTTACTACTTATAAACCTATAAATAATTTCATATTTAGTCAAAATACTCTTAACACTCATGATATGCTATTATATTCTGCTAGGTGATTAAAGGGTGAGGTCAATCTTCGAGATTTTAAGAATTGACTTTCTAGATTTTAAGAACCTGTCCGTCGACCACTTTTAACCATAAAATGTCCGGTACACTGTCTTCTTTTATTCGTCAGATAAAGCTCATCGCAATGGAGGAAGGAAAACACGCGCAGCATTATCATGTCGTCCAGTCTTTGTTTATTACTTTAATAGTAAAATGTTGAACAAAGGCTGAATAGTCAGCCTTTTGGAGACTTCCCCCTTGGACCAGGGCACGGAAACAGGAAACCCCACACGGTAGAAAAGTGAGACCAAACAATACCACAATTAAGATGACCTTATCAAGTGGCGCCAGCCTTGCCACCAAAGAAGTAATTCACTACTTAGCACCCATGCGTCAAGGTTTTGAGCATAGATTTGTTTGTCCGTGAATCTTGGTCCTTACACCCCAAGATGACTTATATTGCAATTGATTATTATTATTTTAGTTACAGCATGGCAGATCCCAGCTAAAGTTGGACAAATATCAACTAGGCTGGTTAGCATTGTAGTTCCTTACAGCACACCAATCTACCTTATGAATTGCATCATCAAGCTCATTAAAGGTCTAAAGAGTATACCGAGTTTTCAACCATACACAAAAAAAAAGACGGGGGAACACATAGACCAGCATCTTAATACCCGACTAATTAATCAACGAAAAACTTTTGAGGATTTTATGAAGCTATTACCGCTTGCTGCTTGTATCCCACAAATGCTTGGTACAGTTCTTTATACCCACTCCTGTAATGATCCAGAGAAAAACAAAGCTGCCTTATTGCCTCACGTTTTTCTTCAGCCCCATTAGAAATCTCAACTTTCTGCCTATTCACCTCACCCTCTAACTCCTCTACTCTCAACCTTAATTCATCTACCTGTTTCTGCCAATGTTGAGACATACCAACAAGATCCTCATTCTTTATTCGCAACTGCTCGGCCAATTCTGCCCTCTGATTGTCCCTGGAATCCAAATCTGCAATCAGTGTGCTTACCTTAGTATTCATCTCATCTTTAGCTGCCATCAGCATATCATAATTGAACTTTAGATTGTCCAAGTTCTTATTTAAAATCTCCACATGTCCTTCTCTTTCAAGGAGTTCTATCCCCAGTTTGCTCACCTCCCGCTGTAAATCAATCTCCCGGGAGTCATGCAACCCCTTCATTTCCGTTTTCTCATCTTCACATTTCCGTAATTGTTCCTCCAGAGTTCTACTTGTTTGTCCCAATTTCCCGAGCCTCTCCTCCAACAATTTTTCCTTGTCTAACAAAACATTTATATCATTCTCCAGTCGCAACTTCTGGTCAGAGAAATTTTCCTGCGTCTCACACAGTGAAAGATTTAATAGCCTCAACTCATGGTCACGATCAGCAATGTCTCTTTCATACTGTAATATAATATCCTTAAATTCCATAACCTTGTTACTCTCCGACTCAAGCTTGGCCTGCAAAGTAGTTACATCCTCTTGTGCGATCTTAATCTGACCCTTTAACGCAGATGTATCCTCAACTACTTGTTTCTGCAGCACTAATACTTTACTTTTCTCCGCATCAAGCTCAACTTCCCTCATTTCGATTTCTTTATGTGCTGATTTTAGCTGAGCTTGCAAAGTCTCAACAAGTTCCTTAAGATATGCACTTTTCTGAAGCTCGCTCTTCAACCTTGTAACTTCGTGTTCTGAAAGCCGGAGCTTTTGCATCAAAACTCTCACTTTTTCCTCATTCCTGGCAATTTTCCCAAGCAATAAATCACCAGTTCCTTCTTGCTTACTGTTCAACATGCTCTCCCCATTGTCTTCTGCATCCAATTCGAGTTTTTGTCCCAAAAACGGAAATTCAGTGCCCAACCCGACAATCTTCTGGTGGAGTTTCTTTTGATCGGAGTTTATTGGGAGGCTAAAGTAGATATTCCCAGAGGAGTTGATTGATTGTATCTCAAAGTCTGACACTGGTGAAGATGAACTGGAACGTTCCCTCAATGAGACATCGGAACTATGATCATCCGGCTTGCTTAAATCAAAATTTCCAACACGATCAGGCGTCAATGGTGGGGAGACAGGGCTACAATCAGATTCAGGATTCAAAGCAACCTGCAAATCGAAAACCATACGACTGTGAACGCCCAGGATTGATCAATCTATGCAATAGAATTTTGCAACTTCGACTAACTATAGCTGGTGCCGAGTTTTAGATGGCTTTACCGTAGATGACATTTCTTGATCGATAAATTCGAAGCCCTCCTTCAACGATTTGCTCAATACCTGAAAGCAACAAATTCAAGAGTTCACGTTTCACTAAAGCGCACACACAGTTTCACATCGCAGATTTACAACGAAAAGCTAAAAATCCTTCGATTAATTTAACAAAACTAAAAAGATCAGTTTACAATCATTATCATGATCTAAATATAGGCAATCTAATTATCAAAATGCTTACAGTCTCGAGTCATATCATTCGTTTGGATTACGATGTTTGCAGCTCCGTTTCAGTTACCTCTTTGTTAATTTTCCAAGGAACTAGAGAATGATAATAACAAATATGCATATTCATTAATCGGAACCACAGGATCAGTAAAAATACCCAGCAATAACATAATGATAACGATTACTCTCAGGGTGCAGGCATTTATGATGTCTAGAAAATTGATAAAAACAGATCAATTAATTGCATGCGCATACAAGATTTAAAAAAGAGATGAAGCGTGAGACATTCAGATATAGAAAAAAGAAGAGTATCAATAACAAGTTAGGATCAATTTGGACGGAAACAGAGCAAAGAATAGAAAAATAGTTTACTTACCTGTGTGTGTGTCGAGAAGATTCAAAGGAAAAATGGAAATTGGTAGTAAAGCGTTGGCAGGATACCAAGATAATGGAAGAGAGAGGAAGAAGACAGTGAATTGGTGTGGATTGTGCTGTTAGTTAAAAGGATATTATGCATAACAATTAACACTAGAAGACAAAAACAAGAAAAGTTGGTTTGTCAGATGGAGGGAATGTGACACATACAAAAATTCAAAAGACTGCCGAATTTGCCTCCTTCCAATTTCACTTTTTTCAAAATTTAAACTCATCCACGCCCACCGACCTCAACGTTCGACTTGGACCAACAACAAATGTCAATCATCTTTCTATGATCACACCCTTTTGCCTACTTTCTTCCCCTTTTTTCGATATGTATTCAAGATATTGTTATTAAACATTATTTTAGGCTTTGTTTGGATGGAAGGTTAGCAATGAAATAGAATGAAACGTAACAAACTTTTATCGTTAGTTAAGAGTTTTACAATGGAATGGAATGGAAGCGGTGAGTTTCTTGTTACATTCTATTCTATCTTAAACAGTGAAAATAAGAAACCTCCGATTTGGGAGGTTTATGATAGAACGTAAACTAATAAATATATAATACATAATATACCCTCAATATTTTTCTTAATATCAATTATTTCTTCTAACCATAATCTCCTTTTTTTCCATACTCATTTATTACGATCCACAAAAATTATATGTAATTAATAATATTTTTATATTATTTTTCCTTACCCTAATAATAATATTTTTATATTATTAATAATAAATTGTGTATAATTAATAATATTTTTACATTATTTCTCCTTACACTAATAATAATATTTTATATTATTAATAATAAATTGTATATATTTAATAATAAAATAAAATTTTTAATAAATTTT
>JAOQMS010000180.1:11729628-11763048 GCA_027563885.1 Erythroxylum longipes | reverse complement strand
AACTTTTATTTTCACTAACATGTGTTTGTTTATATAATATCAGTTTTGGGCATACGAGCGTATAAAAGTCGTACGCCTAACAGCAGTTGATCCTATCTTGCAGCAACAATTGGGAGATGATTGTCCTCTTGGTGCACAATGAAATGTGTCATTTAATAAAACAAGGATCACTAAACATACAGTTTCGATATACCGTGATCAGCTGTCTTTTCTTACTTGAGATCAGGTTAGCTAATAAAACCAACTAAATATGAATAACATCTGCATTCTAATGTTGATTGGTTTAGTAATTCAGTTTGTTTATTTTACAGTTTGAATGGACACTATATCTCGATGAACTTCTGATTTATCTTTCTGCCTATTGTACTGAGGGATATGCAGTGTGACACTCAGTGGTTCCGCTTATTGCGTAGGAGGTTGTGGAGTGGCACCTTCCACATAGAATTTTACGATAGTTTGGGTGGAGTCAACCCATACTAGTGGTCATCGACACATCTACTACATTGCACAAAATATCAACAAGAAACAATGCCGAAACTGATTGGACAACTCGCCATTAGCAATGGATCCAATTGTGGGACAATAGGGCACAATCTGCGAAACAAGGCCAAGAATGGGATCTTATCGTTCCGAACGACCAATACATGCAGTGGTATCGAAGTAGGGCTGTATTATACATTGCTACCCCTCATGATAGGCGTGTCCACGGCACTGGTTATGACACTGTTGTGGGCGACATTGAGTATGCGGTATTTGTCTATTCTCTCTAATGTATAATTAATTGTTATTCATTTAATTAATTTTTTTGACTCTCCTTTGTTGTTTTTATATTGTGGTACAGTACGATTCTCTTGCTCGTATAGCAAGAACGGAGCCTGCAGGGGATGAACCAAGACGTGCCGAGGCAATTGGGAGCATGTTGTATTTGTAGCAAATGGGCAGGATAGAGCATTGGGATCTAAATGCGCGACAGGATACCCATCCCTTATCAGGGGCTACGATCGTGGGTAGGACTAGCGGTGGACCATCAACTAAAGTCAAATCTGGAACTAGAGCTAGATCGTCAACCAATGGGTCACGACTTATTATATCTACTGGACCATCACCAAGTGGATGGCAATCATTTGTATCCACCGAATCATTAACCAGTGGGTGGCAACCATTTGGAGTATTCGAACTGTGGACCAGTAGGTGGCAATCAATTGTATCGACTTCGCAGATGTCAATCCCAGTTTTCTCCAGTCACCCTAGTTCGCATGGTGGTTTTTCTCAAACTGGTGCATCATTTCATATTAGAGGGCCATCAAGCAGATCAGATGATGTATATTGTCCAGAAATCAGCCATATTATGCATTCACAGGCAGATGAATCATATGTGTCGCTTGGAGGACGTGATCTTGATTCTAGTTTGATTGCTTCTCAAATATGGAGCATGCGCGATCCTGATGCCAGATTTGAATATGATGCAGAGTTTGATGATGATGATGATGATATAGAGTTCAATCAGCCAATTAAGCCAAGAATGTCACTTAGAATCCAAGAAAGAAATGAACAAAATCTACCGGAAAGAGGCTCAGCTGGTTGTGGTGCACATTATCCCCCTCATTCCACTCATTACATAATAGAGGATGTAGACGTTAGTCTGTATATAATTAATTGTACGCTAGTCTGTACTTAATTTATTCCAGAACTACTTGTTGAGTCTACATATTTGTTGTGTCCACCTAAAAGAGGACGTAGACGTGTGAATATTATGTCACACTACAGCCGGATCAATAATTATCACCTCGCCAACCCTATTGGCGGGGTGTACTATATTCACGGGATCTATTTTAGTCGCGTGTATATTATGTCATATCTCGGTATGCCAATAATTATCACCCCGCCAACCCTGATGGCGGGGTGTACCATAACCACAGGATCCCTGTCAGACGCATGAATATTATGTCATATCTCGGCAGACCAATAATTATCAACCTGCCATCCCTGATGGCGGGGTGTACCATAACCACGGGATCCCTGTCACACGCGTGAATATTATGATTCTCAGGATTTTGTGTTCTACAATCCCCAACATCCACAAACAACCCTAGCAGTTAGGCGAAAGATCTATTTCATTGAATTGGTAGCGAAAATATACAAGTTGATGCAGCTCGACCAGAATGCATACACGCTAAAATTAAGCATGCGAAATCTACAAACACGTTGGGCAACACGACTGATGGACGATGATGATCTGCAACTCATTTTGAATTTGCAGAGCAGATGCCAAAGTTTGAAGCAGAAATTTATATCGAGCCGGAGGAAATTCATTTTCAACATAATGGGGTGACTACATTCGAAATCGAATGCCACAATCCATTTGAGCATCAGTTTTCGGATTTCAAACCTATGCTAACATATCAACAACATCAAACAGATGATGAAAATGTTGATGACTCTGATATTGCCGATAGTGATTACAATCCAAATTTGGAGGACTCAGAGTAAGAGTCATTCTATGACTCTGATCATGATTCAGAAGGTGGTTCAGAACATGATCATGCAGAGACAAGCTATCAACCTATCCATGTAAATGTAGAATTGCAACAAATTTATCTTCCGACAGCATTTGAATGGCCATATGAAATTGGAAATGCTCTAACATATGACGCTACATCGCGAGGATATTATGGCCATCACATGCGTGTTTGGAATGAAAGCGACCTGAACATTACTGAGGGATTGCTATTCCCCACAAAACAACTCTTGCATAAGGCTCCTAGATTGTGGCACATACACCATAATAGAGAAATGAAGGTATGTGAGAGTAAAGAGAAAAGTTAGGCAGCAATATGCAATGCCAAACTACCATATGACTGGAGGATTAGGGGCTACAAGCGAAGCACACATAAGATGTGAGAGATCAGACGCATAGGCGACTGCAATACTTGTATTCGTACTGCTGTATATAACGATAACAGACATTTGACAAGTCAAATTGTCTCTGAACATTTGATCGAGCACATACATAATGGACCTCTTTTCTCAATTACAGAGGTTCGGACATTGATCAAGAATAAATTTGATATTGATATTTCATATAAAAAAGTATGGTATGCTCGTCGCAATGCTATCGATGCCATTTATGGAGATTGGCCGACTTTGATTGCTGAACTACCTAAATATATAAAGCAACTGCAAGCAATCAATCCTGGCATAGCAGTAGCTTGGCGTCATCCACAGTCAGGTAGTGACACAAATATCTTTAGGTACGTGTTCTGGGCTTTTGCTCCTATTATTGAAGTGTTTCAACACATGAGACCTGTGCTATGTGTCGATGACACTTATATACGTGGGCCATATAAATCCAAATTGCTAACTGCAATTGGCATTAATGCCAACAACCGTTACCTTCCACTTGTGTTTGCTCTTGTTGACGAAGAGAATAATGACAGTTAGAGTTGGTTCATGACTCAACTTCGAATCCATGTTTGCCAAGATATACAGGGGATTTGTGTCATTTTCGATAGACACAAAGGAATTATACATGTAATAAAAAATTTGGAACAGTGGAAGGAACTAGTAGCTTTTCATCATTTTTGTTTGCTACATGTCAGGTCAAATTTCACCAAAAAATTTAAAAGTCATGTGTAAGTGGAAAAATTTTGTATCATTATTGATCACATTATAAATTATGATATTCTAATAATTGTTATTGTTTATTGACAGGTTGAAAACTTTGCTATGGCAGGCTGGAGGGTCAACTCAAAGAAGAAAATTTGACGAGTTCATGCTAATGATTAAACAGGCCAATCTAGAAGCTTATACTTGGCTAAAGAGACAAGTCCCACCTGTGAGATGGGCGTTAAGTAAAGATGGAGGTTGTCTATGGGGTGTTTTGACAACAAATATGGCTGAATGTTGTAATAACATCCTCAGAGGGGCACGACATTTGTCAATCATTGCCTGTGTTCGCTTTACTTTAGAGCAAACGGTTAAATTATTCTAGGAAAATCAAAAAATCATACTCAAAGCACAGAATAATTATACGATCAACATTTAGTACAAATATTTGGCAAATGAAGCAAAAGGCTGATAGCATACTGTCCAATCATATGACTCGAGGTATGGTACACACAGTGTGGTCACTGCTCGTCATGGGAATAATAACAGGGGAGGAAATATTCAAAATGTTAACTTTCAAGAAAAACTTGTACCTGCAAAAAGTGGACAGAACTTCATTTTCCATGTTCTCACGTCTTTGCTGCATGTTTGAGATCTAATGTTCATCTGACAATCTATATCCATCCTGTATACAGTTTTGCGGCATACAGAAATACGTATTCTAGTCAGTTCTATCCGCTGCAACATCCAGATTATTGGGAGGAAGCAGATTTTTCATTGGGATTTCGCAGGTCAAGGTTGACTAAAAAGAGGGCCAAAGTGAAAAGTGCTCGAATACGAAATGAGATGGATAGACGGTGTCCTGATTCTCCACGAAGGTGCCGTAATTGTAATATGTCATGATATAATGCCTCAAATTGTTCCTCTTCAAGTCATGTACAGTAGTCATTTTATTTAATGTTGTAAGATAATAGAAAATTATTAAGTATCTAATGCAATAAAATTGGTTTACCTTTTTTAATAAAAGTTGACTTTAAATATTTTTCATTTTTTAAATGTATTATATTCTAAAATTTGTAAAAAAATTAAATGAAGACAAAATTATTTCAATACAGTAAAAACATAAAAAAATAAAACTTGTTCTTCAAATTTAATTTGTATAGATGTTCTAAATCATAAATAAAACTAAACCCTGAAATAAAAAACTTTTTATGCTACAAAAAAGGACAACCCTAAGCAAAATTAAAATAAAATAAAGCCTTAAACTAAACTTTAAAATAAAATAAAAAATAGTTCAAAAATAGATTTCTGAGTGGCGTCCCTGCCATTTGTAATGGCGGGGTGGACACCCCACCATGGGTGATGGCGAGGTGGTGCACACGTCCTCCCACCCCACAATTATCATTGGCGGGATGTCCTATACCCAAAACACCCACTTATTTTTAGCATATATCACGAACGGAAATTTTTTTTAATAACAAACTAAGAATTTACCCCCGAAACTTTGACGCTATCGCTACTGATTCCCCTTTTGCGTGTCTTACTCTTGTTACAATTTGTTAGTCCCTTTAGTATAGACCTACAAAAACCAAAGCCATTGGTTTTGTTGCGTAAGTTTTGGCTTTTTGAGAAGGTGAAGATTGTTTTTTGAATCCTAAGAGCGACTTTCAAGTAAAAAATCTATAGTTCTTGTAGGGATAAGGAAAACTACATTGGATCTTTTACATGGGTTCCTGGCTAAAGACTTAAACTTGAAGAGAGGTGATTTTTAGGGGCTTGGAGTGTTGGTAAACGAGAAAAAGGCAAGCATTTTTACAGAAAGGAGAAAACCTTTAGATTCAATTAGGAATTTTGGTTTAATTAAATTTTCACAATAATTTAGGAATTTGCTTCGTTATTCAAATAAATTAGATTAGGAATTTGTACTTCCAATGATTGAAGAAGATAATCTTTAAATTATTAATATTTTAATTAATTTAATTAAGATTATAAAGAAGTTCCTTGAAACAAATGAGTTACCATCCCCTTTTTTTGATTGTGTAGTTTTGGTATCTGTCTTGTAATTCCCTGCATGTTCCCTATAAATTGTGCCCTAATTATCAGTGCTCATCTTGTTTTTACCTATCTTTGCTTAAGGTTCATGGGTTTCCAGGATTTTTTCGTTACTTAAGTCCTTGATTATGTGGATAGTCTTCAAACCAACTTGAAGACCAGCTTACATCCCCGATTGGTACTTCTTTATAACATATTAGGGCTATGCATTTTTGTGTTTTCCATTATTGCTCATGTCAATGATTATAACTATTTCTTTCCGTTAATTGGGACACCATCTAATTTTTTTATCTCCAGCTATAACTGTAATTTAACTTCCCGATAATCAATCGTTCTCTGATATTGAGAATACATCTCTGTTAAAATTTTTAGGTTCTTATTTTCTGCATCTTTCTTTCCATAACTTATATACCATATTGTTTATTAAAAACTTGAGTATTATTAGTGGTTATGAGTTTCTGCTTTATTGTCTGAAACCACTCTATTGCTTCCTCCATAGTTGAGGGAACAATTTGCAAGTCAAATCTTACTGGCATACTTTTCCAGTTTCTGGAAGAATAGTCACAAGTGAACAACAAATAATCCCTAGCTTCTGGATAGGATCACATTACTCTGTGAACAAGGTTAGGAACAATGTGAGTCATTGTTAAGTACTTTCTTGCACCCTTTGTCTTAACATGACTTAGTTACATAGATCATCTTTGATGTCGCATCCAAATCTCGCCCATCATGGAAGATTTTCATCAATGCATACTAACATTCACCTACTTTTTAGCTTTCTTCGATATTGTCCATTTATCTTTCCATCTTGTAGGTTTTTATCTTGTCTCTTGTCAACATGTCATTTTCATGTCAACATTAGTGTCAATTAATGATTAAAGGTCATCAACAATGACAAATTTTTTTCTATAAATCTAATATATTCTAATTGGACCTTTTATAAAATTTTGAAAGAAGATTTGTACCTTTTTAGCTATTGAAAGAAGTTACCGATGGAGAAAATTTCAACTAGCAAATTATTAAGTCGATTAAATAAGGGGCTAACCAGCTTATGAGCGCTCCCATCTTTTAAGCTAATTTTTTTAAAGTGGGCTCTTCTATAAGACTTGTAATAAATGATATCATAGTTAATATCACTTCTACGAGTTCTCGTGTCACAGGTGATAACGCTAGTATTGTAGCATTCGCTCGAAATTAGAAAAAGTCTAGTGCACAGTCAGTCCGCGAATGCCTAGTTAAGGAGTGTGGTAGAATTTTATGGTCTAATTGTTCCACGTCGATTAAATAAGAGGTTGACGTGAAATTTATAAGCTTATGGACTCTCTCATTCTTTAAGTTAACTTTAAGTAGAAGGAGGCTTGGCCGGCTAAATTCCTAAGATAGATTGTACCTACGATATAAATTGAAGAGACATGCTTTCCAACTATCATATTAGTACAGAGTTTGCACTTCAAAAGATTGAACATAATGGTGGAATCCCAGAATTTTCCCTTTAGAAAGAACAATTGCAGAACAACCACATGATATAACTTTATACGCAACTCTACGTGTATATATTTACGTATTCAGTATTTCACTCACATTCTTCTTGTCCTGACCTATAAATAGTTAAAATTTGTAGTCATGTATATGAGGAGTATGAATATATAAAACAAAATATGGTAAGAGCTTTCTGACTTCCTTATTTACGGGAAGTCAGTAAGCATGTATGGTGCCACTCTCATTAGATTTAGGCAAAAGTAGAGGCGATTGGGTGACGATTTCTGTGGAGGAGGCTGATTAGCAAGCATACTAATAATAGCATGCTAGGCTCGGAGGCTGAGGCAGAGGTAGAGGTAGGCAAAGCCGAGCCTGCAGCAATCGAAGTAGTACAAAAGCAACAACACCACTTCGTGCTGGTTCACGGACTAGGCGGAGGAGGATGGTGCTGGTACAAACTTCGATGCTTAATGGAGAATTCAGGCTACAAAGTTTCGTGTATTGACCTCAAGAGTTCTGGCATAGATCCAACTCATGCCGATTCAGTCCTTACTTTTGATGACTATAACAAGCCTCTCATTGACTTCATGTCATCTTTACCAGACCATCACCAGGTTACATCTAATCAAACATAATTACCAGAAACTAGGCGATGCAATTGTACAAATACATGTATAGTATGTGATAAATTGTGTTTGTTGGCCAGGTGATATTGGTTGGACATAGTGCTGGAGGACTAAGCATAACGCAAGCCATTCACAAATTCCGTGGAAAGATTCGCCTTGCTGTTTACTTAGCTGCCACCATGCTCAAGCTGGGTTTCTGGACTCATCAAGATGTCCAAGATGTAATGTCTTCTTGTCCGTTTTCTACATTCATTAACTCTTTCTTTTTTTTGTTGCACATCTCTGTCTCCTCTAACATATGCATTCATATCCATTTTCTTCTATCTTCAAACACTTTGGTAAAATCTCAGCAGTTTGTTAAAATCACAGCAGATGCATTAACTGTCCATTCGTTTTAGTCCAAGTTCTTGTTCTTATGATGTGTATTTTGGTAAAGTCGAGACTGAGAGCAAGTCAAAACTAAAAATAAGGTCCATGAGTAACAAATTAGCATGCTTTGCATAGATATTAATTGGATGAAATGTATGGGTGTACTTAGAAGACATAAGATTGGTTGAACCACCGGCCAGCTGTCTATACGAAAAAATATGTTATGGGTTGTTACCGGCTATTTACCACCATAGGCATAGGCCACTGGCAGTCCCAACTCTTAACACTGCAAAGAAAAAGTAAAAATAGTGAATAAGTCAACTCCACCATTTATTTCCGTCTCTGTGGAAACCGGAAACTAGTGGCTTGAATGCCAACCCAATTCTAGACGACATGATAAGATGGATTGGAGAATCTTCAGAATGGAGATAGTGGTGCGGTGGTAGCTCACCAGCACTCAGCATTAGTGGGACTTGCTGAATGTTCTTCATGCTTGTTTCATTGCAACAATAGGACCAATTTTCTTTTCTTTTTTTTTTAATTATTGCCCTTTTACTGTTTGTGGTTTGTGTTGTGACTCTCAAGTATGACATAGAAAGAGCTTGACAAACAGGGAGTACCCGATTTATCTTCATTTGGCGACGTACTTGAGCTAGGTTTTGGGTTGGGAGATGAGCAACCTCCAACAAGTGCCATTGTCAAAAAGGAATTCCAACGCAAAATTATCTATCAGTTGAGTCCTCCAGAGGTACGTAGCGTGTGTATATGTACTTGCCGCATAATCATTCATTACCAGCATCGCAGATAACCTAAGCAACCCTGGCTGCTATGCAAGAGCAAGAGCGCTCATTTAATGTTCGTGCTTAGTTGCTTTCTATTTCAATATACCCAGAAAACACGAGCAAATATTTTGTAAACGCTTCTTATTTGGCGACTCCACGTTAAGGCATAGACAAACTTTGTTTCGGCCAGGATACCACCTTAGCTGCCATGTTATTGCGGCCGGGACCCCTTATGGCGTTGCAGTCCGCGCAATTCACGGCGGAGAATGATGCTATAGAAGAGGTGCTACGTGTATACATTAAGACAACGCACGACAATGTTGTCAAACCTCAGCAACAAGATGCAATGATACAGAGGTGGCCGCCGTCTGCGGTTTACGTTTTGGACAGCGACCATAGTCCTTTTTTCTCTTCCCCTTTTCTGCTGTTTGGCTTGCTTGTCAAGGCAGCCGCTTCCATTGATTGAATCACCTACATGTAACTCACATGTGACAGGGGAATCTTTGTTTATCCCTCTTCTATCGTTTCTCGTGTTTTTTTATGTCAACTACAACTAGTTTTCTTGCCATGCAAAGTGACTAAAATATGTAAAGGAGAACTAGGCAAACAAAACGATTATATTTAGGATGTTAATTATAAACGATGGTTCTATGCTCAATAAGAAACGACTACATACACTTTTTTCTACCTAATTCGAGGCTAGTAACTCCATTATGATAACCGGAAGCAACGGGGATTTGGGGTTTAAAAAAGGGATGTGAATGAATATACTTAGTTCAATGAACTTCTACTAGACCAAAATAAGAAAAAAAATCGCAACTAAACAATCAAACAAAGTCCCTTACCTTGAACCAATCCTTACATCACTATTTCCTTCCCTTACATGACAGGCCTCCGCTCAACTCAGAAAATGTCCAAGAGGAATATATCAGGAAATCTCACAGCACATAAAAAGCATAAATTGTTGCTGCCAGAAGCAGCTTGTGCAAGACAGAAGAATCTCATATAATGTCATGTCATCAGGTTAAAGAAAAATTCCATCTCAAAAGCAAAGTACGTCAATTGCATCGTTTTATTGCAACCATTGGAGCCTCTTCAGCTTTTTAATTATGAAACTTACTCAGCAGGATATAGATTGAAGGTGTGCCAACATGACGCCTCGGGCATCAAAAGGAAATCCAAGGCGCAAAAGTGAAATAAAAAGTATGGAAGGGACATTTTCAAAAAATTTTGGAAAAAGGCCCACCATTAGCCTTCTTTTTCGAGCTTGTCAAGTTCCTCACGCTGTTTTCTTTCTGCTTCCTGAAGTTCTCTCTCAGCGTCTTCTTCCTCCTCAATTTGGTCAAGATGATCAAATTCCTTGCTAGCTGCCATTGCTTTTACCACAGGATCTCTTAGTTCAGATATTAATCCACCACCAATTTTGTACTCTTCTTCATCCCCAATAAGAAAAATTCTCTGGTCAGGTCCAGATGCCATTGGAATATCAACTGACAATAGCTTTATATCATACTGCCAAGGAGGAAAATATCAGACACAAAAACGAGGACTTCACTATTCAAGTACCTTGAACCATTAATTTTTTATCTGACGGATTACATGGAAACCATCTTCATTTACATGGGCATACTTCCCAATTCCCATTCTTGTCTACTTAGTAAGCCTGGGTTTGTATTATTTAAACTTGAGAATACCAATCAAATCTTGCAACAACTTCACTACTCATAACCAGCACAAAAACCACAAAAATGAACATAACGAGCCAACAAAACAGGACTTCCACCAATCAGAGAAAAGAAACTTTCCTTTCAACAAATTTTGTTTTTTTTAAAAAAAAGAAATCATGGTCAAGGAAGGATTTACAAGGTGAGAGGTTGTGCCTGTCCATAAATCATCAAATTATAATTTTATGATTCTACATTCTCTCTATGTCTCTATCTAGCTTTCTCTCTGGCCACAAACATTCAGTCAAAGCAATAAATCTTGGTAACTATATCTAGACAACTTACTAGTACATACAATAATCAGTCAAGTTTAATCGCTCTGATCTAAATAATTTGAAGAAATAGAAAGACCTAGTAATTAGTATTGTGGTTACAAGTAGGGTCAATTAACAATCTGTAACTGGATTGACTCGACAACCTAGATGCAGATGATCTAGATGTCAATTTAGAATACAGCATGAGAACTAAACTTGAAACCTTTGTGAGCTTTTTTTCCATGACTTACTAGCACTACAAGCTATATCTGCAATTAACCGAACTCATAATCCATCCATTACGATATAGGTTCCACCTTATTTAACTTGACAGTGCCACATGCCTAGTCAGAATTTTACCACAATTTGTTAGCGTCATCACAGAAATGATCAGTTGAACTTCTAGATCAGTTTCATATGCAACTCATGTGAAAGAAAAACGGAAGAGCATTAAATAATTAAACAGAAGGTTGTCCTTTTTACAGAATGTTTTATATTGCCTTCAAAGAGAATCTGGAAGAGTAAAATACTCTTAAGTTACAAGCTACAACTCTTCTTAGCAACTTATTTCATTAAACTTTAATACAACAACTCAGCTCAAACATTTCATGACGCTGAAGCCCAACAAGGAAAACCAAGAAACAGGAGTTATTTCAATTTGAGAAGCTAGTCATCACCAAGTACATAAAACGAAAAGAAGATGCAGTACAGAAGCAAACCTGGCCCCTTTTCTTCTTTACTTCAACACTGACTAGACCTTTTCTCTCAGAACCTCGTACCGGAAATATGAGAAAACATCGCTTGCTCCTATATCTTGGCTTGAAGTTCTTCAATGTAAGCCCACCTCCCGACATGACATATGCTCTTAGTTCAGTTCCAGCAAGAGGAGCACCCATAATTTCAAGAATCCCAGCGGAGCTATTAAGCCTCCTCATGGCCATCCTATAAACTCTATCAGGATTGATTGTAAGCCTCGAGCGAAGGTATAAGCCCTATGGTGGAAAAGATAGTAAATTTCTAAACCAGTCACAAATCTAAGACAGCAACGATGCCAACAAAAAGACTAAATTTGCTAGGACTTTAAACGTGCACAGGTTAAGAGGATGTAAAATTTATGTATTACCTCGGCTCCAGATGACAGTGATACATTGCTGATTTACCAAACTAAACATGAATCAAGTAGATCATTTGACCACCCAAATCGACGAAAAAGCTACACTACATCGCTTTTCTTGTAAACAAGATTCTTGTAGAATGCATTCAAGTGCAAAAGAGAGAAAGCGAAAGCGAAAAGTAACTTACAGAGAAGGCAACAATGGCGGAGGAAAGAGCAAGGAAACCGTACTTGGCCAAGCCTTCAGAGAGGCCAATAAAGGTACTTGCAATACCATACATCGTCCTCCAAAGTAAACCACATAAAAGCACGCCTCCGGCTCCAAACACAAACACATAATTTCTCCTAAAAAATGCATCAATCTGCAGGCCTATAGCCTCACGATACCTGGAGAAAGCAGAGGCAACAGCACTAGTCTGCTTGTCGAAGAAGCTTTTGGAGGAAAAGTGCTTGATGCCATAATAAGCGTGTTTGTTGAGGAATGAAGAGGATAAACTAGAATACCCAATTGGTTTAGAAGAAGAAGAAGGAGGAGGCAGCAGAAAACGACTAGAGTTTGAACGCGTGGTGGGTGTCACCGTATGTGGGAAAGATCGAGTGGGAAATTTGGAAGGAGAAGGGGGTTTAGGAACGTGGGTGCTGTAGTAGCAAAATCTGAGCCTAAACAAAGCTGTCTGGAGACTAGTTCGTGATGGTTTTGACATTTGGTTCAAATCAAATCACAGACTTCGCACAATTACCTGAACCGATTCCCAATTCTTATATCCTTTCTAACAACATGAAGATAGATAAAGAGAACGAGTTGTCAAGAAGAAGACTAACTTAGGATCTTAGTGAATTGTAACGAGTTCATGGATAGCAGGGGTTTCTGGACTGAGAAACCAGAGCTGCTCGCCGGAGGCTTTTTGCCTTGTTACTGACCGTCCTCCGTCAGCGGTGTTCAGGTCAATGTTTAGCTAATCGCGCGAGTCACACTCCTAATGGTAATTACGTTTATACCTTTAAATACTTTTATTAAACATAAATTAAACTTCTACATTTAAAATGAACTTTAATTTTGCAAAAAGTTCAGATTAAATTATTATTTAACGGAAAATCTTAATAGGATATATTACCATTAATTTTTTGCCTGGTCACTAGTAATATATTTTGTCTTAATGTACTTATGAGTTCGATATTGCCACATCGCATGCATCCATCCTAATAAAATTTTAATTAGTTTTAATATGATTTTATTAATTTTAATTATTGTTAATTATAGTTAATTAAAATTAGAGATAAGGTTTATATACTACTAAGTCTTCTCAAACTCCGCATACCAACGAATTACATTGGATGTTGTTGTTGTAGAGTTAATTAAAAATAATTAACCTAACTTACTTAATATAATAAATTCTAGTAAACTTAAATTTCCAATTTTCGCAAGATCTAAATCCTAAATTCACCACCAATGACTCCCTTCATCCTCTTCCTCATTCCAATTTTGTGGCATTATTTGTGTTCTTTTTCCTTAAATTTCAATTTTATTTGGTCTCAACTTTCTTCTAAGAGAATTCTAAGCTTCTAAACTTCATGTACTCATTCACCGATAACAATTCTTCTCCGACCTTGCTTAGGCCATTGACGTGCTTCAGTTTCTTGATTGCCATAACACTTCCATCGTTAAGTTGAGCCTTATACACAAACCCAAAACTTCTAGGGTCGAAGCCATTTGCATCTTTAAGAAGGTAAGTAAAAGTAAACTTTCACAAATGTAGCAAGACTAATGCTTAAAGCTCTCATTGAGATTTTTTGTTTATTAGAATTTGTTAGACTAAGTTAGGTTAATTAGTTTTAATTATATTTAATTAAAATGACTAAAAATAATTAAATCACATTAAAACTTATTAATTTTTATTAAAATGGATGTCAAGATGTGCCCTACAGTACCACGTGTATGCAATTTGGCATTGTGGGCCAATAAGTAGATTATAAAATGATACATTTCTAACATGTTAGCAATTATGTGGTAGAAAACTAACGAAGACATAACTTTGTGAGCTTTTTCCATCTATTTAGACATGAGGGTTTAATTTAAATATTTTTGTAAATGTTATGATTCATTTTGAATGATCTAAAATATTAAGGTCTAATTTCTATTTTGATGAAATATTCAAGTCAAAATGTTCAAATTTGCCTTATTAATTATACCATTTTTACATTGAAAATTTTTTTTCCACTATTTAATATTAGGGTTTACAATGGATTGAATCAAGTAAGATTGTTTATAGTTTAAATTCGACTAAATTTTTTTTATTTCAACCTAAGGCTTGATCGAGCGTAAACATATAGTTCTAACTCAAGTATAATCGAGTTTTGCTTGATTTGAAACTCATCAAGTTCAAATTAGAAAGAAAGAATACGTTTTTAGGATGGGCATAGAGTGTGGAGTCTCATTTATGATAAGTAGCCCTTTGGTACAAATGGATACACAATTTGATAAGAATGTTTTTGTATTTTCTGCCTTTATCCTTGATTCAAACATATATATATACACAAACTGGTAGATAGAAAGCGATGGCAATTATTTCCTAAGATAACGTCCCTAACTTACGGTCAATCACCTATCTGTTGCTAATTAGAGATATATGAAGATACCATCTTCATTTAGCCGTATCTCCTAATTACAAGCTCTATCACTAATTATATACAAATTGATACTATCTATATTTATCCATCCGTGAATACCCCCCCTCAAGGTGGAGCATGCAAGTCTTGAATGCCCAGCTTGCCCAAGATTGTCCCAAACTTTTTGATACCAAGAGCTTTGGTAAAAAGATCTGCCAGTTGAGTGTGAGTTGGAACATAGGATGGGAGAAGGCGATTCTGAACAATTTCATCTCGAACTAGATGACAATTCACCTTAATGTGCTTCGTGCGCTCATGAAAGACAAGAATTTTAGCAATATGGAGAGCTGCTTGACTGTCGCAATAGAGACGAATAGGTGCAGGGTGAGACACGTATAAAGAAGAGAGTATATCTTTAATCCACTTTAGTTCACGAGTAGTCTTAGCCATTGAGCGATATTCAGCTTCGGCAGAGGAAGCGGAGACCGTGTGTTGTTTTTGAGTTTTCCAAGAGATGGGTGAGTTACCAAGTTGAATAAACCACCCTGTGAGTGACTTGCGAGTAAGAGGACAACTAGCCCAATCGGAGTCACACCACCCATATAGCTGCAAGTCATTGTCTCAACGGAGAAGTATGCCCTGCCCAGGGTGGTGCTTCAAATAACGAACAACCCGCAGAGCCGCTTTCCAATGCTCTGCACGAGGTTGGTGCATGAACTGGGACAAGACGTGAACACTATAGGCAAAATCAGGCCGAGTGAAACACAAATAAATAAGCCTCCCAACAAGTCGACGGTAAGGGCTAGGATCGGATAGAGGAGGACTTTCAACAGATCCCAACCGGTGATTCTCTTCACATGGTGTAGATGCTGGTTTAGCACCAAGAAATCCAGCTTCGCTAATAATGTCCAAAGCATATTTTCGTTGACACAGAAAAATGCTAGTTGGGAATCGTACAACCTCAACCTCCAAAAAATACTTTAATCGCCCCAGACCTTTCATGTGGAAGCACTTGTGCAGATAGTCTTTAAATTGTTGAATCGCAACACCATTATTCCCTGCAATCACAAGATCATCCACATAGACCAAAACAACTAGTTTCATGCCATTACGTCGAAGAATGAACAAGGAATGGTCTGCCTGTGATTGTTGAAAACCATATCGGATAAGGGTAGAGGACAATTTGGCACACCAGCAACGAGGAGCCTGTCGCAGTCCATAGAGAGATTTCTGAAGTTTACAAACAAGTCCTTGTTGAGATACTTGGAATCCGGGGGGAAGCTTCATGTACACATCATCGGTAAGGTCCCCATGAAGAAACGCATTATGTACATCAATCTGGTGTAGTTCCCAATTTTGGGCTGCTGCCACTGCAAGTGTTGTGCGAATGGTTACCATCTTTGTCACCGTAGCAAAAGTATCATTGAAGTCCAAGCCTTCCACCTGATGATTTCCCAAAATGACAAGTCTTGCTTTGAACCGCTCTATTGTTCCGTCAGAATGATATTTAATTTTGTAAATCCACTTACACCCAAGAGCTTTCTTTCTTGGAGGTAGAGTAGTGAGTTCCTAAGTGTCATTGATTTCGAGTGCATGAATTTCATGAGACATAGCTTCTCGCCAGCGCTCATCTTTAACTGCCTGAGAAAAATGTAGTGGTTCTTGTTCTGTTTGCAGAGCTGCAAGAAATCTACAATGTTGGGGAGAAAAAGAGTGACAATTCACAAAATTTTGAATGAGATGGGACACACCTGAGGATTTTGATGAAGAGGGAGACCGGTTGGAGGGGCTCAGTCGTATCGTGGCATTGGTGACAAATTCGCGCAGTCTAACGGAGGGGGTCTTCACACGGTGACCGTGACCAAGTAGAGCTTCCATCGTGGTTGGTGGTAGTTTGGAGAGCGGTGCTGGTTCTTCAGTACTTGGTACCACAGTAACCACGGTGGGTTCCTCGATTTCCACTTTAAGCGCTTGTCCCCCTCTGTCGTATATTGAGTTAGTGGTGAGGGAGTCACTCGTAATCTCATGGTTACTTAAATTTTGATAGTGGGGCCCAGGTGTGGAAGAACTTAGCCCATCACGTGTGTCTTCTTTAAAAACAGTTTCCAACACAGGTGACCCATTAGGCCTAGCTGTGGTTCCCACATCCAAAATGTTAGTCTCTTCAAATGGAAATACATTTTCTACAAAGTGGACATCACGAGAAACAAATAAAATTTCTTTTTCCAAGTCAAATAGCTTCCATCCTTTCTGCCCAAATGGATACCCGACAAACACGCATTTGCGGCTTCGACTATCAAATTTGTCCCCTTTCCTAATTTGATTGTGAGCATAGCACAATGAGCCAAAAACTCGTAAGTGCTCATAGCTTGGTGTTTTTCCATGGATGACTTCATAGGGAGATTTTCCATTCAGTACCGAGGACGGTGTGAGATTAATTAAGTAGCCAGCAGTTAAGACACATTCCCCCCAAAATTTGATAGGAAGATTGCCTTGAAACCGTAATGCTCGAGCAATATTTAGAATATGTCGATGCTTGCGCTCCACTCTTCCATTTTGCTGCGGAGTACCAGTACATGAAGTTTGATGAACAATTCCTTGTTGCAGGAAGTATTGTTTTAAACACACAAATTCTGTTCCATTGTCAGATCGGACCATTTTAACACACTTGTTGTATTGTCGCTCAACTAAGGCGAGAAAATTTTTCAATGTGACTGATACTTCTGTCTTTTCTTTCAACAAATATATCCAAACTGCCCGTGAGCAATCGTCAACAATGGTTAAGAAGTATGAAGCACCACACGACGAAGGAGTTCTATAAGGTCCCCACAAGTCACAATGGATTAAATCAAAAACATTCGAAGCCTGTTGCTCACTCGTAGGAAACTTATTTCTTGTTTGTTTGGATTTTTCACAAATGTCGCAAAAATTATTCAGCCTATCTATTGCATATTTGTCACTTACATTAGGAAGCATTTTCATAATTTTAAACGATGGATGTCCCAATCTCTTGTGCCAAAGTACTAGTTGATTTTCTGTTCTGACATGACAAGCTTGAGCCTTGTGCACCCCACGATACCAATAGAGCCCATCCTTCCGTTCACCCGCTCCAATCAACGTCCTCAAAGTGCGGTCCTGCATAATACACAATTTGTCAGTAAATTGCACTATACAATTTTCTTCATCTGTTAACTGCAGAATTGAGAGCAAGTTGCATTTTAATTTGGGCACATAAAGAACCATTTTCAATTTAAGTCCTCCCTCAAGGATCACTGTTCCTTGTTTGCAAGCTAGAACACGCTCACCATCAGGCAACCCCACTGGACACCCTTGTATATTTCTCTTTTCACATAAATTTTCCAAAGTTCCTGTCATGTGGTTGGAGGCACCACTATCAATGATCCACAAATCCCAAACTTTCTTACCAATCATTTTCTCGGTTTCACTTGGCTTTCGCGTGTTGATCATATCCACTAGTACCTGCCATTGTTCATTAGTTAACCCTGTCATTCCAAGTTTCTTATCTTCCACGTCGTTTGGCTGGCCACCACTTCCACTAGCATGCACCACATTTGCACGTACCGGGGCTCCTCGGTTACGCGTTCCTTGTCGTCCTTGGCCTCTACCAGTGCTTTTTCGTTCATACCTTGCTCAATCCCCCCACCATTCGGGATATCCCACAATTTGGAAGCATCCTTTAATATCATTCCCCCCTTTGCCTCAGTGGGAGCAAGTCACTGACCTCTCTCCATGATCACCTTGTCCTCTCACCTCATTCCCTGTCTGCATTGCAAGGGCCACAACCATCCCTCTTTCTTCCTTCGATTTAGCGATCGTATTCACCCTCTCTTCTTGCACCAGCATCGCGTACACACGATTCAACGACGGCAAGGGATCTCTCGCCAGAATGTTAAATCGCACCGTGCCATAACTTGCCTAGTCCATCCCCATCAGAAACTGGTGCACTTTCTTTTCTTCCCTTCGTTTCTCGAGTTGAGAAGCAATCCTGCATTTGCATCCACTGCATGTGCAGCTTAGGATTTGGTCATAATTTGCTAATTCATCCCACAGAACCTTCAGTTTCCCATAGTATTTTACCATTGTCATGCCTTCTTGTTTACAGCTCGTCAGATCTGCTCTCAGTTGCTGTATTATAGGCCCGTTCACAACTGAAAAACGTTCTTTGATATCTTCCCACAGCTTCTGTGCATTTTCGACAAACACCACGGTAGATCGCAGGTTTGGCTCAATCGTGTTTAGAATCCAAGACACGATCATGGACTGGACTGTCCACCAGTCCTCTAGTTCAGGTGCATCTTCTTTTGGTTCTTTGAGAGTTCCATCTACGAAATCCCACTTTCTTCGTTCCCGGAGTGAGATCTTCACAGCTCTGACCCATTCGTCATAATTTTCTCCTCGCAACTGCACTTGCGTAATTATGTTCCCTGGGTTGTCACTTGTGTTCAACTCATAGGGTGAGTGGACTTTCTTCATTCCACTTTCTCCTCTATCTGCCATTGGTTTGCTTTTCTGTGTTTGTCGGGTACCAGAGATAGTCAATGCTCTGATACCATGATAAGAATGTTTTTTGTATTTTCTGCCTTTATCCTTGATTCAAACATATATATATACACAAACTGGTAGATAGAAAGCTATGGCAATTATTTCCTAAGATAACGTCCCTAACTTACGGTCAATCACCTATCTGTTGATAATTAGAGATATATGAAGATACCATCTTCATTTAGCCGTATCTTACAAGCTCTATCACTAATTATATACAAATTGATACTATCTATATTTAGCCATCCGTGAATACAATTATTTCATAAAAATAGGAGTGTGTGGAGTCTGTATGTGAAGCATTATCCTTCTTCTAGTTTAAAAGCAATCTTCAAGATCAGATTTAGAATTGACTTCATTAAACTAATAGGAAACGAGAATCCATTAAGTTTTGGCAAGATAATTGATTATTTATGGGTCCTTTGGATGAATCGGTTAATGGCTAACCTCTTAGGTTTGTGATTCACCAGAAAGCAACAATAACAACAACTTTAATGAATAAGGAAATCATCAAACAAGCTCCTATTGCTAGCTCTATGAAAAATGAGATTATTTATACCACTATTAATATAGAAGAGCATAGATTCATTTGAAAGCACATTTCTAATGAAATATTTACCATCTAATCATGCAAAAAGGTTCTATTATGTGATTTGATATTTATATCTTAAACTAAAGTGGTGTGGGTGAGCCATATTCATCCGAAAGCTTCTATAACTTTATGGTTTGCCATGAAGAACAAGCTATCAACTGTGGATAAACTTGCTAGGTTTCTAAATTTTATCAACTAGTGTACACTTTGTAGAAGTGCTCAAGAAAGAATATATCACTTATTCTTTAAATACGCTTTTACTATTGAAATTTGGAAAGCACTCCTGACGAGGTCCTCAACTACTTATGAACCAAATGATTTGAGCAACATCAAGACCTGGTGCTTAAAAATTAACATCCAAACATAACTATAAAATGATGCTTCTATATATCATTGTCTTGCCTAGTCACAGGCACTTGGGATGAGAGAAACAATTGCATTTTCTAAGATAAATGCCTCTCCAAAGAGCAATTCTATAGTCATCTTATACAGTTTATCAAATATTAAATAAGAATTTACAAGCACAGATTCCAAGAGGTGCAGTATCTTCTCTCTAATGATAATGTTTAGAGCTATTTCCTCTATGTTTAATGAGTTGTAATACTCTCTAATTACTATTGCTCTTATTGAAGTTATTCTCCTAGTATGCCTTTTATGGCTTAATTCAATTCAGCTTTTCTAAAAAGAAAATATCATTGATTCTTATAAGTTACCATGGTATAACACTAAAGTTGATAAAGTTGAAATTCTTATAATTTTTCAACAAACAAAGTTACAAATATTGCATCTATTTTATATTTAAATAGCAACTATTGGAATCTTGTAATTTCCAAATTTGTATAGTTCGATATCACTTTAATTTTCGCATGTTCACATTCTAGCTTATGTTTCTACTTTATGCATACCATCATTTATCATGCAACCTCCTCCTTTTAACTTATTATTCTTATCTTCAACCTTTTATCCTTAAGGTCTTAATTAATAGAGAAGTTGTTTGATAGATAAATATATATATATATATATTAATAGAGAAGTTGTTTGATAGATAAATAAATAAATAAATAAATAAATAAATAAATATAGAATATATAAAAATATATAAAAATAAAATAATAATAATAATAATTGTAGATTATTACAAGTGCGTGTTAATCATTTCTTGACAGATAATTAAAAAAGATCCAAAAACTATTTATTTAACAAAAAGTTTAATTAAAACTTGAATGCATTTAAATAAAAGTTTTAGGATCAGAATGAGTTTTTCTATTAGAAAATTGCTAATAGAATAGACAACGACAAACACTCAAGAGTCAAGACATGAACTCTTAACATTGAGACACGCAAGGAGGGCATACGTGGCAGGCAACTGCTGCTTTTCTCAAGTTCATTAATTGGACATTGTTCTTGTAAATAAATAAAAAAAATATGTATTTATCATAAAATAAAGAACAAAAGGAAAAAGGAAAGAAAAGGAAGAAATTCATATCATTTCAACCCCCGTCTTTCGTCAAGAAGAGTTTGGATTGCAATCGAGAGACAAGAGGATGAAGATATTTCATGTGCCATGCTTGGAGGACAACTATGCCTACTTGTGAGTCTAATTTTCCTACTTCCTCTTCTCTTGTAACATACGCAAATATAGAGATTGGGTTTAGTGGTTCATAATTGACAAACAATCCTCAGGATCATCGACGAGGACACTAAAGAAGCCGCAGTGGTGGATCCGGTGGAGCCCGACAAGATTCTCGAGGTTGTTAATGAACACGGCGTCCATCTCAAGTTTGTTCTTACGACTCACCATCACTGGTTAGTTTCTATCTTTTCATTTACTTTGTTTGTTAGAGACTACAACTTTGTAAAAGCGCAAGTGTAAATGCCTTCCCAGAGACGTATTAATTGTTCTCAGGGATCACGCTGGGGGAAACGAAAAGATGAAGCAGCTGGTGCCTGCGATCAAGGTGTATGGTGGTTCGCTAGACAAAGTCAAGGCTTGCACTAATCAAGTTGAGAATGGCGATAAGTGGTCGCTTGGGGCTCATGTTAATATTTTGGCTCTTCACACACCATGGTAACCGAACCATCTGCTTCTAGAATCTATCATGCCCCTTACAAATACCAAGTTATTCTCCATTTCTGGTCGTCTGTTAATGTGTGGAGCTCAATCTTGAATTCAGTAGTTAAAAAACACACCTTTCTGATGGCATGTAAACTTGTTCCATGAATTAATGCGAAGTCAGACAAGTAGTTGGGTAAATGACATTGGAAAAAGAAGAACGATTTGTAGTCTAGGAAGAAGGGATTTCTAGAAGTCTCCATAGATGAATATAAATATGTAATCTGCAAGATTGAAATGTAAGTGAGAGAACAATTAGAAGTGAGATGAATGAATAAGAAGAGAAAAAGTGTTTGAGGAAATAATATCTCCTGTTTTACGTTCTTTCTTTCTCTCTCTGTTTCTTGGTCTTGCTTCTACACCCAAGCAAGGCTAACAAGTGGTATCAGAGCTTGAAGAACTT
Source organism: Erythroxylum longipes (assembly GCA_027563885.1). Lineage (NCBI taxonomy): Eukaryota > Viridiplantae > Streptophyta > Magnoliopsida > Malpighiales > Erythroxylaceae > Erythroxylum > Erythroxylum longipes. Next base: position 11,740,764 of record JAOQMS010000180.1, on the reverse strand, counting down.
GGAGGAAGGGAGCCAAAATAATGATGGCTTTGACTAGCTCGTCTCAATCGCAGGTGCCTAGATTGACCAAAGACAGCTATCGGATGTGTAGTATCCAAATGGAGGTCCTGTTGGGTTCTATGGACGTATGGGAATTTATGGAGACTGGTAACCGGACGATAGCGATGAGGAAACAATTAAAGATTTGTAGAAATGGGAGAAGAAGGCGTTGTTCATGATTTATCAATGAGTTGATGAAGCCACGTTCGAGCTGATTGCTTCGGGAAAGATGTCGCAAGAGGCTTGGGAGATACTGAAGAAAGCGTATGGTGGAGTTGATAAGGTGAAAAAAATTCGCCTCCAATCTTTGCCAACTCAGTTCGAAACTTTGCAACAAGGGAGCTCAGAATCAATATCAGACTATTTCTGCAAAGTAATATCCATCGTTCATCAAATGAGAAGGAATGGCGAGGAGATGAAGGACGTTTGGATCGTAGAGAAAGTCTTGCGATCTCTAGACTCGAAGTTTGATTTCGTAGCCGTGGCGATTGAAGAATCAAAAGACTTGGAGACGATGACGGTGGAAGAACTCATGGGATCATTACAAGCCTACGAACAAAGGCTACAGAAAAAAGTAGATGAGAAATCTCTTGAGCAAGCTCTAAAAACAAAACTTTCGCTCAAGAAGAGCGAGTCGTCTCGTGGAGGTTATCAATAAGGAAGATCTTCTGGTCAATGAGGAAGAGGAGGTCGAGGCTCTTACATGAACAAGCAGACTGACAATAGAAAAGAAGGAGATGAAGGTGGAAGAGGTGGTGGAAGAAGCCGCGGTCAAGGTCGTGGTCGTGGTTGTGGACGTGGTAGAAACAATGGAGGAAGGTATGGAAAATCAGAAATTCAATGTTTTATCTACAAAAAATATGGCCATTACTCGTATGATTGTTGGTACAATACAAACAATGGTGGAGAGAAGGCAAATTTGGTCGAAAAAGAGGAAGTTGATGCAGGATCAGTGTTGCTCATGTCGTACAATGAGCCAGAACCAGGTCAAGCAATTACATGGTATCTCGACACGGGAGTGTCGAATCATATTTGCGAAAGAAAGGAGTTTTTCGCAAAGCTTGACGATGAACGGATGGGAAACACTACATTTGGAGATCTTTTGAAGAGGCCAATCGAAGGAAAAGGTGATGTAATCTTCGAACTCCAAAATGGAAGACAACTTCGTATTTCTGATGTCTATTACGTTCCTGATATTAAAAGCGATCTTCTGAGTATTGGAAAATTGTTGGAGAAAGGATACGATATTTCAATGAAGAATTTGACGCTTTCTGTTCATGACAAAAATAACAATGTAATTACCCATGTGAAGGTGATGAAGAACAAGATGTTTCTGTTGAAGCTCAATGTTAATGAGTCGAAGTTTTTGAAGACGATGACTCGGGATGTCTCGACTCTTTGGCATCTACGCTACGGACATTTGAATTTTGAGGCATTGAAGTTGCTGGAGAAGAAAATTATGGTGATGGGGCTACCAAAACTCAAAGCCCCCAGCAGTTTGTGTGAAGTTTGTGTCATGGGAAAGCAGCAAAGGAAACCTTTCATGATGTACAAGTCGAGAAGAGCATCAGAACGTTTGGAGCTGGTGCATTCAGATGTTTGCGGACCCATCAATCCTGTCTCCATGCCCCCGGCAGTTTGTGTGAAGTTTGTGTCATGGGAAAGCAGCAAAGGAAACCTTTCATGAAGTACAAGTCGAGAAGAGCTGAGCTGGTGCATTCAGATGTTTGCGGACCCATCAATTCTGTCTCCATTGGAGGTAATCGCTATTTTTTGACGTTTACAGATGATTACAGTGGCAAAACATGGGTTTATATGCTGAAGGAGAAAAAAGAAGTCTTTGCCTGATTTAAAGAATTTAAGAACCTGGTGGAAAAACAAAGTGGGTGTTTGCTGAAATGTTTACGTACTGATCGTGGTGGCAAGTATACGTCACTGGAGTTTGAAAAGTATTGCAAGGAAAATGGCATTGTTCATCAGTTCATGATGCCTCAAACACCGCAGCAAAATGGCGTTTCGGAGAGGAAGAATAGGACAATTCTGAACTTGGTTCGCTGTATGTTGAAGGAGAAAAATGTCCCGAAAGAATTTTGGGGAGATGCTGTTGTTTGGTCTGTTTACTTGTTGAACATATTCCCGACGAAGCGAATTGGAGATATTACACCTGAGGAAACCTGGAGTCTATGAAAACCAAGAGTCGATCATTTTAGAGTTTTCGAGAGTGTTGCCTTTGCGAAGATACAAGAAGAAAAGAGAACGAAGCTCGAAGATAAAAGCCAGAAGTGCATCTTTCTTGGATACGGAGAAAATTCCAAAGGCTACATGTTGTACAATCCTGTAACTCGCAAGATCGCGATGTCGAGAAATGTCAAGTTCGATGAGGAGTAGACATGGGACTGGAACAACAATGACCAATCAAAGCAGATTTCTGTTGATGAAGAAGACATACCTGCACCATCAGCTCGACGAGTCGGAACTCAGTCCGACAGTGATGATTCGAGCCACTCGCCCGTGAGGAGGATGAGGAATTGTGTTGGCGAAGAATCCAGTTCATCATGAGCGTTCGAAGCATATCGACGCGCGTTTTCACTTCATAAGGGAGCAAATCAAGGAAAAGGAAGTTGAATTGCTGCACATGAATTCAAGTTATCAAGTTGCTGATATATTCACAAAGTCGTTGAAGACCGAAGTCTTTCAGAATTTAAGGAGACAGCTCGGAGTTCAAGCCGAGGAGGAACAAGTTTAAGGGGGGAAAATGATGGCATGTAAACTTGTTCCATGAATTAATGCGAAGTCAAGCAAGTAGTTGGGTAAATGACATTGTAAAAAGAAGAACGAGTTGAAGTCTAGGAAGAAGGGAGTGAATTAATTATTTCTAAAAGTCTCCATAGATGAATATAAATATGTAATCTGCAAGATTGAAATGTAAGTGAGAGAACAATTAAAAGTGAGATGAATGAATAAGAAGAAGAGAAAAAGTGTTTGAGGAAATAATATCTCCTGTTTTACGTTCTTTCTTTCTCCCTCTGTTTCTTGGTCTTGCTTCGACACCCAAGCAAGGCTAACACTTTCTGCCTTAAAATAATCTTCTTACTCTTTTGTTTCTCTGATTTCCTCAATCAGTCACACCAAAGGTCACATAAGTTATTATGTGACCGGCAAGGAGACCGAGGACCCTGCTGTTTTCACTGGGGACACATTGGTATGTCCAAAGATGGATTCTTTTTCTCTTAATCTGTATGCAACTATTGGACTTTGAAAATTTATATATTTTATAATTTTTTATTTTTGGCAAAACAAACCTTTCTTTCGTTCACCACTGCAGTCATCTATGCTTTCTTTTGGTATTATCAAAAGGTTAGTTTTCTGTCGTTTTACTAGTGCTGCAGTTGCTAGGCCTTAAATCAATTGGAATTCAGATGCTTATTATAATTTTTAAGTGGTATAATTGCAATTGAGATTGTATTGTGATTACAATTCCAACTCTAGTTCCAACTCTACGATCCATATGCACCCCAAAAATTTTTTCATTTGAGCATTCTTCATGCTTGAAGTTGCTCATCTGAATTGTCCTCTTTGTTAATTAAGTATGGTTCTAATATGGTAGCTTCATTTGGTATTTGTGTAGTTCATTGCAGGCTGTGGGAGGTTTTTTGAAGGGACGGCAGAACAGATGTATCAGTCACTTTGTGTAACATTGGGTTCATTGCCAAAGCCAACCCAAGTTTACTGCGGTCATGAGGTAAAGATCCCTCACAGCAATATCTCTTGCGAGTTGAGGACTCCTTCCTCATCCTCAAATTCAACTGAATAAGTTCCGAGTTTCTGCCACATCCAATGGACTGAAATACCTGAAAGCAGTTTCCCAACTGGATTCATCCAGTGGAACTTCTACTGATAAGGTTTAAAAGATGTGATGGTGAAGATAGTTTTATTTGAAAGGGGGTCGTGTGAGACCAGTTATAATCAGAGATGCAATTTCCTCTGTACTTCAGAGCAAGCATGAAATTTATTCCCTTCTACATTATGGCATATTTATGCTTGATGGGCACTGTTTTCTTGTCTGGGTGGTGGTGAGCACTGTATCTGCTATTGTAACTTCATATTGTTGGTGCAGCAAGCATTTAACTGATCATTGACATAAATATCTTTCTCTTTTACGAAGTTGTCTTTCCAGCACTGGATAGATCTTTGTAGAAAGAAATCGGATCATGTTCAAATTTCTCAACTCTCGTCTTGATTTTGCCACACCTAGTTCTGTTTTATTTTCTTCTCTGTGCCTTGCTTTTTTTTTTTGGGAAGTCAGGTAAGTTTTTGGTTGTTATGTTTTTCCAGTACACAGTCAAGAACTTGCAGTTTGCACTGACTGTTGAACCAGACAATTTAAAGACCCAGCAGAAGCTGTCATGGGCTCAGCAACAACGCCAGGCAGGCCTCCCAACTATTCCCTCGACTGTTGAGGAAGAAATGGAGACGAATCCATTTATGCGTGTGGAGCTTCCCGATGTGCAGGTTCCTTCTTTACTATCGCTAGATTTATATGTTACTTGTTTTAGGTAAGATGTTTAGTGTACATCCGTTTTGATGGTTTAGAAGACATACTCATTGTACACTTCATGGCTTAGTTGTATTTTGATTTTTGCTCTTCAGCACCTTCCCTACTATTACGCATACATCTGGCTTAGTCACGCAAACTTTCTCATGTGAAACTTGTCTCGTTGATAGGCCAAGGTTGGCTGCAAGTCTCCCGTTGAAGCTATTCAAAAGATAAGGCAGTCGAAGGACAATTGGAGAGGCTAAATTCAAAAGACGTCGTTTTCTAGCTCTGTACCACCAAAAGGTCCAAAACTAAAAGTCTTTGTTTAAGAATGTGAAACTTTAAGTGTATGTTCTGTTCCCGCTTGGCTCTCATGTGAAACTATGTTTGTCGGTCTTTACTCGAGTGAAATGGGTGATATGGTATGCCGAGTCACTTTAGCTGATGTATAGAACAAGTTGAACTTAATCCAAGCCTTTTTTTTTTTTTAAACGAACGCTTAATTCGGGTGTTTACTTGAGAAAAAAGATAAATTGGAGTTATTAATAACAAAAAATTTTTGGTTTTTCATACAATTCACATTTTTTATGCTTTGAAAGTTAGAAATTTACACTATAACTAATTAATTAAGTTTGGAGAAGAGAATATCATAAATAATTAAAACATTCAAGTCTCAACCACAAAATATAGTAGCAAAAGCAAATTTGTTAATCCACACCTCGTAGTAGTGTTGCTGTCTTAGTTGCTCCTTGTTGAGATATATATCTCATTTTTGATAATTAGATCTTTGAGATAATGTAATTTCAAATTCAAATTAAGATAAGGTAGAAGATATGTTGGATTTGATTGGGCAAAGCTAATTGGGCCATGAGTTAAGAATTGTTGTTTTGGTGTAATTAAATAATAATTCTTGTTTGACTTAGATAAAGATTCAATCTTGTAAAAGATATGTATATTCATTAGGTGATCAAAGGGAGTGCTTAATGAAGAACTCTACTAAGTGAGAAGAACTCTACTAAGTGAAGACTTCTTATAGGATGAGATGATCTAGCTTGTGCATGTCCCACGGCTGCGTAATGTTCATGTTCTTTTTGTTAATTGTCGTAAATTGTGGGTGAGTGGTGATCTTCTAATTGATTTTTTCATGCAACCCAAGTCTTTGTTCTTTGATGGGATCGTCTCATGTTGGCTAGGATTACTGATGGTATCAGACGCAGTCGATTATGAGTGGGTGCTATGTTTTTGGTTGTTTTGGTAATTTTGTGGCTGTCATATTTTTGGTTTGGTGTGCGAAAAATTCAGAAGTTTTCGTGACTTTGTGGCTGCTATATTTGTTGTTAGTTTTGTGTGAAAAACTTCAGCAGTTGTCGTGGTTGTTGCAGCCTTTTGTGTATGACGTTTCGGTGAATAAATGTTTGTTAATTTGAGACATCTTTTGGTTGTTATGCATGGGATTTTTAGTGACGATATTGAAGCCTCACAGTAGATCTTTCAATGGACAACTTCCATTTCTTTCGTTGATGAAGTAACATACTTAGGGGAGTTGCTTTTTATCTCAAGTGTTGTCTTTGTTTACGTTAGTTATTATTTAATCATTTTAGTTATTTATTTCGTATCGTTATCATTAAATATTGTTGAGAAAATCCTCTATTAAGGTTAGTATGAGATGGTCATACTATTAGGTATGAAATACTTTCAAGGGTTGTGAGGATGAGGGATAATGTAAAGGGTTGAGTGGTGTTAGGTAAGTAAATCTTTGTATAAAACTATTATCGTTAGTAAAAGTATTAAGTTGGGTAAGGGCTCCGCAGACGTAGGCAAAGTGTGCCGAATTGCGTTACAAAATTTCGGGTGTTGATTTATTTAATTTTTTTTTATTTTTCTATTTTCGTTTGTGCTAAAAAATTAACAGTTATATTTAGTAACAGACAGATACAGTTACAAGCAACTGTAGCAGAACCAAGTTTTTGCGAAACTACGTCCTTCAGGATTTATAATTGGTATTAGAGAGGGTTAAAAAAAATTTAGAACTTGGTATATCAAGTCGGTACAAATCTATGTTTCACAATTATGGCTATAAGAGAAGAGGCATCAATCATCAAGCTATCGTTGTTATCCTATGTGGAAATCACAGAGTATTCATTCAGTACAAGGAACAAAAGCATGGAACTCGGTTTTAAATGGCTGGACACATCCAGTAACGATTGATAAAAAGGGAGACGCAGTGCTTAAAGATGCATCTGAGTGGACAAGGGCATAAGAAGACAGAGCGCTTAGAAATTCTCAAGCCCTGCATGCCATCTCCAGTGTAGTTGATGAAGGTCGCTTTGTTATGATATCAGCTTGTGAATCGGTGAAAGAAGTGTGGGACACTTTGGATACTATACATGAAAGATCGAAATTTATGATAGCCTCAAAACTTCAGATTTTGGCTGCGAGATTTGAAGGCTTCCATAAGAGACTGCGTGACATAGCAAACTAAGCACATCAACTCCGGAAGAAGTATTCTAACCTGAAACTGGTTAAGAAGACATTGAGATTGTTGCCTCCGAAGTTCATGCCAAAAATTGCGGCCATCAAAGAAGCTCATGATATCACCGAATTGTCTTTGGATAAGGTAACTGGAATTCTTATCAACTTTAAGAAGAATTTGTTAAGGAATAATCGAGAGAAAAAAAAGGATTGGCACTGTAAGCCAAGATTGGTGAAGCTATGAATGACTTTGAAGATGAATCTGATGAGAATGAGGACATGTTATTGACAAGAAATTTTAGCAAGTAATTAAATAAAGTGAAGAAGGATAGACCCGAATTTAGACAGAACAATAGGAGTTTATCAAATAGCCACTTCAAACAAGCAGCTAAAATTAAAAAGGGTGAAAGAAAAATGAAGAAAATTCAATGTCATGAGTGTTAAGGCTTCGGACATGTGTATGCGGAATTTGCTAACATATTGAAGAAGAGAAAAGGGAAATCCTATACAAGCACTTGGAGTGAGAATGAATCTAAAAGTGAAGAAGAAGTTATGAATAATACTGCGTTAGTTCCTTTATACAACAAAAACCTAGTTGCTTGCTTAACAGTAACCAAAAAGGAAGTAACAGATGATGAAAATGTGAATAAATTAGAAAATTATGGGAAAAACGTAAATGAATCAACTCAAAGCTCAATCTCAGATTATGATAGTGATGATAGTAGCTCAGATGACAAAAAGGAGGATATTTATGAAGCCTATGAGTTGAAGTATGCAAAATGGGTGCAAACATATAATAAGAATGAAAAGTTAAAGAAGGAAAACTCTTCTATTAAGAACATCATTCCAGATTTAAAGAAGAATTTATTATCTACAATAAATGAGCTTCATGAAACAAAGTTGAAACGAGTCAGTACGAAAAAGGGAATAAGAATGTTAAATGGAGGTACCAATAAAGCTAAAAAAGTTGTTAGAAATTGGTAAGATTAAAGGAGGCCTTCATGGCATTAGCTATAAAGGTGAATGCTCTAAGTCTAATGATGAGAAAAGTGGTGCAATCATATCTATCTAAGGAGAAATCTCAATGAAGAATTAGAAATTTATACCTACATGTCATTTTTGTGGGGTTATCAGGCACATAAGGCTGAAATGTTATAAGTTGTTATAAATGATGTTTCAAAGGGGTCAAAAATGAAAATCTAGATACTCTTCATTAAATTTCCAGCAGCAACCTGTGTTACCAAAACATACTTTAGTTAGAAAGGGTCAATTACAAGCACTAAGATGTAGTGAAGGAAAAATAAGAAACTGTACAAATTCATAGTTAGTTGTTACTGTTAAAAAAATTGTTCAAACAGAAGATTAGTTGGTTACTTATGAGGGATGAATCAACCAGACATCCGATGACAGAGTTAATATGACAAGGAATAAGTCTAGGTTTGAATTTCTTTGAGTTACACAGGGACTGTGTGCTTCATATTTTTGAAGCATATGTTGATGTTGTTTTAAAAAAAAGAGGGTTTGAAGGAGTTATCATCTAGTCTTTCTGAGTTTTTATTTAAGAGTTCTCTAAGATTTGGGCCTTTCAAGTTTTATCTTGGTTTCTCTGTACATCGTAGGTTGTATGAGTTTGCGCAATATGCTTTCACATGGTTTATGTGATGAGGAGATTGATTAAGTTTAATTATGATTAATTGAATACATTTTTTAGGTTTATGAATTTAATCAGTCATATGCGGATGACTTTGATGTGAGTACTATTATATTAGCTAGTGTTTTGATTGGTGGTAAATTGTCATCTTGGCATGCTTATGATTCTTCATTTGCACCTACTAACAATTTTTATTCTTCTTTATTCACTGAGATTGATCGCATTGAAGGCATTCTTAATTTTTTGGCAGTGTTTTGTCCTAAGAGGGAGATATTAAATTGTTTTTGGTGACTGTTCCATTCAGGGGAAAATTTTAAGGTATATGCGTGACTATTAATCTTACTTTTTGCCATCCTTTGTCCCAAATGCGAAGAAGACTTGGGTTTGTGTTGGTTTTGTTGGTTGTTGCATTATCTTTTATGTTTTGTTTATGTTGAGATGATTGTTAATCTTGGATGATATTGTCTATGTTTGGATCTTGGATTAAGGGAGAGTCTTTTTCATGTGAATTGTGAACTCGTTGTTATATGTCCAATTATCTTCCTTATGGGGTGTTTTAGATTTGTGACAAATAATGCCAAAAAGGGGGAGATTGTTAACATATATGTTATATATCTCATTATTTAGTTTTGGCATTTTTATAATTAGATCTCCAAGATAATGTGGCTTCAAATTCAAATCAAGATAAGGTAGAAGATACATTAGGTTTGATTGGGTAAAGCTAGCTGGACCATGGGTTAAGAATTGTTTTTTTGGTGTAATTAAACAATAATTTTTATTTGACTTGGATATAGATTCAATCTTGTAAAGGATATGGATGTGCATCACGTGACCAAAGAGGGTGCTAAATGAAGAACTCTACTAAGTTAAGACTCATTGTATAATGAGATGATCTAGCTTGTGCTGTGCCCACAGCTAAGTAATGTTCATGTTCTTTTTGTTAATTGCAGTAAAACATTGGTGAGTGGCATTCTGCAATTGATTTCTTCATGCAACCCAAGTTTTTGTTCTTTGATGGGATCGTCTCATATTATCTACGATTTTTGATGGTATCAGACACAATCGATTGTGAGTGGGTGTTGTGTTTTTGGTTGATTGCATGATTTTCTGTAGCTGGGTATTCCTCCATACTTAAACCACAATTGAGGGTTGTCTAGGGTAATTTTGTGGCTGTCTTATTTTTGGTTTTGGTGTGTGAAAATTTCAAAAATTTTTGTGACTTTGTGGCTGCTTTTTTATGTTGTGGGTTTGGTGTGAAAAATTTCAACAGTTGTCGTGGTTATTACAGCCCTTCGTGTATGACGTTTAGGTGGAGAAACATTTGTTAATTTGAGACATTTTTTGGTTGTTGTGCGTGGGATTTTTAGTGACAATATTGAAGCCTCACAGCAGATCTTTCAATGAACAATTTCCCTTTCTTTCATTGATGAAGTGGCATATTTAGGGGAGTTGCTTTTTATTTCAAGTGTTATCTTTGTTTATTTTAGTTATTGTTTAATCATTTTAGTTGTTTATTTTGTATCGTTATCATTAAATATTGTTGAGAAAATCCTATGTCGAGATTAGTATGAGATGGTCATACTATTGGGAGTGAAATACTTTTAAGGGTTGTGAGGACGAGGAATAGTGTCAAGGGTTGAGTGGTGTCGGGTCAGTAAAGCTTTGTATAAAACTATTATCGTTAGTAAAAGTATTAAGCTGGATAAGGGCCTTGCAAACGTAAGCAAGACGTGCTGAATTGCGTTACAAAATTTAGGGTGTTGATCTATTTAATTTCGAATTTATTTTTCTATTTTCGTTTGTACTGAAAAATTAATAGTTACTGATACAGTTGCTTTATATCTGCTAACAGACAAATACAGTTACAAGCAACTGCAACAGAACCAAGTTTTTATGGAACTACGTCCTTCGAGATTTACACTCCGAATAAAAGAATCTATTTTCTTAATTTGATGATACATTATCAGTGCTAACATTTGACAAACTTGATTTCTGTATTGTCATGGCTCCAATCAAAATCTTTCAACTTCACATCAACAATAAAAAATATCTTATCACATAGGTTCAACAAGTTAAAATATATTAGTTTGAGCTCATTTTTAAAAAAATTAACATATGCATTCTATAACTTTTGTTTGTCAGGTTATAAAGTAATCAGAAGGAAACTTGAAATTCAAGAATGCCTCTTAATGATTGAAGATAACCAGTTAAGTAGAGTAACAAATAGAAACTTTCTATGTAACACCCCACTCTCGCTGGACCCGAACCCGATACCAATGGTGATATCCGAATCCGTGCCCCTCGAGGGTGGCGTGTCACATCACTTAACATTTAAAAACTCGATATAATTTTTTTTTAAAAAAACTCTTATCACTTATCATTCATGTGGGCCCACTTTTCCTTTTCAAAACCTTTTGTCTACTTAACTGAAAACAAC
>JAOQMS010000180.1:11707939-11729528 GCA_027563885.1 Erythroxylum longipes | reverse complement strand
ATGAGATGTGTTGTCCTACTTTCACTGATTGACCTCACTTGTACCCGTTTCTAGGGTTTAACCCGTTACATGGAAACGGGATGTTACATTCTATGTAATACTGTGTATGTATCTTCTTATTTTATGTACAACATAAAAAAGAACAAATAGAATGTAATACTGTGTATGTATCTTCTTATTTTATGTACAACATAAAAAAGAATCTTGCACGTGTGCGTGTGTGAAAGAGAAATATAATAAAATATCAAAAATCAGATAATGTCAGTGAGACCCTCAAATCAAATAATCAATATTTTTTATTATCATATCTTTCTTAAATAAAAAAATGGCAGAACTCCAACTTATAGGCCTTGTTTGGCAATCAGCAGATTGCATTAGCTATTGGTTGATTCTATCAGCGAATTAATATAGCTTATTTGACTAGGAGATAACATCAATGATTTATTTAATGATGTTTTATAAAGTTAGATATTTAGTATTATTTGTTTATCTATATAATGACTTATAAATGTATGATTTAAAAAAATAATTTATAAGGACATGAGTATTAGCTATTTATATCTTAGTATTTCTTTGAATATTCTAGTAAGAATTTAGAAAGAGCAAAAGAAGTCAATACCATCATTTTCTCGAATATCTTCCATCGAGCCTTAAGAACACTAAAAACCCTCTCAATACAACTTCTCAATGATGAATGAGCTTGATTAAAAACTTCCTAAGATTCTTTTTAATTGGCAACAACCAACTAAAGAACTCGAGAGGTTACTAAAATGTTATTAAAAATAAGCTTGAAAATAGGTTCGATCGGATTACACTAAGAGTTTTTCCTCAAATGTAACACCAACGAGCTTAATATGAAATTGAGTATGTAAAAATGATATCGATTTAATTTCTAATTTAAGGAAATATAAATTTTTTGTTATTTTAATTTTAATTTTTAAAATTTAAAAATTGAAAGTATATTTTTAATATATAAAATTTAAAAAATTATTTTTAAAAAACTGTTTATATTAATCTCTTAAAACTTAAACTTAGATAAAAATAATTAATTTAAATTTAACATATTAATTTTAGGTTAAATTGAATTGAATTAAACACAATATACAAGTGATAATAATATTATATATTAAATATTGATATAAAAGGGACCTAAATATTGAGTTTATACAAAAGTAATTAATGTAATATAATTAGAAATAACAATTTTTTTGAATTTTTAATTTTCTATTAAATATTTTAAAATTTTAATTTAGTGACTAACTTTTTAAATTTTGTATAAATTAAGTCAAATTTATATCTCTATCTCTGTCTTCATCTCTTTGAGTAATTTGTAATAACTTTTGGATATAATAGCCTTTTACTTCCTTAATTTCTCAGCCGTTGGACAAAAGCTCTCCTTATAGTAGCATTTTTAAAATCAAAGATTTGAGTTATGTTAAATCACTAACAATTATGTTTGGTAATCAATTAATTCGGTGATCAAAATGCTAAAACCTTTTAATCTGCCAAAAAATGACTGATAAGCCATTCACCAAACAAGGCAATAATCTAGTTATTCTACCAATGTTCAAATCTAGTATTAATTACATTAAGCTTCAATAATTGTCTCATACAGTAATCAAAGATCCTTTATTTTGCTTGAAATCTCATAGTATTCCATCATTTGAAAAAGAATAGTGGAAAGATTTAAAAATATTTGCAATATAAGATTAAAAATTTAGATTACACTTTTTAGGTAAACAAAGATGGATTACTTATTTCGTGGCTTCTCTATATATGAAGCTTAGTCATCAATTGGTGAAAAGCAACAGCCTATAATCTCCAGAGTTTATTAAAACGATTGTTACTAACAATCATTGAAAGAAAGATTACTCGAAAACATGCTTATGATAATTAAGAAAGGATCACGTTCCTTAGATGAGTATGTAAAGAAATTTAAATCAATTTGTAATAACCTTGTTGCTATCAAAAAGCTAGTTTTAGATTTTAACAAAGTTTTTCAATTTGTTGGGGTCTAAGAAAAAAATATGAAAGTTTTCATCTGGTTGTGGTAACAAAGCCAACCTATCCCACTTTTAATCAATTTAGTCTTACCCTTCAGGGATATGAACAAACTCTTTTGGCTTAAAAGGAGGATGAAAGAGTTTAAAATTGAAGATAATCAAGCCTTTTTTTAGCCAACATGGACAAAGGCATGGTGATAGTGGAGGTCGTGTTTTTAATTTTAAAGAAAAATGTTTCATTCTGGCAAGTCTCTACGATTCAAGTAATACAAAAACATGCCTTAAAAGAAGAGAAGGGAGTTAGAAAGAACTTAACTATTAAAACAATGTAAGGTAACCTGTCAAATTTGTGATAAAAAGAATCATATTGCCTCTGATTATTGGTACAAATTCTATTATTTACACTAATCAGAGGATCTTCTCCTAGCCTTAGTGGCTCTCACCTTGAATAAAAAGACTCATCCCTTTATATAGATTCAGCTGCAACTACTTATATAACAAATGATACAAGTGTATTATTTCAACTTAAATCGTATAAAGGAGATGCTGTGTTTTATGTTAATGACGGAAATAAATTGCCTATTATACATATCGGGAATGCTCACATTGGAAAAGCAAACTTGAAAGGTGTGCATGTAGTTCCATAATTAAAGAAAAACTTAGTATCTATAAGCAAGCTTACTTTAAATAATGCTTGTACTCTGATTTTGTTATTAAAGGATCAAAATAAGAAAATAATAGGAAGGGGCATAAGTAAGGACAAGTTTTTGGCTTGGATCTAGGACTTTAAGAAGCTTTTATAGCAATCAAAGGAAGTGACTCATTCTCTTTATTTCACTAATGACTTAGTCATCCAAATTCAAATATTTTATCTTTCTTATAAGGAAACAATACTGTTTATGCCATAAATTGAAAAGCTACTTCTTCTATTTGTGCTATTTGTCAATTTATAAAAAGTTGCTAACTTCCTTTTAATTCAAATAACAAAATATCACAATTTTCTTTTGAAAAGGTATATTGTGAGTCCTTTGCTTCTAATCAGGATTTTCAATTTTATGTTATTATCTATTGATGTTTTCCACACTTCACTGGGCTTTATCTTTTGTGAAGGAAATTTGAATTTGAATTTGAATTTTATTTTTATTTTCTCCTGTTTTAAAACTTGTAAAAAATCAGTTTGATGAGAAGATTAAGATTTTTCAATGTGATAGAGATGGAGAATTCAACTCCAATGCCTTTTTTTAACCACTTATATAATTGTGTGATTCAATTATAAGTATCTTACCTAAGGGCTCCAGAACAAGACAGGTTTATGAAACATAAACATTGCCATATAATTGAGATGAAATTAACTATATTGCTTAATGCAAATTTGTCATTGTTTATGCTAAGTGAATCTTTCCTTGTTGCCATATATTTAATTGATAGTATGCCTTATTTAAGATTGAAAAATAAATATTCATATTTTAAGTTATATTAAAGGGAGGCAAATTATGATGGCTTGCAGGAGTTAGGATGCTTGTGCCTTCCTTCTTTCCAACATAAAGGGAGCTACAAATTCATCAGGAAAACTTATCCTTTTGTCTTTATTGGTTACATCCTAATACACAAAGGATATCAATGCTATATTCCTCGTTCAAATTAAATTTACATCTCTCGACATGTTATCTATGATAAAGGCAAATTTTTCTATAAACTTTCTCAATATAAGGATCTTTTATTATTATTAGAGTTGACATAATTTCCTTTCTTAGATGAATGGATTGAAATATAACAAATATTTAGATTATTTGGTTTGATTCTCTCCAATTTATATTACATGTTGATTCTTATGGCAATAAATATGAAATTCATGATAATTCTAGTGCTAAAACAACTCTTGAAGTCCCTTATGATGTTTTGGCACTCCCAATTGATATTACCACTAATATTGATGGTAATGATAATATTCTTCAAGAGCAATTTGTTTTTACCCAAAATACCAATGCAATTACACATACTCAATGAGATCAAAATCCTCTAAATCATTTGAAGGATTATGTTTACTCTTTTGTTCAAGCTAAAATTTCAAATGAGCCTTAGACACTTCTATTGCACTCAAGGATACTTGGTGGATAGATGTCATAAATGAGGAACTTTAAGCTTTTAAATTGAATCATATTTGGAAACTAGTTCTTCATCATTTAAATGTTAATTTAGTTTGCTCAAAGTGGGTCTATCATATAAAACAATGAGAAGATGATTCCATTGATCAATTCAAAGCTCCTCTAGTTATAATAAATTCACTCAAATATCTAGTGTTGACTATGATAAAAATTATAGTTGTGTCATTTATCATACAATTATTCGTTTGGTGATTGTTCTTTCTACATCTTTGGATTAGTATACCTATTAATTTGATGTGAAAATTGCATTTTTGCATAGGAGTCTTAAGAAAATTATATATATACAGCATCCTTCTAGTTTTCTTAATGCTCACAAACCATATCACATTTTCCTTCTTCATAAATCTCTTTATGGAATCAAATAGGCTCCATGAGCATAGTTTGATAGACTCTCCCACTTTTTACCAATGTTTTAAAAATCAGACCGGAATAAGTACCAACAGCCTAATTTTTGATTCGGTTTTGATTTTTAGCCGTTATGGTTTTCTGTGAACCGTGAAGAATCGAAAAATTAGTGTTCCTCTTCTTCAACCAAGATGGAGTTGGGTCATCGACAAAACACATTAACATGCTCTTTCTGCTAAGATTTATTTCCTAGTTCAGTAAACAAACAAACAACACCCAACAAAAACTTGCACGTTTCCTCCAATAAATTCCATTCTCTAAAAGAAAAAGAAAACAATTTACAAGCCACTAAACCACTTACTTGTCATAAAAACTAGTGGTGATAATCAGATGCTAGACTTAATTGCTTAAGGTAACGACGCATATCTATATAATGATCATCAAGCTTGAGCCTTTCAGGCTACATCCAATAACCATCTTGACTTCTCACCATACTCTTGTTCCCATCTTGTCTCCAATATAATGGAACCAAGTAATGGTCTTTCAGAAAATCAGATACTTTGTTCACTAACGCTGGATCCTTTTTACTTACCAAAGATGTGCCTTTTGTGACGATATTTATAGACACAAGCAGAGCTTGTTATTTCATAGTCAAGAGATGTTTAGTGGACATTGCAAAATATTTCAGTTTTGGAAGTTGGAACATTTTCCAATACTCTGCTGACTTGTTTCGCACAATGTATAGCTTATCAATAGTTAACTTTTCCAATACTTTTTGTTCAAATGGCTAAGTAGTTAAATATTAATTAATTGTCAAAACCTAGGAAATGTGGGTTTTTATTTTCCAAAACCATTAGCCTAAGGTTAATATTCAATAGTCAATACCCTCCTCTTTAGAAGTAGTAATCTATCGCCTACTAAATATTAATCCTATTTATGGTCAAAGATTAATCATATTGCTAAAAATAAATAATCTTAATTAATTTATCAATTACAAAAAATTTTAATTAAATTATCCGTTAATTAAGCTAGAGGAATTTCCTCTATATTTATCCGTTAAGGCTCAATTATTAAATTAAATTTGTTTTGGTTATACAATAATAAATTTTAGTGTAATCTTTCTATTTAATAAAATATTTTATTTTTACTTATTCTTATAATTTTTCTTTTTATTTATTATATACTAATTTTATAACTGTTTAATACTGGTTGAACTTTTAAACCTTAAACATTTTCTTTAATAGCTTCAATGTCTGGTCCAGTTTCTAAAACATTACTTTCTACTACATCTAAGATTTTAGTCAGGTTGAATTTCTCTCATTATTCTCATAAACATTCAACGATTATTTTACTTCTTATTCATGTTGATAATATTTTGGTCACTAGCAATAATATTCCATTTTTTGATACTTTCATTCAACAGTTGAGCTTTGAGTTTGCAATCAAAGACCTTAGGAATTTACATTTTTTAATGAGTTGAAGTAAAACAATTTTACGAAAGAGTATTTTTTTTCATAAGTCAAGTACATCAAAGACTTGCTTTGTCGAATAAAAAAGGATGATAGCAACCCCAACACTACTCCATGTCACTTAAAGACAAGTCTAATACTTCAGATGATGTTTTTGTGGATTTCATTTATTATATGCAAATAGTTGGGCCTTTTTAGTATTTGATATTCACTAGACTTGATATCACTCGTACTATTAACAAAGTTTACTAATAATCTAATAATCCTACCATGCTCCATCTTAAGGCTATTAAGTGGATTTTTTCTATCTTAAGAACACATAAAGTTATGATTTACAGTTTGTCTCTTAACAATATTGTGCATTCTTTGATATAGATTAGGCCAGGTGTCCTACAACAAGGTGAAAATTTTGTGTATTTTGAAGTGACAATTACATTTTATGATGTTCTAAAAAGCAACTCACTAGTGCCCATTCTAGTTTAGAAGTTGAGTATCGATTAATGGCTTTTACTGCAACTAAACTCACTTGTCTCACTTTCTTATTTCATGATATTGGGATTCACTTATTTAGAACTCCACAACTATTTTATGACAACCTTAGTGCACTACACATGTTTGTCAATCCCTTGTTTCATACTTGAAGAAAACATATTGAGATAGGTTATCATTTCGTTCATGAAAAAGTTTTCATAGGAACATTAGTTACTTGATATATATTGTTTGCTCTCTAATTATTTGATGTATTCACCACCACTACCAAAGCACCATTTTTGTTTCTTTAAAAAAGTTAGGAATTCTATTCATATTCCCTCTTTAACGTGAGGGGGCATGATAAGGAAAGGAAATGTAAAAGTCAAAATTTTCTCATGTTGACAGAGGATAATCAACAAAAAAATAAAGAAAGGTTGATTCAATATTATAAATAGTATATTCCCTTGTAATATTTGTATGTTTTCCCATTTTATGTATATTTTCTGTATCTTGTTCATATATAAATAGGTGTGTGAAAGGAAAACATAATAAAGAATTAAAAATAAAAAAACTTCAAAAAGGAAAAAGTATGTAGACACGATTATAAGAAGTAAATACAATTTTGAGAAAATGAAGATCAAAATTGAAGAAAAGAAAAGAAAATAAAGAAAGAGATAAGTAGAAATAAATTGTAAGAATTCATTTCGATAATAATATAAAAAAAGATATTAAAAATTAAATAAAGAAAATATATGAAAGGAAATAAAATTATAAAAGTTGGTTATCAACCAAATAAATAGGAAATCGATATATACAAATGAATTATATTCTAGAAGGCTGATAAATAGGAAATTGAAATATACAAATGAATTATATTTTGGAAGAGAAATGAAATTACGAATAATATAGGGAGCATATATAGTAAATGGTGAGAAATAAAACTATAAATAGCAATAGATCATAAAAATACACTTATATATCTTACAACTATGACACTCCCAGATTAAGGGCCATAAATAATGAAAATTCTCCTATAAATACTCACTTTTTCTACATTTTTAGTGGATTATCTCATTTAAGAAACCATTTCTTATGAGTCCCACTCATTCTTTAATAGGCTTGAAATCTTCTCCTTTGGAAGTTTACAATTCAGTAGTGAAATAATTGAAAACACATAAACATCTTTAACTTTTTAAATTTTATTGATTACAAAAATAGTCTTTCCTCCTTACTGACATCGTAATATTATATTCTTAAGTTTGCTATTCCTATTCCATGTTTGATTTCACAACTAAATTATAATAATATTGAAATAATATTAAATTATTAAACAAAGGTATGATCGTTTAATTAAGCATAAAACCAAATTAGCTTATTTCCATATAGCGTAGGTTTTGTTTATAGAAAGGGATACTGTATCGTATTGCTTAACAAAAGATATGGTACTAATTGATATTATATCGACCTAATGTACTGGTCGATCCTGGCCTTTCCAACTGGTACCACACGGTACTCAAAATATCAATGAAGACTGGTCCTAATTTATAGAACTTGAAAACTATGGGACTAAAATAAAAAAAAATCTTCTACTATCTATACCTGGTTTCCCCTCTCATGTTCCAAAGACTCAGATTCCCTAGTCCCCTTTAAAGTTTTTTTCTTTCCTCTTCACCTTCGACACTTCACTCTTCAGTTCTTCAAATCATCATCTGTCTGTATCTCCATTGTCGGTGTTTGTTCTCTTACTTTGCTTCTCTTCGTGTTAACTAATTTGCTAGTTTTCGCCCTCTGTGGACCTGTCTACGTGCTGCTTTTGGTTGGAAAATTGTAAGACATAATTTGTATAATGTGCATAATATGTTGTGGTGAGTGTATTGTGGTTGTGGTGGTGTGGTGTGGTGTTTGGTACATATGGTGTCTAGTTCGGTGCTACTGATGGTGGTGGTTTGGTATCTGGTCTGATGTCGTTGGTGTGTCTATTTTGGTTTGTGTATGGTTGCCTGGGTAGACATGGTTGTGCCGGTCTAATGCGTGTGGCTGGTGTTAGTGTGTGTGGTGTGGTCTTGTTTGGTACGCGTGGGTGGATGTGCTAATGTTGGTTTGGTGCATGTGGCTGGTGTTGATGTGTGTGGTGTGGTGTGCTTTGGTAGTGGTGCATATGGTTGGTGACTATTGTGGCCTTGTGCATATGGCTGGTGGTCTGGTGTAGCCTTGTGCGTGCGGCTGGTTTGGTATGGCTTTGTGTGGTCTGATTGGCCAAGTTCATAATTGAAATATTGATTAATTAGAATGAATGGAAGGATTGTTAAGTTTTAACTTTTTATTAGATAAAGTTTTTTTCTCTTTTTTTTCTTTAAGATTGAATAATTTCAATTAAGAGAATTAAATCAACTGATTAATGCATAGAAAATTGATCAATTATATTTTACAAATCGTAATCTTTTTCTTTTATTTTTTGGCTTTGAAATATCAATAATTAATAATTTTTATTAATAATTTTGATTATATGTACTTTGAATTAGATAATATATTAATAATTAATCATTCTTATCATTAATTACATAAAATTAATAATTAAATATAAGATAACTTAAATTTTCTATAATTATATTACAACAACAACAACAATACCCAATGAGA
Organism: Erythroxylum longipes; assembly: GCA_027563885.1. Classification (NCBI taxonomy): domain Eukaryota; kingdom Viridiplantae; phylum Streptophyta; class Magnoliopsida; order Malpighiales; family Erythroxylaceae; genus Erythroxylum; species Erythroxylum longipes. Next base: position 11,720,435 of record JAOQMS010000180.1, on the reverse strand, counting down.
GTTTCGCTAAAATGCGAGGTTTAGAGAGGTCTAGTAGTACGCAGCCTTACCCTTACCTAATATAGAGGTTGTTTCCAATAATTTTTCTACAATTATATTAAACATTAGGTAATTTACTTTTACGTTTTATAATTATATTAAACCTAAATTAACTTAATTTTTTCATGATTACATTAAATAATTTATGAGATTCGTTATGAGTATACTCAATTCATTAGTCTAACAATTAAACAAATTTTCATATTCACAATGTAAAAATGTAAATATTCAAACAAATCTTGATATTAATGTCTTATAGGTATATTTAAATCACAAATTTTGTTTGATTTAATGTATCTCTTTGGAAAAAAAACTTCTATTGTTGCCATGAAGTTATCTACATTTCTAGTTTTTTGTGATGCTCGGAGATATTTTATTATGGAGTTATCTATTCTTTGTCCTTAGAGACATAAATCACTATATGAATGATATTTATTTAAGTCTATTGACTATAGTATTGAGTGTTAGACTGTTATACTTTAAATTTTGGAATGATTTATTTGAATTTTCAACATGCCTATTCCACATCCAAATAGTTTCCTCTACATTATTAATTTAATGTTGATATACGTATTTTTTGCAGATAAATGGAGTAAAGTTCAATTACTTTTGATAATTTAGTTGCTTTAAGTTTAGGAAGATTCGATGATCTAACTTGAGCTCATGCTAGATTGATTATTGGAATAAATAATCATACCATTTTTTTGTATTGTGTCAAACACTTAGATTGTGGGGAAATCACCATATTAAAGAACCATTTGGTTAGTATCAAAGGTGATGTGGCGCCATGTAAGAAAGTGAGTTATGATATGAAATAACAAAGGAGTATCAACATGAGAAAGATAGAGGGCAAAGATTGAACTATGAAATTGATAGTGAAATTTTCTTTTTTTGGTGTTCACGATGATAGTAAGGATGTTGAAGGTAGTAATATTCCTATCCAATAAGAAGGAAATGTTGCACCTAATGTTAGGAAAAAAAGAAGACAAGTGCCTAATTTTTTTACACTACAAACAATTCTTAAAGCTCATCCTTCAATCCGTAGTGCCTTTCAATCTAAAGAAGCGGCTCTTAATGTGGACATAACAATGGATAGATGGTTGTATGATTATTATTATTATTCGCCTATGGTGGATACTTTACTCTCTATTATTTGTAGCTGTGACATTTTTGAATCTTATAGTATCTATTATAAACCAAGTTTTACAAATAAAGGTAAAGTTAATAGGGGAATGTAATTAACTATTATAATAATTGTTGCTCATGAGATGATACAAGATCTCCTAAGCTCATAAATGGAGATTTATAAGGACGCTTCGGGTGATTTTAGGATGCCAATTGCTATTTATCAAAGAGACAAACTTAATCTAGGTATATATTTTTTCACTTTTATTGTTGACAATTAATCATCACTTTATTTTGTTAATAATGCTACTTTTATTCTCTTATAGGTGCTTGGTAGGATCAATTCGGAAGAGGTGTTTCAGAATTGCAAAGGTTTGCAATTTGAATTCTAAGTCAATGTGTGAGTGCAATAGGGAGTGAAATGAATTAGATCACATTTGAATTCATCATTCCAAGAAAAAGGAATAGATTGAGGCATAAAAGATTGCATGACTTGATTTTTGTTCGATACAATTTAAAGCTTTGAGAAAGGTATGTTATTATCATTATTAAGTTGAATATAATTTCTTATAATTTTTAATAATTTAATTTTATTTGTTTATTAGGACTCTTTATAAAATAAGTAGTTTTGTAGATCCAATTTGCGTTAACTATATTGATCTTTTGACAGATTGAGTTTCTGAAGAACCATGTTCGATAAATGAGAGTGACTTGAAAGATAATCTCGGATTAGAAATTATAGACATATCATTTGGTGCAATAAATTTCAATAATGGTGATGATGAGGCTCCTCTCAATGATGAGGATTTTGTTGATGTCAATGTGATTTGAACAGGTATTCAATTGAATGAAGTTTCAAGTTTTCATTTTTCTTCTTCTTTTAATTTCACTTATATTTGATGTATATATTAAATTTTATATATGATATAAATATAATTATAAATGTTTCTTTCAAGTTTCGCTTCTAGTTAGTTATTTTCTTAACACAAACTATTGTTGTTAATTTTAATAGTTAGTAAGTCATATATATTTATTGTTTTTTATTTGATATTTTATGTAATTATTTATAAAATTGTAATATTTTAATTATTTTGTAGTCTTTAGTTTTGTATTTGTATAATGATTAAATGATTTTTTCATATTAATTGTAGTTATTATTTATATGTGAAATATGTAAAAGGTAATATTAATAAAATGAATAGATTATTATTAGTTCAATTTTTTATTATTATAATTTTGAAGACAAAGATAATGTAAAATTATAAATATAATTTGTAATTTTTAAAAATTTTAGAAACTATTTTATAAATCTAAAAGTTTACTCGAAATAGTATTTGATATTTGCGTATTCCAGTAAAACACCGTATCAAAAATAAATCCCTTAACATTGGTGTTGCTCAACGTAACTCCGTAAGAAAACCTCTTATTAGTCTTATCTTTTATTAAAGGGAATGAAGTGGAACGCGGGAGTGACAATTGTGTCGGCTGGCCATAACTTCAACACATGCAAATTTTGATTAAGTTATTGAGAAGATGGGCTTGTAATGCTGCGATGATTAAAAATATGACTTTACAAATGAGGCTACGTGATACGGTTCTAGACCTCCATAACCACAGAGGCACTTTGTGCGTTGGAAAATGGCTATAAAGATCAGACCGACGTATGATTTTGTGGAAGACTTCAACGAAGCAATTGAACGTAACTTCTCTCATCTTTCACAGAGAGCAGACCAAGTTGCATGTTTTTACTCGAAGCTTGTTAAGGAGGCCCGGTTCTGACATACTTGTTCCCAAATGGAGCCCAATCCCCCTCTCCCCTCAACTAACTCTTTTGCTTCATTTTGTTTAATGTAATTAATCCTACTTTGGATCAATTTCATAAAGTTCTTACTAATATGTGCAATCTCTTTACCAAAAGTTTCAACACATATGCATATATATAGTCTTCGGAATTTAAATGACTTTTCAATTTATGAAGCATAAATTCCACAGAAATAAGAGGTGATTCATTGACATCATTCAAATGTTTATAAATTCATGTTCACGCATTATTAAGAGAACAAAAATCAAAAAGATTAATAAAGAAAGACGTGGCTTTCTTCACCGTCTATTGGGTTTGTAAGATCTGCAGTCGCTTTCTGGTCCGACTGTCACGAGAAGCGCTGCCACGCTCGTCCATCATTGCCCTTTTGAACCAGAAACACAATACTTGTTGGTACAATTTTTTCACTTCTCTTATGCATTATACTCTCCAACAACAGGACTATTCACTTCAAACTACTGTTCCGATGTTCCCCTTCTAAACTTATTCCTTTGTTCATGTCCTCTTTTCTTTGCCTTTTAATCAACTCATGTATATTCTTTCTCAATCAAAATTGCAGCTTTCTATTAAGCGCACCTTCTTCTCATTTTCCTATATCACATCGATCTATATATAGTTTCAAAAGCCAGATATGATACTCCTTTTTGTATTTGTTGCAAAGCGAAATGTCGCAAGTAAATAGGACTGGACTTCTCTCTCTCTCTCTTTTTTTTTTTGTTTTTGTATTTTTTTGGCTTGCGCGTGGTTGATACATAATGCATCATTTGTTTCATTATAGTGCTTATAGAAAGTCTTCTCGTTATGTTTTTGTTACAAACTTACGTATGAGGAAAATCATCTGTACGTGATAGAATTTGATGATCGCTTATAGATATCTCCCTGTTTTCTCAAACTATCTTGTATATCTATTCAGTGCAGAAAAGGTCGAGCAAGGTAAGGAAGCTTTCTTCAGACCTTTTTTCTTTTTTTCTCTTACCCTGAACACTTTTCCTCCTTACGTTTTTACTGCAAAAATGTTAACATAAATCAACTAATCGAGATTGGCAGTAGAGGAATCTCGGAAGCCACTCCCTACGTACTTATCATTAAGTGGTTTTAGTTGCAATTTATATTTAGAATATTGAAGGTCTGACATTGATTTGGTCCCTCATTACCAAGAATTCACAAACATCTGTTATTGTTACACGCAGTTCGCGTATTCTATTTCTTTTCAGGTTGGTATCCCAATCCCATAGAAACAAATCACGAATAGATGTGTAGCTGCAATTTTCGTTTTTAGCATGGTGAGAGAGAGCTTCCTTCAGCCCACTCATGGAGGGAATATCAAAAGAGGTGTTGGATTAGCTGCCGACTCATTCAATCAAGCACCAGTAGCTAGAGAAGGGGTAGACAATGGGGATCTTGCTACTGTGCTTGTGTGAATGATGCGGGAGATAATTCTGCATCCTTCTTTTTCTGTGCTTGGACTGAAGGGAGCTCCTTCTCTTTTTGCCATCTGCGACCTGTGCACACTGCCAACAATTTGATCAGAACTCCCCGATACAGTGCCATAAACAGTCGTTGTAATATAATTAACTATATGCCCGCAGGAAACTGGAGATCTTCGTTGTATTGCACACTGAGGAGGCATAGATGATCTGCTTCATGCACTCATATTCCATTAATGCGAATTCTATGGAAGCTGGAAGCTAGAAGCTAATCTGGCTCATCCTATTTAAATAATTTTCAATCTGTTTGTGTTGCTTATACGCAAGTCTAGTGTACTCCATGTGGAATTAGTAGTGCGCACCGCATCGGAAAAATGGAAAGTTGTACGTTAATTTATGGTTTTGTCGCCTTACTTAGGGAGACTGGAAGAGTCGAGAGGCATTGGGAATGAGACATTTTGCCAAATAGGGGCCGAGCCGAACAAATCTTCCACTTTCTAGTTTAGGACGTTGCAACTTTTCTTCATTTAATTTGACATTCCTCTTCTTTGTATTTTCCTTATGAAAAGATTTGTAATATGACACGTTCTTATTGTCAAAATTACTAATCTCTCATGTTCTTAGTACAATGTTACAAAATATTAATTCAAGTAACAACAGGCTGCCCCTTTTGTTTGATTAATTTTGTCTTATAATTTTGTAATAGTATTTCAGCTACTTCATGGATCGAGGGCAGCCATCTCAAATCAAGTAGTTAGCAGTTTTTGACAACGGACAAAATAGCTACATATGTTTCCCGAAAAAAAAGATTGCTGGTATTTCGCATAAACGAGTACATCAAGGAATCAACCAAAGTTAATAAGGAAACTAAGTCAGAAACAGATGATTAGATTTTAAACAGGAAGGAAATCACACCGATCAAGGAATCTGTGATTCATTCCAGATTTTCTACCTATCTCCATATCTTCTGAATTTTCTATCCGTTGTAAAACATGTAGCAGTGAAGAAAGATACTGAAGTCAGAACTATAAAAGTAGAAATGACCACAGTAGAATTATGCGAAAAATAAACTGTGGACAAGCCAACATCTGTGTGAATTTGAGAGTTTGTGTCTGTGTGAAGCATTCAATACTTTCTATGTGTAAAGTGTATTAGTCGTCTGTGTGAGACTAATTACACACTGCGAGACTAGTTATAACCTTCTGTGTGTTAGGTTATTCTAAGCTGTCTAATTGAGAGTACACTGCTATCTGAGTGAGGCGGTACTATTGACTGCAGTCAAGCTGTTATTAGATCTTTTAGAATACTAGGAAAATCACCATATTTCTTGTATTTTTTCATGAACGATTATATTAAACATGTTTAAACTGGGCAAGGCCCCGCTGATATAGGATATCTCCAGAAGAAAGATATCTGAACAGCGATAACATATCACGTCTCTTTTTATTTACAGTACTTTACATTTCTGCAAATTAGTTTACTGCAAATCTCTGATTTTTCTGAGCATGATTCATTAAAGCCTGACAGATCATAATCATTCAGTTAACAGTTGCAAATAAGTTTTCTGTTTACGATTTATTGATCAGTTAATGGGCCTGCAATTTCAATGGTATCAGAACAGAAATCCATATTTTTTGGATTAAGATCAAACTGATCAGAAATGGAGGAAGGAGGCTCAACAGTCAGACCACCCAAACTCACTGACTCTAACTACCTGATATGGAAAAACATGATGAAGATGCATATCAAGTCCATTGATGAACTTGCCTGGAGGAACGTGATTGTAAAATGGACACCACCAACAATGCTAGTTGAAGATAACATCGTTGTGAAAGCTGAGGCAGATTGGACTCCAAACGAGATAACAGCCTCTAACTTCAACTCTAGAGCCTTAAATGCTTTATTTAATGGTGTTGATAAACAATTCATGACTCTTATTGCTACATATGATACTGCCTTTGATGCTTGGAATGTTCTCAAGGATACCTGTGAAGGAACAGAATCAGTCCGGATGACTAGGCTCCAGATTCTAACATCTGAGTTTGAGAGTATGAAGATGGAGGAAAAGAAACTTATTCAAGAATATGACAACAAAATCCGGAAAATTTCCACAGAAGCATATACGCTGGGAGAACCAATTCCAGAATCAAAGCTGGTGAGAAAGGTTTTAAGATCACTGCCAAAATACTTCAGACAAAAAGTTACAGCTATTCAAGAAACTCAGAATCTAAGTACCTATCGATACACTGAGCTGGTTGGTAACTTAGAATCCCACCAAAAGGAACTATGGCTGGAGGAAGGAATCGATCCGTTCAAACTAAAAAATATTGCCTTTCTGGCTGATATACCCAACCAAGAAAATAATACTGGTAAGAATACTTCAAACCTGGAAGAAACGTTGGCTTTACTTGTGAAAAACTTTAACAGGTTCAACAGAAAATTCAGGAAAGGCAACTACACCTCCGGAAGAAGATATAATTCAGGAGAAAAACCACCTCAGGGTAAAACAAACAGGGATAGTGGCTCTGGGAAGGGAGTCAAATGCTACAAGTGTGGAGGTTATGGGCACATTGCTGCAGATTGTGCTAACAGTAAAGAAAAGACGTGTTTTGAATGTGGGGGTACAGGACACATCAAAGAAAAGTGTGCAAATACAAAGAAGAAAATGAAGGCCATGAAAGTTACAAAATTGGCAACTTGGAGCTCAGATGATGAAAATGATCTATCTGATGACAGCAGTGAAAGTGACAGAGACGCAATCAGCAATTATGCAAACTATACTGCCTTCACATCAATCACTGATGTATCTGTAACTAAGACATCAACAGCTGAAGGATCATCTCAACAATCTGACAGAAGTGACTCTGATGAAGAGGTAAACTTTGATATTGAGAAATTCTTTAAATGTAATCATCTTCTGGTTGATACAATGAAAAGGTTGGAAGAAGAAAAGATTCAACTGACAAGAGAACTAGAAGAAGGCAAAAGGCAACTTCTTAACAAAACCAAGGAGCTAACTAAATCAGAAGTGAAAGTGATTAAAGCTGAGAATACATTAAAGAAATTTGCATATGGAAGAGACTCACTCAATAAACTTCTTAACTCCGGGAGAGTCCACAATAGTCGAGAAGGCCTCGGATATTCTAATCATAATAGTTAAAGGATGGAAAGAAGTAAAAGATGGAAGCAATTTGTGGTTTGCTACCACTGTGGTGTCAGAGGGCACATTAGGCCACACCCTAGGCAACAAAGTAGGACTTCAAAGAGGAAAGTGGATCTAATCGGGAAACAGAAGATGGAATGGGTAGAGCAGATTAAAAGGAAGGAATCAGTTGAACATGTTGCCATGATGGTCCAAACTATAGTTTCTACAGTAATTGCTTACAAAGCTACTAAGGAAGAAGTAACCTGGTATTTTGACAGCGGATGTTCTCAGCACATGACTGGCCAAAAGCAATTGCTGAAGAATATCACTCATGATGTCTCTGGAAAGGTTAAATATTCAAATGGAGGAGAAGGAAAAGTTGTGGGACGAGGGACGTTACTTATTGGGAGAAATGGTTTGAAGAACGTGCTTTTTGTTAAAGACCTAGAAAACAATTTGATCAGCATAAGCCAGTTGTGTGACGATGACTATGATGTCTGGTTCAACAAAAAGTTCTGCAAAGTACTTGACAAGGATGGAAAGATGGTTTTCAAAGGTGTAAGAACTAGAAATAACTGCTACAAACTGGTCACCAACTCAATCTGTAACTCAGTCGTATTGAACACAGCTAAAATGTGGCATCAAAAACTAGGACATGTTAATTTCAGAAACATCAAAGATTTGATCAGACTTGAAGCAGTTCGGGGGCTACCTAAACTCGAAAATCATATGGTTGAAGATTGTTCGGATTGTACACAAGGAAAACAAACCAAAGAGACATATAAGAGGGTGCGTGCCATCACAACCTTCAGGGTCTTAGAACTTCTTTATATGGATTTAATGGGGCCAACCCAAATCGCTAGCATTGGAGGTAAATACTACATTTTTGTTTGTGTAGATGATTTTTCTAGATTTACCTGGGTTGATTTCCTCTGAGAAAAATCAGAAACCTTCAATACATTCAAAAAGTTATGCAAGAAGCTAATGACCGAAAAGGAAGTATCCATACAGAGGATAAGGAGTGATCATGGTAAGGAGTTTGAAAATTCTGCCTAAGAAGACTTTTGCAATGAGCACAGAATGATGCATGAATTCTCAACACCAAAAACTCCTCAACAGAATGGTATAGTTGAAAGGAAGAACAGAACTCTTCAAGAAATGGCTAGGGTAATGCTGCTGTCTAAAAATCTTCTGCAAAACTTATGGGCAGAAGTTGTCTCTACTGCATGTTATATATCAAATAGAGTTCACCTGAGGCCTGAGACTAGTATGACACCGTATGAAATTTGGAAAGGAAAAACACCTTCTGTTGGTTACTTTCAGATATTTGGGAGCAAGTGTTTTATTTTGAAAGATAGGGAACACAAAGGAAAATTTGATGCCAGAAGTGATGAAGGAATTTTTCTTGGATATGCAACCAACAGTAGAGCTTATCATGTACTGAATAATAGAACCGAAACAATCATGGAATAATGTAAAATTCGAGAACTTTTTGGAAGAAACTAAACCAACAACAGATGATGAACTTGTGGTTGATGGTTTAGAAAGAGATAGATCAAGTGAGGAGATAACAGAGGACAACTCAGCTGAATTTGAACATGACAAAGAAACAGATCTCCTTCATCCATCGATTCATGTCAGAAGAAATCACTCCACTTCTGACATCATAGGAAGCTTGAGTGAAAGAAGAACCAGAGGAGGTCCTAAACGGGATTATAAACTTATGGCAGGTATGTCTAGCTTCAACACTATACACTATACATGTTTTCTATCTAAAATAGAACCAAAGAAAGTTGAAGAAGCATTACTGGACGAATATTGGGTGGAAGCCATGCAAGAAGAGCTGTTGCAATTTAAGATGCTAAATGTTTGGAGGTTAGTACCTAGACTAGCTAAAGAAAATGTTGTCGGGACCAAATGGATCTTCAAAAAAAAAGTGATGAAAATGGAATGGTAGTCAGAAACAAAGCAAGACTTGTTGCACAAGTATACTCTCAAATAGAAGGGATTGATTTTGGAGAGACATTTGCACCAGTAGCCATGCTGGAATCCATCAGGTTACTCCTAGCTGTAGCAACACTCTTGGATATAAAGCTGTACCAAATGGACGTCAAGAGCGCGTTTTTAAATGGAGACTTAAAAGAGGAAGTATACGCAGAGCAGCCAAAAGGGTTCATTGACCCACATTTCCCAAACCATGTACTGAAGTTGAATAGAGCATTATATGGGCTAAAACAAGCCCCCAGAGCATGGTATGAGAAACTATCTATTTTTTTAATAAAACATGGTTATGTTAGAGGAAGCGTAGACAAAACTCTGTTCATCAAAAGACGGGATAAGGAACTGACCATTGTCCAAATTTATGTGGATGATATTGTTTTCGGGTCTTCATCAAATACTGAAGCAAGAAGCTTTGCTAGCCTAATGAAGAAGGAATTTGAGATAAGCATGATAGGAGAGTTAAAGTTCTTCTTAGGATTGCAGATCAAACAGTTAGGAGATGGAGTGTTTCTATCCCAAGAAGAATATGCACGGAAGTTAGTTGAAAAATTTGGGATGAACAACGCAAAAGAGATTAGAACACCTATGGGGGAGAAGGAGAAGATTTCTAAAGATGAAAAGGGTATTCCAGCTGATCAGAAGTTGTACAGAAGCATGATTGGAAGTCTTCTATACCTCACTGCCAGTAGACCGGACATAAGCTATAGTGTGGGTGTCTGTGCTAGATATCAAGCTAATCCAATGGAGTCTCACATCAAAGCAGTAAAAAGGATCATCCGTTATGTTAAAGGAACCGTCAATATGGGCATATGGTATACAAAACACACTAACTCCTCTCTTGTAGGTTTTTGTGATGCAGATATGGCAGGTAATTCAGAAGATCGAAGAAGTACTTCTAGTGATGTTTTTATGTTGGAAATAACTTAGTATCCTGGTACAGTAAGAAGCAGAATTCTGTTTCACTGTCTACTGCTGAAGCTGAGTGCATTACTGCCGGAAGTTGCTGCACTCAGTTGTTGTGGATGAAACAAATGTTGACTGTCTATGGCATAACCCAAGACATATTAACTGTTTACTGTGATAACTCAAGCGCAACCACCATCTCAAAGAATCCAGTTCTACACTCGCGAACCAAACATATTGAAGTCCGACATCATTTCATCAGAGAACTAGTTGAAGATAGGAAGGTTATGCTGAAACATATTTCAACAGAAAAAAATTGGGCAAACCTATTGACTAAAAGTTTTGGATTTACCTGATTTGAGTTCCTATGTGGAGCTCTTGGAATGTGTTCACTCTGATGACTCAAGGGTTGAGACATCAGGTGTTATCGTATCATTTCTTAGTTTAACTTTTTTTTTTGTCAGTTGAAAGAAGGGAAGCCAACATGGGTTAGCTCAACACTTGGTAGTTAAATCTGACCTTTTCAGGCTCGAGATGATGATCTTGATGTCAAAATTACAGAACTTGCTCGAAGACGGCAACTTATCTGGCAACGTATCTGCAATCTATCTCTTATAAGCACCAAGTAAGGGGAAGCAGCTTCACAAGTTTGTCAGATGACCTTGATCTCCCTCTGTTATTGTGTCATTTTACGCTGGGTTTCTGTTGAGCTCTTTTGTTTTTCTAACTGGATTTCTTGTGTTTTGTTTGATTATTTTATTATTATTTTTAACTCTCGTCTTCTGTATAACTGGGTATATGACTAAAGGGGAGCCTTTTGCTATCTTCTTCACTGCACTAGCATTATAATTCTCGAATCACCCTTGGTATTTATGACAAAGAGGGGGAGATATAAATATTTTTGGTTATCTGCTTAGTTTCCTGTAACAGGTAGTTTGTCAAAAATGCCAAAGGGGGAGATTGTGACGGTATTTCGGCTACTTAATGGATCGAGGATAGCCATCCCAAATCAAGTAGTTGGCAGTTTTTGACAACGGACAAAATAGCTACATATGTTTCTCGAAAAAGAAGATTGTTGGTATTTCGCATAAACGAGTACATCAAGGAATCAACCAAAGTTAATAAGGAAACTAAGTCAGAAACAAATGATTAGATTTTAAACAGGAAGGAAATCACACCTATCAAGGAATCTGTGATTCATTCCAGATTTTCTACCTGTCTCCATATCTTCTGAATTTTCTATCCGTTGTAAGACATGTAGAGGTGAAGAAAGATACTGAAGTCAGAACTATAAAAGTAGAAATGTCCACAGCAGAATTATGCGAAAAATAAACTACGGACAAGCCAACATCTGTGTGAATTTGAGAGTTTGTGTCTGTGTGAAGTATTCAATACTTTCTGTGTGTAAAGTGTATTAGTCATCTGTGTGAGACTAATTACACACCGCGAGACTAGTTATAACCTTCTGTGTGTTAGGTTATTCTAAGTTGTCTAATTGAGAGTACATTGCCATATGAGTGAGGCGGTACTATTGATAGCAGTCAAGCTGTTATTAGATCTTTTAGAATACTAGGAAAATCACCATATTTCTTGTATCTTTTCATGAACGATTATATTAAACATGTTTAAACTGGGCAAGGCCCTGCTGACGTAGGATATCTTCAGAAGAAAGATATCTGAACAACGATAACATATCACGTCTCTTTTTATTTACAGTACTTTACATTTCTGCAAATCAGTTTACTGCAAATCTCTAATTTTTCTGAGCATGATTCATTAAAGTCTTACAGATCATTATCATTCAGTTAACAGTTGCAAATAAGTTTTTTGTTTACGATTTATTGATCAGTTAACGGGCCTGCAATTTCAAATTTAATATTGAATTTCTTATAAAAAGAGATTAAATAAAGTGGTAGTCAAGGTGATGAGATCCGTACCGTTCCGGCCGGTACCGGCCGGAAGGTACCGTACCGGCCGGAGACCGGTACCTGGATCTCATCTTCGGTACCGGCCAAAAATACCGGCCGGTACCGG
>JAOQMS010000180.1:11671042-11693088 GCA_027563885.1 Erythroxylum longipes | reverse complement strand
ACATGTGCAATTTTAAACGATAGCGTTTGGGTTTATGCTAAATGTTTTTGTCCACAATTTTTCTTTTTGTCTCATTTTATCGTCAGAAATTAAGAGATGGAGCTACACCACAATGTGAAATAGGAGAGAGATGCACCACATTGTGATACAGGAAGAAGTGCACCATACCAACCATCGATGAATACCTACAACAAGAAATAGAGAAAGGTCACACAACCATAAATAGATAAACACAAGCAATTATGGATTTCGACACCCACAAACAAAGAAAAATGAGCAATTAGGGATGTTCTGAATTATCTACATGTGCAATTTTAAACGATAGCGTTTGGGTTTATGCTAAATGTTTTTGTCCACAATTTTTCTTTTTGTCTCATTTCATCGTCAGACAATAGCATCTGGTAAATGCCAACGTTGTCGCTTAGCGTTATTTTTCATGTGGTCACTGCCAGATGAAAACATTTGGTATATGCCAAACGTTTTCGTTTAGCTATGAAGATAGATGAAAAAAAAGGTTGACGAAAACATTTGACATTTAACCAAACACTATTGTCTAGAATTGGGCATGGAGAAATTCAATTTTTGTTTATCCTACCATGTAAGATGTACATATGGAATAATCCCTACATAAAAAATGATATAGTATGTCATATGTATTTTTTTAATGAGCAGCTGACGTAATTGTTAAAATGAGGTTCTTATTAAATATTTTCAAAATGATAGAGTTATTTTCAAATGTTTGAAAATTTTTATGGTTCTTTCCGAAAGAATTGTAAGTGTTTGAGTCTCATCTGACCCTTTTACTAAGAAAAATGTAAACTTTATTTTGTATTTATGAAGTAACTTTAAATATTGAATCACAAAACATCTTTTCTTTGTTATTAAGTTTTTGTTCTTTTTCTCATTATTTCATTTTTATATTTCAACGAGTAAAAAGGAAATCTATGTTTAAATGATATTCAGGTTTAAGCTTTTATTGGATTCAAACTTTATGAATAAATTTTAGTTAATAAATAATTAAAAAGTTATAATGGAATAAAAACGTTTTGATAAAATCAAGTTTGACTTTATATATAGCATTAGGTTTTCTGTTTTATTTTAGGGTTAATTACAAAAAATCTCAAATTTTACTCAATTTTGCAATTATAACTTGAACTTAAAAAAGTGGAAATTAAATGCTCGAAGTTTTAATTTTTTTTCAATTTTAAGCCGACGTCAATAGTTCTGTTAACATTGTTGACATAACTTGCCACATAAAACGAATATCCTTAATACTTATATACGTTAAACTTAATTAAACTAAGACTTAATTAAACTAAAGTTTCATTAAGATTTTTCGATTTCAAATGACGTAGTTTAGTTAAACAACTTAATGAAACTTAGTTAGTTTAATTAAGTATGACATGTATAAGTATTAAGGGTATTTGTCTTATGTTGTAAATCACATCAGCAATATTAATGGATACCAATGTGGGGCTAAAAGTTTTTTAAAAAAAAGTTTGAGTATTTAATTACTATTTTTAAAATTTACTATTATTGCAAATTTGATTAAAGTTTGAGATTTTTTATAGTTAACTAAAGTTTGAAATTTTTTATAATTAACCTTTTATTTTAATACTTTGATTATAAAATAAACTTATAAAAGTTTATAAAATTAATATGTTTTTAAAATTTGATGCGCTTATAATCAAGTTATTCACAAGTTTTAATGAGTCAAGTCTAGTTATGTCATACGTGGTAAGAATTGCTGAAATGGCCGAACTAATTTTCTGAGTGGTATATCGCATTCCTACAACTGCCGCCGCAAAACACAGAGTCTCGATGAGTAATAGGTATTTTGTAAAAAATGAAATTGGAAGTGTAAATCCGAAAGTCTGATTCGCTTAGAAATGGAGTCTTAATTTGTCTTATCTTTTGACATGGTGTGGTTCTCTTGTTAAAGGCTTTATTCGTCGTATTCTGATTATGTCTACCATGGATGCGGATCAGGTTTCTGAGGATTTGGCTAGTTCAAATCTTGGTGGTGCGGATGAGGAAGAGATTATTTTTGCTGAAGGAGAGATTGGGGAGGAGGTGGATGATGCCTCTTTATATGTTATTGGCCAGTTCCTTACTGAACGACCGGTAAATTTTACGGCAATGAAGCATCCTCTGGCTGCTCTTATGAAGCCAGTCATGCGGATGTCGGTGAAAGAGATTAATGGAGGCATTTATGTGTTTCAATTTTATCATGCTGTCGATATGCATCGAATTCTTGATATGAATCCTTGGACTTTTAATAATCAAGCTTTGCTCATGGAGAAGCTGGGAGATTATCAACACCTATGTGATGTCCCTCTGAATCATATGTATATATGGGTGAAGGTGTTTAGTTTAAAATCTGACAAAGTAGTGCAACATTTAGAAAAAATGATTGGTATTTTTGTCGAAGCGGGCCCAAATAACTATGAGAAGAAATGGCATGAATACTGGAGAATTAGGGTGAAGTTTGGTATCGGAAAACCAATCAAAGAATCCATTCGATTGAAGAAGGAGATAACAAATGAAAGGATAAATGTCAATTTTGTTTATGAACGGATCCCCATTTTTTGCTTCTCAAGTGGGATTATTGGTCATAGTGAAAAATTTTGTCATCTGCTTGTTCAAGCTAATGGTGCTGCTGTTCCAAGGAGATTTGGGCCACATCTTTGTGATGGGGGAAGAAGGAATAATAATCTTATCGGTGCGAAGTGGATCATAAATGATTCCTCTTTTGCCGATAGTTCTTCCGGTGAGGTGTTAGGTGGAAAAGGAGGAAGACGGGATGAGGATGGAAGGTCCGTGAATCAAGGAATCAATGTTCAAAATTCAGAAGGCAATCCCCATAATTCAGGAGGGGATGAGGGCAACAGGGAGGGAAATATGAATTCAAAAGATTTGGGAGATAGGTTAGAATTAATGGTAAGTCAATGGAGGTTGATGAGGGTGAGGCTGATTTTGTTACTATAGTGGACCCGAAGAGAAGATGGACTAGGCTTGAGGGCCAGGTGGGTGAGCAAGTTGAAAACCCATTAAATGAGGAGTTGAATGACTCTACAAGCAAACATCCCAATGTTTCAAAAAACGGGAAGAAGGCTGGCTCTGTGACCCAGACCCGCCAAACAAAATGAGTTGCATTAGTTGGAACTGCCGTGGGCTCGGCAATCCACGTACAGTAGAAATGTTGAAGCAGATGGTTCGTGAGAATCGGCCAAATTTTTTTTTTTTTGTTGAAACTATTTGTTTATTTTCCAAAGTTGATGAAGTAAAAGCAAGGTTGAATTATGATGGTTGTTTTGCTGTTGATTATGTGGGCCACACTGGTGGGCTTGCATTCTTGTGGAAAGGTGTGGATTCTATTAATTTACTTGAATCTTCTGATCGTTTTATTGATACTGAGGTTCGGTTAGCAGGGCTGGACCCATGGAGGTTAACTTGTTTATTGATACTAAGGTTCGGTTAGTAGGGCTGGACCCATGGAGGTTAACTGGTTTTTATGGGGAAGTAGACAGAAATAAACGTGCTGAGTCGTGGGCTTTATTGAAACGTCTTGCTACTGTTAGTCCTTTGCCCTAGATGTGCATTAGGGACTTTAATGATATTCTTTCTGCAACTGAGAAGGTTGGGGGTTTAGATCAACCAAATACGTTGATTCAAGGTTTTTGTGATGCTGTTACAACGGCAGGTTTGATTGATCTACCATGTGCTGGTTATGGCTTTTCTTGGGATAATGGCAGAGAAGGTTCAGATCATGTAGAAGCTAAATTAGATCATTGTTTGGTGTCTCAAAGCTGGAAATTTCTGTTTAATCAAGTTGTGGCTTGTATGCTTGACTTATCTTCTTCAGATCATCTTCCGATTTTATTGCAATTGCGTGTTTTTGTTCCTAGACATCAGGTTCATCTCTTTCGTTATGAGAATAATTGGGCCTCTGAGCCTGAATGTCACGTGATTGTGGAGGAATGTTGGAATGCTGATAATGCGGAAGGGCTCCTTGGGAAGCTCAGTTGCTGTGGTAAGGCTTTGGATAGTGGGGGAAAATTTTTCAAAAATAAATTCAAAGCAGAGATCGATGAATGTCATCGGATTTTAAACTGTTACAAAGTAGGAGGAGAATTGTTGAGTGTCGAAGATACTTAGAAGCAAAAAAGAAATTAGGTTAGCTTTTAAGCCAGCGGGAAACTTATTGGAAGCAGAGGTTCAAGGTTGATTGGCCTAGAGAAGGGAATCTTAATACTAAATTTTTCATGCGCGAGCTTCGGAGAGGAGGAGGAAGAATAATTTAGAACAACTACGCAACAGTAATGGTGATTTGTGTAACTGGGATTCGGGTTTGGATTCAGTTATGACTAGTTATTTTGACTCTCTTTATACTTCACAGAATTGTGACTTGCAGGAGGTCCTAACTTATGTGTCGGAGATGGTTTCCAATGCTGATAATGAGTTGCTTTTGGAGTCGTTTTTACCTGAGGATGTAAAAGAAGCTGTCTTCAGTATGGGTATTGACAAATCGCCGGGTGTGGATGGTTTGAACCCGGGCTTTTTCCAGCATTTCTGGAGTGTGATTGGAAGGGAGGTATCAGATTTTTGTATAACTAGTCTTGCAAGCGGTGACTTTCCTCAGTAGCTCATTGAAACAATTTTGGTTTTAATACCAAAGAAGCCGCAACCTGAAACTATGATGGATCTTCGTCCCATTGCTTTGTGTCAAGTTTTATATAAGATTATGGCAAAAATGTTGGCTAATAGACTGAAGCCACTACTTTCACGGATCATCTCTTTGGAACAAAGTGCTTTTGTTGCGTGCAGACACATTCAAGATAATTCAGTGATTGCCTATGAGGTGCTACATTCTATAAGAGGGAAGAAGAAAGGAAAAACGGGTATGGCAGCGTTAAAAATAGATATAAGCAAGGCTTATGACAGGTTGGAATGGTCTTTTCTGAGGGAGATTATGTTCAAGATGGGTTTTGGTGCTCCTTGGTCCAAATGATTTTACAGTGCGTGTCTACGGTGAGCTATAAGGTACTGCAGCAAGGGAAAATATTGGGTCCAATTATTTCGATCAGAGAGCTTAGGCAGGGGGATCCTCTCAGTCCCTATTTATTTATACTTTGTGCTGAGGTCCTTTCTCGTTTAATTAAAGCTCGTGTGGATATAGGGGATATTCATGGTTGCATTGTGAAACGAGGTGCTCCGATGATATCCCACTTATTTTTTGCCGATGATAGTGTGCTATTTTTCAAAGCCACTGACAGAGAAGTTGGGAATATTAAAGCAATTCTGAGTGTTTATGAAAAGGCCTCTGGTCAAGCAATTAATTTTGCTAAATCCCTTATATATTTCAGTCCTAACACTCCTGCAGCTATGAAGACATCTATTTGTGGATCTTTGGGTGTAGTTGAGCATAATGATCTTGGTAATTATTTAGGATTGCCAACTGCTATTGGGCATAATAAAAAAGATGTTTTAAAATTTGTGAAAGATAGGGTTTGGAAGAGGTTGCACTCATTGAAGCATCGATTTCTTTCCAAGGTAGGGAAAGAAATTCTGATTCAATATGTATTACAAGCCATCCCGAATTATGCTATGTCACTGTTCTTGCTCCCTAAGGGGACATGTGAGGAGCTTGAGAAGGTTTTTGCAGATTTTTGGTGGGGCAGAAATTCACGAGGGTCTGCGAATTTACATTGGATGTCATGGGAGAGGTTGTGTAAGAATAAATCATATGGGGGTTTGCAGTTCAAAAGAGTCTGTGAGTTTAATATTACTTTGTTGGGGCGGTTAGGATGGAGAATCCTTACTAATCCTAATTTGCTGATGGCAAAAGTTTTGAAGACTCGCTATTTTGCTAATTCAGATTTCTTGCAGGCTCAGATTGGTTCCAATCCAAGCTATGTGTGGCGGACTATATTGGAATCTCAACAATTAATTAGAGAAGGAGTATGTTGGAAGATTGGGGATGGTAGTAAAGTTTCTATATGGAAGGACCCATGGCTTCATGATCCTGAAAATCCATACGTTGCAACCTAGTTCAATGATGACAAGCAAGTGTTTATAGTTAGTGATTTGATGGTCAATGGCAACTGGAATATTGATTTAATTCGGTCGGTATTTATTGAAAGGGATGTGCACTTAATTCTATCCATTCCTTTGAGCAACAATAATGAAGATTCCCAGTTGTGGCCACTTGATAAAAAGGGGCATTATTCAGTCAAAACAGCATATAAAAGTTTAATTCTAGTTATTGGAAGGGTGAGTGCAGATTTAAATTACATGTGGACGAGGATTTGGAAGCTCCCTCTTTCTCCACGGGTCAAGAATTTTATATGGCGAGCGGGAAATAATATTGTGCCTACAAGGGAAGTGTTGTTGATTCGACATGTCCTTGTGCCTCATATTTGTCCATTTTGTAATTTGGAAAAAGAGTCTATTTTACATCTGTTGGTTCGATGTGGACATGCAAGACAGGTTTAGACAGCTTCCTATATTGGTTGGTATCAACCGATTGTTGCAACTTTTGTTGATTGGTTAGTAGTTGTGACTTGTTTGTTTAATGATTATGCTGCTTGTATGGTGTTGTGGACGTGTTGGGTTATCTGCAATTCAAGAAATTCTATTATTTGGGAGAATAAATATTGCACACCTTTACAAACTTGGATGAGTGCACAGCGCACACAAACTGATTGGCAAAATGCCCGAGTGAAGGTCTCTAGTACACCACAGCAAAGAAAGAACAGATTGTGGCAAAAACCAGGAGCTGGTTGGTTCAAAGTTAATGTCGATGCGGCTACGAATGTTGATGGATCAACAGGTTTGGCTTTTATTGCTTGAGATGAAAATTGTAGTTTCAAAGCTGCTAGAAATATGTTAATTCCAGGTGCTTTTAGTCCAAGAATAGCTGAAGCTTTTGCATTAAAGGAAGCACTAAGTTGGCTATATGATAAAGGTTGGGATCAGGTAATAGTTGAGACAGATTGTCAGGAGCTTTTCTATGCTGTTGATAGTAGGTTAAATGATGATTTTACTCCTTTTGGAGCAGTTATTCGGGACATTCGGCAATTAAAACAACAAGCTCTATTCTGCTATAGCTGGAGATGTGTTTCTCGCCATGCAAATATGGCAGCTCATAAGCTTGCCCAAGCCACTAGATTAGATGTTAATGTTGGAGAGTGGATTGAACAACCACCCAACTATGTAATGGATGTTCTATTGCATGATTTGAGTTAATAAAACAGCCCATTTTGATTTTGAAAAATAGGTATTTTGTCGTTATAGAGGACGACAATCAATTGTCACGAAAATTAATGATGCACCTTTTCAATCATATCTTTCTTATTCTATAAGCTTATAAAATTTAATTTTATACAATGCATGCTACTTTTAGCCCTCTAAATAATTATTACCTGATGTGGTTGAGTTTATAGTTGCTGTCGAGGTTGTCTATGGCATCCAAGTGACACGATCAAGGAAGCAATTAATGGCCAAACCAAGTGGTTACAATCGTTATGTTTTGCCAATTGCTTGTGGAAAGCAAGTTCCCAGTGAAGCAGCCATCGAAAGATAGTCAATCACATACGTTTTAACTCTTTGTATGCTTTCATTTCTGGCCGCACACGGACAAAAACAAGCTTTTGAATCGATACATGTGTGCATATGTCAAAAATGCGAGCCGCTGTTCAATCTGATTCAGACAAGTTGAAGAACATACATATATACATACATACATATATATGTCTTAATTTCTCTTTCGATTGACAACAAAGTTAGGGTGTAAGAGGTAAAGGCAATTTCCATCCTCTGGGACTTTGTATATTGGTAGATGACAAGATGCTGGCAGATGATATATATCAACTTCCTGTCAATCCAAAACAATAAGTCCATAGAAAATTATTTACTCTGGAGGCACTGAGGAGGTATTAGTAAGTCCAAAACAATAAGTCCATAGATAATTATTCACTCTGGAGACAAAGAGGAGGTATCAGTAAGTTCAAACTAGTACTGTAACTTTTTTACGGTACTAACTAAGCATCTCCTAGCTTGTGGTGGATGCATTTCTGTACTTCCTAGGAAAGCACACGCCGGTATACCCTATGCGAGTCCTGACCTTGTTAAATATATACAGTCCACGTGCTTCATGCGTGTCACAAACAAGAAGCCACACCGCATTTACAATTCCCTCAGCTTTTATATTTGCTTCTACCTAGCTAGCTTCCTTGAGAGTTGGATCTTTCTTTTACAAAGGAATTGATTAAAGATGTCAAACTTACAACGTTAGTAATATCCATAGGGACGGGGATATGACGATGAAGAGGAAGCATGACGATGAGAAGGTACTAATAAGACTGCAACGAGCTCAATGGCTGCAAGCAGCCATTCTGGGAGCAAATGATGGTTTGCTTTCAACAACGTTTCTGATGCTTGGTGTAGGCGCAGTGTATGAAGATAGAAGATCCATTGTGGTATCAGGAGAAGCTGGAGCCCTTGCAGGTGCGTGTAGTATGGCCATTGGAGAATTTGTTTCAGTCTCGACGCAGAAAGATATCGAGAAAGCAGCTGCTTATAATCATGACAATACGATGATGCAGCAAAATCATGATGGTCATATTAGTCCAGTTACACCTGCCACGTCTACCCCAAAGGAAGAAACAACAGTGGAAGTGGTGGATCATGAGCTTGTTCTGACGCCCTCATCATCGTTAGAAACGGAAACAGCCCGGTACCCTTCCAACAAATTCATGACGTCCAAGTTGTCTCTAGGAGTATTTTGGTCGAAGTTCTCCTAGAATGAAGGTGATTCAAGAGGATATAATGAGGATTCCTATAACATTGCAGGATCAGGAAGGTAACAAAATAAATCATAATAATGATGATGATGATGAGACGCTGACAAACCTACAAAGCTGCTGCAGCGTCAGCTTTGGCATTTCTTTTTGGGGCATTGGTGTCTTTGGTCCCTGCTATTATCGTTTCTCAAAACCTAATAAGAAGTGTCTTAGTTGTTGTGGTTGCATCTCTAGCCCTAGTTTTGTTTGGTGTAGTTGGAGCTCATCTTGGTGGCTCGCCTATTAGGAAATCAGCTGTAAGAGTACTCGTTGGGGGATGGATTGCAATGGCAATTACTTATGGCTTGCTTAAGCCTTTTGATGCTCAGACCTTCAAAGCCTAACCATTTCAACAACTATATTACCAATAAATTCAACCTAGTCTCCGTAAAATCTGGACCTGTCAATTCCTTCCTTCCTGCTAGTAATTTTCTTCTTTTGTATGTGTACGTGTGTGCGGAAACTTTGGGGCTTTTAATACGAAGTTTAATGCTCGGCACTTGGGCCTTGGTAGTTTTAACATTCTGATTTAAACTGATCCAGTGGACCTTCAACATTTAATACCCATCCCAACCTTTTAGCATTATCCAATTATTTGATATCCCAACGCATCCAATAATGAGAGGAGCATGGAAGCCGCTAGTACCATAAAGATACAAACAATCCAACTTTATAGAATGGGGCTAAGCATAACGCATCAACTTACACTGAATCCAACGGAAAGCCACTGAAAATTGTCTTTTTAAAAAATTCAGCTGGCTGTAAACTATATTCTCTCCATAATGTTGCGCTCTCTTTCTCCTTCTCTCGAGTAAAACAGAAAACAATTTTTTTTTCAGATATTGCAATAAAATAATTCTAAAACTTTTAGGTCTCTCTTTAGTAATTAATAATAAAAGAGTTAGAATAAAAATAAGAATGACAATAACTCATTATACATGTGTGGTAGGGACAGCAGTGAGCCGAGCCGATCCAACCAATTTTTTAAAAATAATATTTAAAAATTAAAAATATAAAATGTCTTTTTTAATCGGACAACTTAGGCTTATTCAAAGCCTAACTCTTCTAAACAAAATGATATTGTTTTGTTTTAAATAGTTGAGTCTCAGGTAGATCTAAGTTTGAACCTAACCTATAGATCAATCTATCGAAAACACCTCAATCTAAGATCATAGCCAGCTTATTGTCATTCCTAATGTTTGGTTCAAGGTTAAACAAAGTTAACATTTATATTAATATCTAATATCAAATTTTAGGACCGATAGTGAAAAATTATTTTACTCATATTTAATTATTACATGATTTATTTTATATTTTATAAATAAATAATCAACATTTTTAGTTAATTATAAATTATTAATTTTTAAATAATTATAAATAAGAATAAAATATTGACAAAATAAAATAAATTTTTTAAAAAAATAAATATAATAATCAAATTATTAAATATCTTAATAACATTTTGATAATAACTTAATAATATTCTAATAATATCTCCTATCCCTCTTTAATGTCAGTCTAAGATTGTTCAAATTTTATTCTTGTTTTTTTAATGTATTTTTAACAATTAAATAAGTTACAATAAAAAGATAAAAGTTGTAGTCCCTATTTTTTATTATTAATTATTATAGAAGAACTTTTTTTAGGTAACCCACGAAAGTGTTTTGGTTAGACCTAAATTATTGGTGACATCTTTAAACTATTACCACTCCAAAAAAACAACTTAGTATTACCACTTAGGGTATGTTTGTTTAGTGGGTATGAAATGAAAGATTAAGTTTAATAAGAGAGTATGATTATAGAGTTATTATTTTGATTACCCATTTTTAAGTAATACCTCATTCCTCTCATAATCTAGAGGAATGGGTATCATTGTTTTGTAAAATATCTCATTATGAATAATTTAGTAGTTCTTTTTTTAAAAATATTTTAAATACTAATTAATTAAATACAATTAATTAATTAAAATATAATTAATTACAATATAATTAATTAAAATATTATTATTAATTAATTAATTACATTATAATTAATTAATTACAATATAATTAATCAAAATAGAATTCATTAATTAAAATATTGTAATTAATTATATTGTAATTAATATCGTCATTATAATTACGGTGATAATATCTATTCTCATTTTTTACTATATTCATTCTTATTATTATTGCCATTTTCATAACCGACTACTCCCTTAGTATTTATCACTATTTTATACACAAGCCGAAATCAAACTCCACTCTTGCTTAAGCCAATGCCAACCCCTACCGCTTCTCGGTGGTTATTATAGAAGATCTTAGTGGCACTGGGAAGACTGGATAGGAGAAATATTGAGATAAGAATGCAATATCTCTGACACAAGAATAATGACAAAAGCGTATGGCCATGTTCAACTCCTCGTAAGAAAAGGTCATCCTCCCAACTCCTACCATATCCTAATAATTGAAGAATCACGTTCCTTCCATTTAGTTCTCTGACAAAAAAATGTTCTTGTCACTTTTTTTTTGAAAAATTAAATTGAATGTTATTGTCACGTTTTGCATACATACGATAGCAGGTTTTTTTTTTTAACGCATCCTATAAACTATGTGTTTCTTTTTTCTTTTTAAGTTTGTTCTATTGAAGCTGTCAGAAAGAGCGAAAAGGGTGTAGAGAAGTAGCAATTAGCTAGAAGATCAATAGATGGAGGCAGAAGAAATTAAGCAGAGGGAACTTGATTCTCCATTGCCTGTTCTGCCTAGATTGGATCGTCTTGATGCTTTGGTATCAAAATTTTTATCATATATGCAAAGTTGACAGGGTTTTCACAATCTGAAACGTTTGTAAAGTAAGAATAATAACTAACAAGTCTGTAATTATTTATTTTTTAACTAAGCTCCACAAATTTGCAGGTTCAGTTAGTGGAAGAAAGGTATGGAATATCGACAGCAGCAAAGTCAAGGCAGTGTTGCGGTTGTGTAGTCAGAAAAACTGAAGCACAGGATCATTGCAAGGATTTGCCCTCTGCTATTGAGGAAGTTCGTCATAAGGGCACGTTGCTAGAGAGAGTGCAAAGGCTTGAGAATCGAGTGTTACAGGTTCGCACTACACATACGTATGAGTTATCACTTTTTACTGCCTCCAATTTGATTAGATAGTGACAATGTATCAATTCTTTGAAACTTCTGTCGTGTATATATGAATGTGCTTGCTATAATTTAAGTGGTCTTGATATTTTGTTTTGTGATTGATACAGTTGAGCATAGAGATGGGAATTGGAAGCACTTCAAGATCTTCCACCAGTATTCGTGCAGATGCACCCCAAAACTCTGAGCAAGGGTTAGATGACAGAAGCAATGACGTTAACCCCCAAGTGGTGGGAGCGGAAACGAAATATTGATTGATAGATAATTATTTAAGCTTCTGGGTTGAATCATTTCTTGATAGCTACGGAATGGAAGCGATAGTAACAAGCCCATGAATCAATATGATTTCATTTTGCAGGACGAAAGATGCTCAGAAGTGGAAACTTGTGTAAGAAATACGCAAGTAAATGGAGAAAGAATATTCCCCGGAAAAAGGGCCTCCAGGAAACTCCGCTACAAGAAATGGTTGCCATGGTTTCAACTGGGATGCTCAGCGTGATTGATTCCAGTTGCCAAGTTAATGTTGTTGGTTAGGGGTTACTCGAAATCTGGCATTGGTTATGTATCAATTCTCACTAAATATGGGACAACTAAGGCAATTCACTTCCTCACAGCTCATTTTGGTCTTTTACCAATTAAAAAAAGACATTACGACTACTTATTCCAAGAAGAAGAAAAGTGCAATTTATAAATATATATATATGGTACAGCTCTAAAAACCAAAAATACAACCACCGAGCACCTTTCTTGTATGACTATATGGCTGAGAAGTGCAAGCTACACTTAAAAGTAATTAATTAATTTGTAAGGTTTAGGTGAGTACAGCAAAATCTATTAATTTTAAACTAGAAAATGCTGAGGCAAGGCATGTGACTCTTAAAGACGGTGGGTCTGGTTTTTTATAACAAGTTAAAGGGACATTGTCATTATTACTAAAGTGATCTTTTTATGTGATATATTATTTGTTTTTTTCTTCAGTTAGTTTTTTATCATAATGAATAATACAACAAACGTGGATGGATCTGGAACAACCCGTCAAGCAATTGGTTGCGTGATTCCTTTTTTGATTTTGACTTGGAAATTCAGTAATCCTCTATACAGGTTTTGAAAATATTAATAATAAAGGCGGAGAATTCAAGATCGAATGATCTATCCATGCCATTTTCAATTCCCATATACATAATCGTGGATGTAAATAAGTAAATAAAAAGGTTGGATTGGAAGCTGACAGCAGTTGTATATATATATATATATGCATAATTGTGAAGACGCACAGGGAGAGTGTTGTTGTTGTTGTTGTTGTGCTGTTACTAAAAAGATGGAAGTAGTAGAAGAGAAGAAGAAGTTGAAGATACTGAGAGCGAGTGAGAGATTCTCAACGAACCCAATAGAGGCGGTGGTATCATTGGGAATATGGCTGGGTGCTATCCATTTCAACGTCGCCTTGCTTCTTTTCTCCTTCCTCTTTCTCCCCTTTTCCGGATTCCTCATGTTAGTTTCTTTTTGCTCAAATCATTTGCTTTTTTGCTTTCATGATTTACTAAATTTGGTTTTCTTTGTTTCCAGCGTAGTGGGATTGCTTTTGCTCTTAATGTTTGTTCCAATCAACCATGCTAACAAATTGGGTCGCCACTTATGCAGGTAATTACGATATTATCATATCAGTCCAATTAATTGCTTTTCATCTGTTATTGAATGAAGAGAAATAAAGATGAATGGGTTGAATATGGCTCTGCAGATACATATGTAGAAATGCTTGCAGTTACTTCCCATTGACTCTTTATGTAGAAGATATACATGCGTTTCGGCCTGATCGAGCTTATGGTTTGTTTCCCTTTTTCCTTACTTTTCATACTAAGTTTCTAGGAATTGATGATGTTTGTCTTAGTCAAAACAGTTCTCAATTTCTGGATTACGGATGCAAATTTTATTCTTCTAAATATGAACTATTATTGTACTATGCTAAGAAATATGACATTGACCTCTCTACGGTTGCATGCTACCTATATTAGTTCTTTACTTCAAAAAATATTACTACTTGGCCACTCCCTTTTTTCCCTTTTCACAAGTTTCTCTAAAATCTCTGCTTTTAGTGTTGATGTTGGAGCTTCCTGTAATGCTTTACTTTCTAGCAGTCACCATTACTTCTCGTTTAGCGTCTTGAACTTAAGACCCTTGTACATTAGGGAGGGGGCCAAGAGCTTTACTTTGTAGCTGTCCCCTTTGCTAACAACTTTGTATTTTGAGCAATTTATACTTCTTGCAGTCTTTGGTTATGAGCCACATTCTGTTTTCCCTCTTGGAGTGGTTGCCCTTGCTGACCATGTGGGTTTCATGCCTCTTCCGAAAATAAAGGTCCTTGCTAGCAGCGCTGTAAGATGCTTTTTCTTTGACTAATTTTATCGTTTTTATATCAAGAACTGCACCGATCTTTCAATTTTAAGGTGACAAATATACTTTTTAGGTTTTTTATACTCCATTCCTGCGTCATATATGGACATGGTGTGGTCTTTCACCTGCTACGAGAAAAAATTTTACTTCACTCTTGGATGCTGGATATAGTTGCATCGTAGTGCCTGGTGGCGTGCAAGAGACATTTCTTATGGAGCATGGAGTTGAGGTATAGATCGTTAATTTCTTCTACACACCATTTTCTTCTCTTATCCTGATATTTTCTTTAGTTTTCAAATTTGTAAAATCATCATTTTTATTTATAGTAGGAAAAGAAATTCTTGCAATTGTTATTTTGTCTATTGGATCATTATGAGTCGATTTATAATTTCTTTTATTTCTTTTCTTTTCTTTTATCTTTCATTTCCTCTTTTAATCTTGTTGAGTTGTGAGGGAGAACTGACACATACTCTCGTTATGCAAAATTTCGATACCTTGTAAGCATACTCAATCTTGCATCTTGTCTGTTTATCCTTATGTTGTTATCTTTTGCACTTGCAGATTGCCTATCTTAAGAATAGAAGGGGATTTATTCGAATAGCTATGGAGAAGGGTGCCCCTTTGGTTCCAGTTTTCTGCTTTGGCCAAGTATTGTCTCTTTATCAACTTCTTCTCTTTCACATGTTGCTTGAAACAATATGCTTTTTTCATTTATAGGCTCTATATCAACCTTGTTTCTTTCAAATAAAATTTTCAGTATTCACAGTAATATGATAAAAATATGTTTGGTGCAACTTGTTCATATATTTTCTGTATTTTGCCTACCATAATTGAATAAACGGTTGCTGTATTATGGGACAACTTTTGGCATTTTGCTTCACCCTTAATAGCTGATTATTTTCCTTTCTTTTCCTCAGTCACGTGTTTACAGGTGGTGGAAACCTGGTGGAAAGCTGTTTATGAATTTTGCTAGAGCTGTCAAGTTCACCCCAATAATCTTCTGGGGAGTTTTAGGGTAAATATTAACGCATTTTTTGGCAAAGTGTAAATTTGCATTTTTTTTCACCTTGGCGTTTTCAGCACGTTGCTTCTCCCTAAACTTTTCAGCTGTCCTTTGCCAATTAAAGTTGAGTCAAATATTAGCTGAATACAACTTTGCTGATCCGTTGTTTTTGCTAGAGAAATAGGAAAACAAATCAAGTTTAGCATTGCAGAGAAGCATCAACAACTTCTCGAACACAGATCCAGATGTTTTCTAGATATTAAGTTGAATTTTGGTTCTTCAAATAGATTCTGTCTATTTAATTGAAACTATAATGAAACAAACAGGTCGACAAGTCCATATATTTGCAGATTCTTAGGATGAATGTTAATCAATTGCGAAAGGCCAAAAGAAGGGTATTATCTATCCTATACTATTTCTATTATTTGAATCGATCTTCTTATGTTTTGCAGGTTACCATTGCCCTACCAGTATCCAATGCATGTAGTGGTGGGTAAACCTATTGAATTAAAGAAAAATCCACAGCCAACAACTGAAGAGGTATGCATTGCAACACGAAACTCTGAATGAATCAATCAACTTTAAGTAAATGCATAGAAAAGCTTTAGATTATTAGTGATGATCGGCGTGCATTTCTGACCTGAATGTTATCTACATGCCCTCCCTTAGTTTCTTCTTGTTGATTGCTTGTGCAGTGAATAATAGCCTGTAAACACACTGGCTGGAGAGTCTAAAGCTATTGTCAACCTAAAAATAAGTCCATCAATTGCCCAAATCTCTTACCCTTGTGTTGCTAATATGTTGATGTGCAAGTACATCCCAACATGAACTAATGAATAAAGTAATCATAGAGTGATAGTTCAATTATGTTTTGATTTTGCAGGTGGCTGATGTACACAGTCAGTTTGTAGTAGCATTGAAAGATCTTTTTGAGCGACACAAAGCAGAAGTTGGATGTGCAGACCTTGAACTGAAAATTGTTTGATCAGAAGTTGTAATTTCTAATCATGCTTCTCTATTTTCATTTTTCAACCTTTCTTGTTCATATGCCAACATTCAATTAGATATAAGAAAATTAGAAATGGATTAGCTGATGAATTTTCTGCATCCGCAACATCAAAATTACAGGTTACATGCTTCCTTTTTGTGCTTCTGGAAAGTATCCACGAATGACTTATACTAAGAAAAAGTATAATCATAGGTTAATGGTTATATAGTAAATATATTGGATAATGTATTGTGTGTATTTGGGTTGAGTGCGGCTCCCAACTTTGGAGAACTCAACATCTCATCTCTGTGACAGTTTAGGCAAGGATTTGGATGTTGCATCTCTGTGTTTGGGAACAAACTGAAAAAAAAAAAGAAATGAGGGGAAATGAATTTGGGTGAAAACAGCTTGTGAAAGAACATTCCCTTGAACCAAGTAAAAAGTGCTCTCTCTTTTTGCTATGGCAGTTTACTTCGGTAAGTCATAACTTTGAAGCGGATAAGCATTGGACTAGATGAGTGTATTATGAAAAGTTTTGGGCTTGATGTAAGGTTACGTTACTTATACATCAATTCTAAAAAATAGAGGGGCATAAGATGGTAAAGTTAGATGTATTTTTTCTAATTAAATGTAATTTGTTATTGTGCTGTAGATAAATTTTATTAGACAGTCTTGCGAATCTCATATTAGTTAGTACGATGTAATTTGATAAGGATCATATATGTGCATATATATAATTTATTTGAGTTTGTAAACATTCCTTTCTATAGTTACGAGAATGATAAATATTTCTAGTTGAAGAGCTAAAAATAAATTAGAGATAAGAGGAGAAGGCACTGGCCTGCTGCGTAACATCCCAAAACAAGATAGTTGCTCCAGTAACCATGAGCATGATATCCAAGGAGTAACCACCCAAACAGCGAACGTGAAGAAGAAGTTAAACGAATCTCGAGTTAACAAGCTGGTCTTGATGAAGAGCCATGAACATGGTCTTGAAGTCCACGAGACCATGCTAATGGCTGGTCGACAAGACCATGTATGTCATCCTTGTGGAGGTTTACTTCGTCTGGTCGACACAACCAACCAGCTTGTTGAGCTTCAACATCGTTAGGCCTAAATCAACAATGCTTATCCGTTTACGCTCACAAAGAGTTGGACTTAAAGCAAAATACTTGCCCGAGTTCGTTTATTTTAGTGAAGCTCAAGTCTCAAAATGAGCTGGATGAGTAGCCAAAATGGAATTGCCTAATCTCTATCTACAATGAAAGGCTACGGTGTAAGTATAAAGTATGTGCTTGGCTAACTAGTAGGAGACATCAGACATGTTTAGCGAAGAAGCCACATATAAAAGGCACACCAAAGAGTAAGAGAAAATGTAGCCACCACATAAGTCCACATCATAATCACTGAGCATTCACTCTCACTAGCTTTGAACAGCTGCACGAGAACGCCTGCCAGTGCAATCACAAAATAGGTGTTATTGCCATCTAACACAACATACTATCCTAAAAAATAAATAATAAGTTTAACCATATAATATTGTAGTCTAGGTCATTGTAAGAATAATTGAAATTTCTTTAACATATTAAAATTATTATGATATATAATATAATTCCCTCTTAGTATCGGATAATTAACTCTAATAAAAACACATGTTGGCGCACTAAAATTGAAATTCCTTTTTAGTTTCTAATTAAAAGTATCATTAATAATTAAAAAAATTATAATAAGATTATATATTAAAAATTTTGAGAAAGTGACAAAATCATCTCAATTTATATTCATATAAAGACAAAGTCTTTTAAATGGCAAAAATACAACATTTTTATTAAAAGTTATTTATTAGGTAACATAACGTTATAAAAAAAAGGATATATGAATAGTTTATTATTGATAATTTCGACATGACAGAGAATTTTCAAAGTAATGCTCCTTCGAAGATAACGATACCAAATCCTAAAAATATTTAAAAATAAATAGTATCAGTAAATTACCCATGTTCAACGCTGGCGGCAGCGCATACTGAAGTAAAAGAACAAAGAGATACAATGAATCTGATCCGACCATTCCAAAATGATTTGCTCCTTTCACCACTCCAATTCCTATTACTGGCAACAATACGTACCTCACCGTGATAACCCCCACTATTACTCTTAATCCTACTCCTGATCCTTTAAGACCTGACAAAATAACAATTTTTGTAATGAATAGCAGTACTAACGCTAGCAGAAGAAAACGCTAGCTAGTTTCATTTATTAATTACCACGAAGAAGGTTTGCTCCCACTATCAATGTCATGCAAGGAATGACTGCATCCCTGTATTTGTAGATTTTTGACAATTTTCAACGACACTCCGAGTTGCCATGTAAGTAGCAGAGTTCAATTTTAGTTAAAGAGACGTAGGATTTGATTCTATACCCTATCAAAGATACGGAGCTGTCAAGGACATGAAGGGGAGCACTTTCACCAATCATCACCTTTCGGAGTGGAGAGACTGTCCCAATAACAAATCCAAGTGTCTGATGCCAAAGAATAAATACTTAAATGTTTAACAAGAACAATTAACAACTCCGTCATATTTTTGCATTACTTAGCAAATTACTTCATAATGACCCCGTACCGCTGCGATTGTAGATGGCGCGAATACCCTCTTCAGGTTGATAGTCCCCATCAACTTCTTCACAAGTTGAAAGGTTCTTCCAGTGAACGTTGCCTGTCAAGTTCATTACAGAAATCTGACTTTTGTTTGCCTTATACCTTAATTAATCAAAAAGCACAAACAATAATCACCTTCTTCCCAGATGTAGCAATAGAGGTACCAGCAGGAGGGGCATCGTCAAGCATTGCTTCTGTGTAATTGTTTTCATCACCAGGAAGGGCATCGTCAAGCAGTGCTTCTGTGTAATTGTTTCCATTATCAGCAAGGGCATTTGTGTAACTGTCGTTCTTGTCTGCATACATCCGCATGATCGTGTAAACATAGGTCCATAGGCATATAGCTCCTACCTGTTTCACATGGTATCAACAACAAAGCCCCACATGGTAATTACTTGATTCATATATCTGAGCTCATTAATCATGAAGCTAAGTGCACCCAGGGAAATCCATTAGAGGAATTGTTCTTACTAAAGTCTAGTTTGTGAAGAGTCCAAGGGGTGATATATATACATACATCAAATATATATAGGAAATATCATACCGCCATGGAAAGAGCAACGTAAGTCTTGCCGTAAGTAGTGCAAACAGTGGAATCTCCAAATGGACTATCTGATTCCTGGCAAAGAGCAGGAACAATAATGAGAGGCAAATTCCCCAAATTACCAGCGGAACAGCAACCAATGACAATGCTGTGGAGGTGCGGTGGAATTCTGGTTATTTTTATGAGAATCCAGGCTAGTGCAGAGCCAAGGATGAATGTGAGGAGTACATTCACTGGCATGAACCATCTACATACGCATATCAACGCCAGTTAACACATTGGTTACTAGTAATTATGAAATTGTTCAGCAAGGATTGGATCGAGGGTACTGACAGAGTTGAAAGTGAAAATCTAGGGCCAAATCATGACTCACAGTTCAACCAAATTGTGGGAAGTGATGGTTTCCGCAAGTTGGCTAAACACGATCGCAGGGCTGAAGACATAGAATACAAGCTGCACATGACTTTCATATATTAGTGACGTACTCAGTGCTGCTATTAAGAAGAGACTTAATACCGAATCTTTCCGTGCATAATTAAGCAGCTTTTTTTTTTCTCGGGTTTGATTATCATTTCCACTTACAAGTTACAGTAAAACGTTAACAGGCAATGTTTGAGAAATTAAGATCAGATTAAAAAGAACACTGACTTTGTTAAGATGTTGCCTTGCATCAGTTCCCAAGAGACCTATGCGGTCTATTGCGAGGAACAAGCCGAGTGCTGTAAGCAAGAGTACTTTCAGAACTGGAACCAATGCCACAAGGAAGAGATCCAAAAATCTCATTGCCTGCATTCAAGCATTTTTGTCATTTCTTATTCACGTACTTGAAACTTAAGAGTGTATACTAAATTAAGATGCAAATGTAAAGTGTTCAATGTGTTGGTCTGTGGTTGTGGAATGTGATGAGAATGCAAGAGCTTAGCATCGGAGCTTGAAGGACAATGATAGACGGAACTAAGGCAAGTCCTTGAAAGCATCATCAGTGGAAGTAAATCAGTGTTAATTACGCTTTAAAAGTAGAATAAGAACGTAAACCTGTGAGACTGAGAGGGAAGGAGTAAATGCCTCAGAGAGCGGTTGACAGCAGATGAAGTCTCCAACTCAAGCACGTCAGGCTATCTGCTCTGCGCTCACTTATTTATAGTTTCCATCAATATTTTGTGAGGGCCCATTCGTTTAAACTAACTTCATATTGAACTTCAGTTTCCTTCACCTGCCATTCTCTCCCCATGAGCCCAACTACTACATGGTCTAAGCTCAATATATTCATTTATTTTTGTTTGTTTGTTTGTTTGTTGCATAATTATCAATGAACTACGTACAGAGCAGCCAGAAAAAATTACGCAGCTTTCATTCCTCATCTATTATTGCTTCTAGCTTTTATTAACATACTGCATTCTAGGCTGTTTATTTAATTTATTATATGTCTAATTCACTCCTTAGTTACTTCAAGTATGATCAATGGCCTTTCTGTATCTGGTCACTTTTAAATTTCAGGCCTTTCTGTATCTGCATCTCATAGGGTATAGCTGGAACTATACAACAAAGAGCTATGAGTATAGCTATTAGTGAAGGATCGCATACGCAGCGGAGACAAATAATAATTACAATCATAAATAGATCTATTGTGTTTAACATTCATACTAATAATAAGAATAGACAAAACCACATACCTGAAATTTGTGAGGATTAACAGATAATAAACTTCGAAGATACGAAGCCTTTATGTATTTTACATCAAAAAATATGTCCGCTTTCAACACTTAATATGGCTTTGGATAAATTTGAAGAACCTTTCTTCAAATATCTATTTGCTCTTGTCTTTGTTTTATTTTCCGTGTAAAGAATGAAAATCAAAGAGTGTTTCTATGTCTTCGATTTTCTCTCTAACAAGAGTATCTCTATTTTTGTTTAACTCTTCTGTATACTTTCTTTAATCTCTCCGCGCAAAAACAAAAAAGAACAAACCTCATATTTTTTTATAAATAAAATAAAATAAAACAATTTTATTATTATTTCTAAAATGAAATAAAATAAAATAAAACTATTTTATTTTATTATTATTTGTAAAATGAAATAAAATAAAACTATTTTATTTTATTCATTTATTTTGTACAAGAGAATTCCAATATTAATTATATTTTCTGTGCTAGCAAAAAATATAATAATATGCCATATAGATTATTTAATAAATTATCTCATAATAAATTAAATAATCATAAATAGGAAATACTTCACTCGTAAGTGTGTGACCACATAGATTCATCGTTAAGTCGGTAGTAATTAATCTAATTAATTACTAATAAAGGTTGGCGTCTAGCAACATTCCTCAACAACCGGATAGTGTGAAGTAACAACCTTACAAAGACAGAACCTGGTTAAGGATAATGTATAATTACCTTCCATCATTACAACTCCGGATTATCCTAAGGTATGGTTTAACTGTCAAACCTTATTAGATAACCAACTATGTTACATGTCGATCATTAATGAT
>JAOQMS010000180.1:11649664-11664822 GCA_027563885.1 Erythroxylum longipes | reverse complement strand
AGAGATGATGAAATTTTAGATATGTTATGATATAAAAGCATGAAGATGAATTAATAATGGTTAAGGTGTTTTTCATTAGATTACGTCCGCATTATATGACTCCGGATAGTTGGCTAATAAAGGTTCTTTGAAATAACCCTACAGGGTAATAAGCTCACGTTTTATGATATTCTGGATAGTTGAGCTTCGGAAACGGAGCCCAACAGTTGTGGTATCAGAGCAAGCAGGAGTTAGATTTCGAAAACGGGGTCTAACACTTCATACCAAATTTGTTAACTTCAAACTGAGGTAAGTCAGACTTAAACTTATTTTCCATTCCTGATTATATAGTCTAGGGAGGTGCTTGGTTAGTTATCATGGGAAGAAAGAAATGAGTAAGGAATGAAAAAAGATGGTTGGTAATATATTATGATTAGATGAACAGTATTTTTATATTCCCTTTTAGAGCAATAGTTTATATTCCCTTTTAGAGCAATGTACTCTTATTCTATCGTTTAAGAGGAAGGTTTATAATGGAATTGAATAGAATAGGATGGAAGGAGATTATTTCACATTACATCTCATTTCATCATAAACAGTAAAAATAACTTACGTACGATTTGGGGAGTTTAGGATGAAATGTAAAATGATAAACAACATTTCATTATATTACATTACGAATCCTTCTTTCAAACAACATTTCACTATATTACATTATGAACTCTTCTATCCCTCCCAAACAACAAATATCTAATATTACATCCATTTACATTCTATTCTATTATAAATTATTTTATTCCATTAAAAATCTTACGTCTAACCAAAATAGCCTAAGGGAACTATTTTGTATTATTGTAGAAATATCAATTGATAGGTTTTTCTCAAAATCATAGATTGGAATGATTTTATTAATGACTATTGGAATTGGTCCAGATTGAGTAAAGATATTTTAAATTTCTGAATTACCTCATTTGAAGAAACATTCAACTCAAAACAAATTTACTAATATTGAATTCGATTATATTCTGAACACAAATGTGATCCAAAAAATTGAACACAAATTTCACCCTGGATGAGAAGTTGGAGGCATAATATTGGTATGCAGTGCAAGTAGTATTACATAGCCTTTCGGTCCTAGTAAATATTTTATTAGAGAGCACATGAAAAAGAATGGTAGATTCTTTTCTTGAAATATACCATACGTTGGTTAAAATAAAATAACTATAACTAAAAAATACAAAAGTATTAGGAGCTGAACTTGTAATTAATATTTATTCATACAAACAAATTGGTAAGGAGCAAAATCCCAAAACGTTCATATTACGCCCATTGGCCATTACATTGATCCGCGACAACTGCCATTGAGTCACCTCTGTTTATTTGTTCCAGTGGATTATTTTAATCGCTTGAATGGTCGGCTTCAGACTTATCTATTTCCTGTACATTTGTTCGAAACAAAAAGCAAGGATAAGAACAGTTAGTAAAACGTCATGTCTAAAATAAAACGTTCAAAAATAGTTGGACAAATTGAATGACAGTTAACAAAAATGAGTTCAGGATAGCTAAAAAAATAGAGTTTGTCTTAATAAAAAACATAACATTAGATTAAATCGAAAAAAAGGGTCTAAAACATAATTAATTATAGTAAAATAATGTTATTTTTATAATAAAATTCAATTAAAAATTTGGTCAATTGAAATTTGTTAAATTTACTATATTTGTCTTACCTAATCTCAACTAGGATAGTTTCTACGCTCTAATAAATCTATATTATCCTGAATATAAAGGTCATCCATAAGCAGCAGCAGATCGGGACTTGGGAGTTTCTTGTGACCAAGAATCAAGTTAAAAGGACGGAAAATGATTTTAAAAAGTGTTGACCCGTGACTGTTACTCTAATCAATCAAGTCAAAGTCACTGCGGCCGGCATCATGCATGAACCGCGTACACACGGCATCTATGGAATTGAGGTCGGATTATCTTTTTGTATGGATGGATGATATAGAACAGAGGAAATGAATAGGATGGAATTGACACTGGATTAGACCACCTAATGTAATGGATTAAAATTTTAGAGAATAATAAATTTAGCGAAATAATTTGTTTACTAATTTTAAATTGTAATTGTAAAAATATTATATCTATTTTTATACGCTTACAGTAATAAAAATAATAATTATATATTATTGTATTAATTCAAATACGAAATTTTTTCCAGAAATAGGAAACATAAACACCGATAGTGTAATTATAGCATTTCTACAAACCTGAATAACGGCGTTGTCAGTGTTCTCAAAACATCTTAACTAGATTGGCAGCATTGTCCTTTCTGGTCCTTTAGATAAATAACATTGGGTCTGTGTATTTACACTAGACTTAAAGAGTTCTTTGTTCGTGTCTGGCTTTTTGTAGCTAAGCCTGAACGTAAGGTTAGGTTGCACAGAAAGAGAGACCCCTGTAGTAGTTAAGTATGAAGTTACTATTACGCTTAACATGGATGGTGGTAGTAGTGGTTGTTTTGTATGGAGGAGGAGGAGGAGGAGGAGGAGGAGGGGGTTTGGTGGTCAAGGCAGCAGGCGAAAGTAGCAGCAGCGAGCCTCCGAGGAAGCTGGATCAAACACCAACATGGGCAGTAGCAAGTGTTTGTGCTGTATTTATCATCATATCTCTTCTCTTGGAATTGCTTCTTCACAGGCTTGGAGCGGTACTCTTTTATTTCTTTCCTTCCTCTGCTTTCTCCGATTATTTATATTTAATTTGGTCCCGTTCAGTTTTAATTGATCCGTCTGAATCTCTGTTACCAAAAAGTCATTCTATGTAGCTCTAGGGTCTCGCAGTAACAAAGTCCAATCATTGAACTTCCGTTTTATCAGAATAATATCAGTATGTCCTGCCACAAGTTCACAATTTTTTTTAATGATATCCTCTTGTTTTCTATCTTTCCTTCATATTGTCTTTCCTCTTTTCATTATGATAGATGAAGCATGCGGGGTTCCATCAATTCCAACTTTCTTTTTGGGATTTCTTCTTTTTACTATTAACTAGTGTTTTTTTTTTTTGGCTCAGTGGCTCGAAAAGAGGCACAAGAAAGCTCTATGGGAAGCCTTGGAGAAGGTTAAAGCTGGTGATTAGCATTAATTCTTCTTGCATAATCACGATTTAGCATAA
The DNA here is from genome assembly GCA_027563885.1 of Erythroxylum longipes. Lineage (NCBI taxonomy): Eukaryota > Viridiplantae > Streptophyta > Magnoliopsida > Malpighiales > Erythroxylaceae > Erythroxylum > Erythroxylum longipes. The sequence goes on along the minus strand of JAOQMS010000180.1, from coordinate 11,661,675 downwards.
TAGTAGGTGTCAAGCCTTTATTGACTTCAATGTTGTTTTGTGCAGAGCTAATGATTCTGGGTTTCATTTCACTGCTACTGACTTTTGGTCAGAACCACATTGCCAAAATCTGTATCCCAATTAAGGTTGCAGAAACTATGTTGCCGTGTCGGAATACCAGAACTTCTGCTACTGAAGAGGAAAATCGTCGGAGACTGTTGTCTGAACGTAGATTTCTAGCTGGTGCTGACTCCGTCGTTAGGTGCAAAACCGTAAGTACCTCACTAACGGGTGTCATAAACATTAATTTTTTTAATAAGATGTGCATGTTGTGGCCATTGTACTTTTGCAAGTTGCCATCTTTTGAATAAGATGTGCTCGCTGTCACTGTTGTATTCCTTGCAAGTTTCCATTTGGTGATGACAGTGAAAAGTTATAGTAGATTGTCACCAAGGCCAAGGATGATTTTTAAAGAAGTATATCTGTCTAGGGATGCATCGGTAATCATACAAACTAATATACAAACACAATTTCTATGGAAAGATAGGATGAGAGTGTAGTGGACAGAAATGAAGCAGATTTATCTTTAAATAGAAAGTATCTAGAGGCTTTTTTCCCATGTTTTTGATTGGCATGACTAGTTCAGTTACTTTCCTAGTTACTAATTTGAAGAAATGTGAAAATTTTCCCAAGTCTTTCTCATGAAATCACAAGAGTAAAAGATTAGTTGTCATGTTTTCAAGGTTATAAACTCATATCATTTTATTTAGATTACTTTGAGACCGTGAGTTTAATATTTGGCCTACATTGATCGTATTTGTAATCATTTATTAATTGATTCATGTCGTAACCAATCTCTTTGGATATAGATCATGTTATATGATCTTTGGTTGTACCATCTCATTTGCTTAGTCAGATGACAGATTGTTACCTAGAATTGCAATGTGTGCTTTTACGAATATAGAATACTATGTTACTCAAATACAGCTCTGATTCTTCTCTCACAGGGCAAAGAACCAATTATAACTGCCGAGGGATTGCATGAGTTACACATTCTCATATTTTTCTTAGCAGTCGTTCATGTGCTGTACAGCCTAACTACTATGATGCTTGGAAGGCTAAAGGTTTGAAAATTATGCTTCTGTAAATGCATAATAGGCAGGACACCCATAATTCATTGCTGGAAAGGAAACGTCAACTGTTTGTATTTCCAGAACATTGTAAATTATGTTACGCAACAGACGCACTGATTCTGAAGTATTAATTTGTAAATATTTTCAAAGCTGATGATGCTTATATTTACTTTGTACAGATTCGTGGCTGGAAGGAGTGGGAACAGGAAACTTCATCCCATGATTATGAATTCTCAAATGGTATATTATCTTATGCTTACAAGATTGAACTTTGAGACAATGAAATTGAGTCTCTACTTGCTTGATTTTACAAGTTTATTTCTTAGCAGAGCTTGGTTGCAATTAACTTCTTAAAATTATTGGATGTGCAGATCCTTCAAGATTCAGGCTCACTCATGAGACATCTTTTGTGAGAGCGCACACTAGTTTCTGGACCAGAATTCCATTCTTCTTTTATATAGTAAGGACTTCCCAAGAATGGCCTTTCCTTCTTATAGTTTATTTAGTTAGAAATTAGAGGAAGTCCAATAGCAAAATTATTTAGGCAGACCTTATGTTTGCAGACATAGAGTACATTTTTTGAGATCTCAGGAATCCTTGATGGATGAAGAGAAAAGCTACTTCCTTCTCAGAATATAACTGCATCTTTTTGTTGCAGGGATGCTTCTTTCGACAATTTTTCAGGTCTGTTTCTAAGGCTGATTACTTAACATTGCGCAATGGTTTCATCAGTGTGAGTCTTCAAACTTTACAAGTAACAACCTCTTAATGTTGGTTATGCCAATCCCTTATCCACACGCCATATTTTATTTTTCTTGTAGCGCCACTTAGCTCCCGGAAGTAAGTTTAACTTCCAAAAGTACATCAAGAGGTCCTTAGAGGATGATTTCAAGATAGTCTTTGGGGTCAGGTAATGTTAAGTTTCAGCTGATAGCCTACTTCACAGATTTTCACTTTTCACATTTATCCGTTAACTGACTTTGGTATATGTGCCTAACTGCTGTTATGTCGTTGCAGTCCTGTTTTATGGGCGGCATTTGTAATCTTCTTGCTTCTAAATGTTGAAGGTAAGGAAATCTTCTTTCTGTTTCTTTTTCTTTACCCCTGATTGGTTTCAGAGCTATGTAGATTTACAAGATCTTTTAAGGTACATTCTATTAATTTACTATGTCCTTCCCAGGATGGCAAGCGTTATTTTGGGCTTCAATTATCCCTGTCATTGTAAGAATTATGTTTCTTAACATTCTGTTTTCAGATGGATTATATAAAACAATCGTCTGAACTTCAAATTCTTCGCAGATAATTTTAGCTGTTGGTACAAAGCTTCAGGCCATTCTGACGAAGATGGCCCTTGAAATCACTGAAAGGCATGCAGTTGTGCAAGGGATGCCTCTTGTGCAAGGCTCAGACAAATATTTTTGGTTCGGCCGTCCACAACTAGTTCTTTTTCTTATCCACTTTGCCTTATTTCAGGTACGGAACTCATTTCCAAAGTGATACTAAACTCAAGCTGACAAATTGCTGTTCTCATGAAGCAGTCATTAGGATAACTTTTATGTTGATATGATTAGGTATTGAAAGGTTTAATGGGAAATATATTATGCTGCTTGTGACAAGTTTCATTTGCATAAACTAAGAGAATACATGTTGGGTTCTGAAGTAGTCTTCCTGCTTCAGCTTTGATGTTAGTACTGTCTGATTTATTGCTGATTGATAACAACTTTCTGTTAACAGAAGCAATCACTAAATTTCTCTTTTAACTTACTTTGCTGCAGAATGCATTCCAGATAACTTACTTCTTTTGGATATGGGTAATAGACTGTTCTTACCATTTATTTTCTTCCCTGTTACTGATTTTGAACCATAGACCATAACATGTTTCTTTTTGCAGTATTTATTTGGTTTGAAATCTTGCTTCCATGCTAATTTCGAGCTTGCAATAGCAAAAGTTGCTTTAGGGTAAGTTCTTATAATCTCTTCACAAGTTATGAAATTTTCTCAGGACATCACTTCTTTCGGATGTCTAATACAAACTTCTTATGTAAGAAATCATACACCTAATCTCATAACACAACATGTTCAATGTCCGTCAAGGCAGTTTTTTATGAGCTCAAAGATGTAATAGGAAATGGCAAAGCCTTAATATTATTATGTTTTATGATGCTTACTTGAAAAAATGGAACAACTCTCTTTTGGTATTTGCAGGGCCGGCGTCCTATTTCTGTGCAGTTATATAACTCTTCCCTTATATGCCCTTGTAACTCAGGTAACGTCATCTTCTGCATTTTGATGTTCTCGTTATTTTAAGAGGATTTAGTAAAACTTCTTGTAATGAAAGGGACATGTCTGACTAAGCGGTAAAAGGAAACCTGAATCACAAAGAGAAGCCAGGAAATGAGGAATTTTATTGCTGTAATTGTGAATGATGGCACTAATATAACAATCATGAAAAAACAACAGAGTTCAATATTTCTAGAAAGAAAAGTAAAACTTCAAATCATAGTTGAAAGGTTTCATCCTTGCACCTTTTCACATTCATGATTCTTCAAGTAGTCATGATTTGAGCTCATTCGGTGGAACCTACCAGATGGGTTCATATATGAAGAAATCAATCTTCGATGAGCAGACGTCAAAGGCTCTTAAGAAGTGGCATATGGCTGCAAAGGGGAGAGAAGGGAAAAGAGACAAATCACGTACTGTAACCTTGGGAGGAAGCGTTAGCCCTAGTGTTTCAACAGTGCGCTCTTCTGGACAAACCCTGCGCCGTTTCAAAACTACAGGGCATTCAGTTGCGTCTCTCGCATATGAGGGTGAAGAAATGTCTGATATGGAAGCTGAACCGTTGTCACCCGTTGCAGCAACGACCGACTTTACTGCAAGGGTGGATATTGATGACCAAGCCGCTGGAACAAGTGAATCACCTCATGGGGAAGAAACAAATAATGGACATGATTTCTCTTTTGTGAAGCCTGTCCCCGCAGCTAAAGACTTCTTCTCATGAAGGGCAGCAAGTCATGGACGTCTGGTGGAAATTGCCGTTGGTTTCGCATGTACATATGTATACTTGAGCAGGGGACTAGATGCTCTCAATTTAATGGTCAGATCACATGTACGAGACAAAATCTTGTTATTGCAGATATTAGGTCATTTAGCTATTGGTACTTCTGTATGTGTGTACTTGCTTTTTAGCCTTACTTAGGACTCATCGAAAATCAAATTAATCCTGTAACTCTACAGTCGCCACGCAATAAAGATGAACAATTCATTGTCTTCATCAGAATTGAACTCATTTATCCAGTGTATTGACCAAGCAATCATGCGTTCTTATCCCAAGGGAAACCAAAGTACCTCTAACCAAATAGCAGTCTTTTTAAAAAAACGAATCAAAGATTCTTCTGGAAAACCGCAACAATGGCAACACTTGTCAATAAAACAGTACCCTTTTTCCTAGCTGAGATTTTGTTCGGAGTATCTTTCAAAGCTCCCGAACTTGGGAAGGCGAGACAATATTCCAAAGTCGTTTCTAAAAACTAGGGCTTGGTTTCACGGAACCGCAATTATTGATATCCTATTTCAAGTAACCTACTAAAATGAAAAGTACTTATATGATTGAGATTGTTGTTTTAGTAGTAACTGTTAAAATGTGAAAATAGGTGTTTGACAAGAGCAATTGCGGTTACTAAAAAGAAATAAAATGACTAAAAAGTCAATTGATTTAATAAATTATTAATTGTTATATAAATAATTAAAAATATATTATTAGTCAGATAAATTTAAAATTATAAATAATAAAATATTAAATTAAAATAAGAAAATATAAATAAAATAAATTTAGAAAAAAATATTTAATAAAAATATATTATTAATGATATAAATTCAAATTATAAATATTAAAATATTTATTAGTTGACAGTATAATGGAAAATAATAATTGTCAGAAGGTTATTAATAGAAAGTAGAATTTTTACCGCAGAAGCACTTTCATATCGTAACCTTCTTTCTACTTATTGATTTCTGCAGTGAAATCGTACTTTTTTTTAACTTTCAGTTATTCGCGCCGCAGATTTAAACGTGTGATTACATTTGAAAACTGCAGTAAATAAGTACGTATCTCCGCCGTAAACCCATCTTTGGACGAAAGTAACTGTCGTTGTTGTTAGCTGAAACCCCTCTCTCTAGTGAATCTTCCATGGCTAAACGATAGGCAATTTTGGCTGAAGTAAAACCATTATGCAATTCTAAGCTAATTTGTCCTGAATTAAAGGCCTTGTTTATTGGAATTTCCAAAACTCTTTCAACCTCAAAAAGGTAGAAAAATCATGTTCAACAGTTGTACATTCCCCCTGCCAGATGACTTATAAAGTAGCCTAGAAGTATTTTTTTTAGAGTATAGTTTTCAACTTGGATAAATACTTGTGTGACCTAGAACATTTGGCAGCCAATTGTGCCCCCAAATTCTATCTTTTTCGTAATTCCCCACTTTCCAAATATGGCCACTTCTCAATATCCAAAGTTCATTAAAGAGACTAGTCCGCGTGAAGAATGGGTTACTCCCCTTTTTGATATTAAGCAAGTCCCCGTTTGAAAAATTACTTTGGTTCTTAAGATTCTTGAAGTAATAAAGAGAGATCCTCTAGTAAGCTCCAAATTTGTTTAGCTAGTAAAGTCTCATTAATGGTTCATAGACATAAGTTCAAATAGCCAGATACCGAGGAATGAGCATTGAAGACCTCAACAGGAAACCAATCAACGAGAAGAGGCATAGAGGTAAGAGGCAAAAGTAGAGGAAGAGTTAGGGAGTAATGATTGTGGTAACCAACAAGAAAACAACCAGGATGAAGAGTAACAATTACAAGGAAGAGGGAGAGGACATGGTGGATTACAAGTAGTCTCTAATAAACCAAGGGCAGGAGATAAATCTAATGTCGAATTTTATTGATGCGTGTATTGGATATTACAAGTTTGAATATCGTACTAACGTGTCCAAAAGTAGTGAAGAAAAATTGAATTTTTGTAGAAAATGAGGAAGAAGTATCTTGGCTGATGGTTTGTCATGAAAATGTAGAATCTAGTAAAAATCTATGGTACTTAAACACCGAATGCAACAACCCTATGAGCAAAAAAAAGTAAGTAGTTTACACTCTAGATGAACCATTCAAAGACATGGTAAAATTTATAGACATCTCAAAGGTCTCGGCCATGGGAAAAGGACGAGTACTCATTCAGAATAAAGGTAATATTGCTTAAACCATTATAAATGTTCTTTTCATGTCATATTTAAAAACCAATATGTTAACTATGGTTCAGCTACAAGAGAAGGGCTATGAGATTACCATTAAAGGTAGCGTATGCCAAATTCAAGATGACAATTAGGTTTGATTGTCCAAGTTCTAATGACAGTGTACAGAGTGTGCCCTTTATATCTCAACAACATTTATTATTGATATTTTGCAGAAAATTTGGTTGATCAAGCTTGACTTGACACTTTTGTTACGGTCATCTTAATTTTGGACATTTCAACAAAAGGCATGGTTGTTGGTCTTCCAAATTTCTCCCCAACTTAAGGCCTTGTTTAGTTGGCATGAATTCTTGGTTAGAAAAATAATCTTTTTTTAATTTATATTATCACGTTTGGTTCATTTTTTGAGTAGTTAGGAAAGTAAAAACTTTCTCAATCTAAAGAAAGTAGTAACAATTTACTTGGACTCTAAATTTCATTACCCTCTTAGTATTTAAATTATTTTCTTTAAGAATTTAATCTAAAAAATATACTAAATAATTCAATCATTCCTTCTCTTTTAACTCTACCATAACTCTTTTATAAAACCTACCTTCTCTTTAACGATTATTATTGTTCTCCTGTTATCAAAATTTTGAATATTTTTGCTCAAAAGTTTAAATGAACAATGTTGAGGTTTATATTTTTCGTTCTTACCAATTATCAGAGGACGTAAATCAAACAAAAAAACAAACCAGCTTTGAGGTCACGAGTCTGGCGTTCCTCGGCGTCTCCGTCAATATTATTGGTATTATAATCATAAGGACGAGAGGTAAAATCAGATGTTGTTTGCGCATTACTGTTGTTATTGTTATCGGATTCCTTCCTTTCCTAGAAACCGTAACACCCCCCTCTCTCTAGAAGTCTGCATTTGATTTGACAATAAGCACTGTTTGGAATTGGGATAACTTAATACCCGTTGATTTTCCTTTCTTTCGTCTCGTCTTGTTTTATCTGCTCTTCTCTGCATTCAAGACTACAAAATGTAGCATCAGCTCTGCAGATTAATTAAAAACCACCATAAAGAAAAATTAAAACAAATTGTCAATCAGATTAAGAAAAATAAAACATAAAAAACCAAGAACAAAAAAGAGTTTCTTGAATGTATTTTTATTTTCAATTTTAGAAAAAAATTTGATATTTGATTTTAATTTTAAGATTTATCTTTGTAATCGGTTGAGATTTTTTAGTTTTTTTCAATACTATATTTATGATATTTCAGTATTATATGATTAGAATATCATAAATAAAAAATTAACATTTAATAATATAACTTGTATTACAAATTAATATTACTTAACGATTTCAATTTTAATTCAGTTTATAGGGATATAATTGGAAACAATGAAATATTGTTGCATACAAATCATTATAATAAAAATCCATCTAATTTTTTTATTAGAATTCTTACAAGTATCTTAACATGTGAATATCTTTACTTTTTATAGATTTATTTTTCGATGGATCAGATTTTAAATTTACATAACTTTCTCGCCAACCAAACAGGACCTAAAGGTATGTGAAGAATGTGTTGTCAATAAACAACATAGGTAGCCATTCTTTTTCAAAGAGCAAAGAGGTTGTTAGAGATTACACATTAGGATATCTATGGGCCAATTAACCATGCCTCTAGTGGAGATAAATGATACTGGGGTCTATATTTTACAAGAAAACTCAGAGACTTTTACATCTTTTGTAGATTGTGGTATAGTGTTTTTTATAGATGCAGCCAAACAAACAAAATTGATATAAGTAATGGATGCTGAAATTTTTGCCACAGACAGAAACAATACTTAGGAGTTAAGTGAAATTCTAAAAAGGTAAGAAACAATTCATGTAAAGTGGGTTTATAAGACAAAGCTAAAAGAGAATGGTGAAATTGACAAATGTAAAGCTTGCTTGATTGTAGAAGGTTATAAGAAAAAAATTTAGCATTAATTATAAGGAAATATTTGCCCTTATTGCTAGACATGATACAATTAGAACGATCATTGTATTAGGGACATAAAACTCACGACCTATTCTCCAATTAAATGTCAAGTTGGCCTTCTTACATGAAAAATTAAAAGAATGTGTATTTATCAAATAACCTCCTAGTTATATTAAGGTTGAAGAAGAATATAAAAGTGTATAAATTAAAAAGGCTTCGTATGAACTTAAACAAGCTCCACGAGCTTGGTACAATCACATTGACGCATATTTTCTAAAGAAAGGTTTTCATAAATTTGCTTATAAGCGTACATTTTTCATAAAATTTGAGGATGATGGGAAAATGTTGTTGGTTTGTTTATATGTTGATGAATTACCATACACTGGAAATGTTCGATAAGCTTGAGAAGTCTATGATGGTTGAGTTAGATATGTCTAATCTTAGAAGAATGCATTATTTTCTTGGTATAAAGGTTATTCAATCAGATGTGGACATTTTTATTTTATCAAAAGAAGTATGTTCAAGAAATTTTAAACAAGTTTCAAATAAAGGCTTGCAATATAGATAACACACTAGCGAAGGCAGTCTAAAGCTTATGAAAGACTGTGATGGAAGAAGTGTTAACAATACTCTTTACAAGAATATCATTGGAAGTCTAATGTATCTAACTACAATAAGGCCAAACATAATGCAAGTTGTTAGTTATCTTAGCTGGTTCATGAAATCACCATAGGAAATGCATCTACAAGTAGCAAAAAGAATTTTAAGATATTTGTAAGGCAGAGCTAACTACGACATACTATATAGAAGAGAGAAAAAAATTGATGTGATTTACTGATGATAGTGACTACATATAGGATCTAAATAATACAAAGAGTACATCTGGTTATGTTTTTATGATAAGGTCAGGAGCTATTTCTTATCTTCATGAAAACATTCCATTGTTACTTTGTTCACAACAAAGAGAGAGTTTGTAGTAAGTTGGGTTTGGATTTGGATTCACGGGCCACGGATGCTGTAACTTGGGCGTGGGCATGGAGTGGACTCAAGCAAAGTTTACTAAGAGATTGATCAGCTTGGTTTTGTGATTAGAAAAAATTCCTTACAATGAATGAGTTGTCAGTTCCATCCTGATCCTAAAGTTCGGTTGGGCTTGGAAATTCTGCCCAGTGACAAGAACCCGTCTGACTAATTACCGCTCTCGCTTACAAGCTTTAAAAATCGATCTTTATATTGTCATTCGAGTTGTAAACTGCTAAAAAATTGATAATGCTTTCATCAATTCTTTAATGACAAGATGGCTGTAGAAAATTTCTGTGTCTGAATTTGTTAAATTCAAATTTTATGCCATATTATTTATACCTTCAGAGAAAAGATAACTAATTTATATAAAGATAGTTGTTTTGTCTATATGCTATTTATAGACGCACTCTACCTACTTTTAAGGAACTAATTAGATATTCTGTGATAGAAATTACTATTACTCTAACGTTAATAACTAGTTGCATTACTACGAGACATACATTACTTGCATTTGTTTTTAAATAAAATATCAGTTAAGTCATGTAATTTGGTTCAGATATTAAAGATAATAAAGTGGCCTAATAAATGATCTAAATCAATCGGTCAAAGTCCAGGTAAAAAATGGATCCCTTTTAGTGTGAACCTGGTTTATATTGGCCTTATAATGGGAAAGCCTGATATATATGCTATATATATAGGTTAAGGTCTTTTGCAATTGCCCATATCAATCGTAAGCATAAGGAATCTCTGACCCGTTAAGAGAGTTTACGTTTTAAGAAAACTGTAGAAAGACCTAGCCCGCATCTCGGTGATAGATTCTCGTGAAGACGACGTTGGATTCGGGATTGTTTCGGCTTCGGAAAACTCGTTTAAAGTTTTAGAAGTGAAAATCAAGTATTTTCGCATTTCTCTGGTTTTTGCCACCGTCGAGGAGCGGATGTGTATGTCGCATGCATTGCACGCACCAACACGTGGAGCGATTTCAACCAGACATATGTCTGGCACGTGCGACGTATGCGCCAGCATTAGTATGAACGTCTGCAGGTGTCACGCGCATGAGCATCACGCGTAACATTTCCCGCAAGGGTGCCTCAGGGTATTTTGGGTCAGTTTTTGATAGGGAAATTTATAAAGTGAGTTTTTTTTTCATTTTCTGGATTTATTACATTAGTAATAAATTAAAGTTTAACTCTAGAGAAAGGAATTGAGGTATTCTGAATCCGATTTCAAGTAAATTTTCATGCTTCAGACATCACATGAGGGAGATACTTCAAGTTTTTGTGTCTTGGTTCTCATATTTGGTGTTAGAGATCGTATGATAGTTAATCGAAAAAAGGAATTGAGACATTCTGAATCCATTTTTGAATGAATTTTCGTACAACGAACTTGCCATAAGGGAGATACATGAGGTTCTTGTATCTCAGGTAATCGGTTCGGTGTCTAGTAATGCACGATAATCACTCTACTGAGATTTTTCTTTTACAAAAATCTCAAATGAAGTTTTCAGAGAATCTCTTCAGCAAGGGTGTGTCACAATGAGACTGTGCATTTGGTTTTTTACATTTATTAAAGGTATATTATCACATACCATATACCTGATAGTAGTGTTTTGTATGATATTTTAGGCTTTAATTTGTTATGCATTTTGTGTTAAATTGAGTGTTGAGCAGGCATTAATTAGATTAGTCTTTTTGTTTAAGTGTTTTATTGGGTTAGTCTGAATCTTTGAGCTTAAATTGTATATTTTTCAGGTACCTTAATGTGTGTGCTAGTGTTACAAGGTAAATAGGGAAGAACAGTGAAGATCTGAAGAGTTTTAGGCTAAAAGACACAGGCCACAATCGTGCACAGTAGCCACGATTGTGACAGAAGAGAAAGAGTCAGAGGCAGCCAGGCCACGATCGTGCACCAGGAGCCACGATCGTGACAGAAAGCGTCAAGTCAGGCCACAATCATGCACTTCAGGTCACGATAGTGACTGAAAGAAAAAAGTACCGGCCTGCGTCAGGCTAACATAAAAACTCAAAATTTGAGTGATTTTTTGGACCTTTTCAACCCCGAGTTTGACCTAGAGCCTCCACAGAATAAATAGAACATAATATGATAGTCGCCAGTAGTTATTAGAGAGTGAAGAGAGTCGTGCCAAAAGAGCGAAATTCTGTCAAATCTGAGAGAGATCAAGAGATTGAAGAAGGAGACAAAGGAAGAGAAACACGGAGACGTGCTAGACGCAAAGTACTTCCTGGAATAAGTGGTTTCCCTCCGTCACGGCTTCGAGAATCCATTCCAGACAGTATTTCCATTTATTTCAGTTTTGTTTTATGTATAGAATTGAAATAGGTGTTGAGATTCATTGTGTGAATGTTGAGTTTATGTTTATACTCAATTTCTGATTTTGATTCGTGAGATTAATAAAATTTATTCGATTGTGTTTTCTTATTGAGTTTATTGTGATTTCAATTATGTTCTTAATCATTCGGCAACAAACTGAAAGGGTGAGCTGGGTAAAAATCAGCAATTTGGGCTAATGAGAGTTAGGTGAATCGATAGGTAGAGAGTTGAGTCAACCTGGTAGAGTCGTGTAACGAGAGATCGAGCATAGATTCCCGATAGGTTAATAGGCAATTTTAGAACTAATTTAGGTTTTAGACCAATTGCAGATTGAGAG
>JAOQMS010000180.1:11596415-11649564 GCA_027563885.1 Erythroxylum longipes | reverse complement strand
GAATTATGTGTTATGTGGGTTTGTGGTGGTCCCCTAAGTTCCGTCACGTGCACGTTGACCAAGTAAAGGCTTCTCCCACCTGCCTGCTAGTGGCATGGAGCTCCTTCATGGACTCCCCTAAGTTCACGGCTACACAAGCCCTTCTGGGAATTATGTAGTACGTTCTGTTTTGGATCCACCTGAACCATTCTGATGTGCTTATGTGTTAGCAAGTTGAATGCATACATGATTTTTAAATTGATCATGAACCGTTTGATAAAATGTGAAATTTGAGAAATAAGTGTTTTATGGATTCGATGCAAATTTATTATGAAAATGAATAATTTCAATGGTTTTTGCTCGATGCTCTATTATAAACTTGTTACCCACGAGCTTTTAAGCTCACCCCTACGATTCCCTCCTCAGGTGCAGAAAGAGAAGATTAGCAATCTTTGCAAGGCATTGGAACTATAAGATAGTTAGAGATCTAGGAACATTTGTATTTTAGAATCATTTTAAGCATAAGCATTCAATTGTATCATATGTGCTTTTGTATTTTGTATTTTGAAATGAGTTTGTATAAACTTTATTTGGCATTAATGAAATAAGATTGGATTTTTTTTCTTTCTTGTGAAATCTTTAAGTTTGATTGTTTGATGTTCGACTACTATAGGCACGCCACCCTTATAAGATGACAGGCTTCGTTTTGTCTCCGAATGTTAGGTTTCGGAAACAGGATCCAACAGGTTTAGTATATGTCTCATGCACGTTGGGCTCAGGAAACGGGGTCCAACATTTTGAATGATTAAAGCAATTGTAGCTCATGATGATAAAGAGTTACATCAAATGGTTGTCAAAACTGCTTTCTTGAATAAAGACCTTTATAAAGTGGTCTACCTGAAGGATTTCAAGATCCAGATGGAACTAACATGGTTTGCGTGTTATGCAGATCAATATGTGATTTACATCAAACCTCCCGAAAGTGATATCTTATAGTTGATGACATTGTGACCTCTTTCAGCTTCATGAAAAATAAGGTTAAAGATATGCTTGTACTATAAAATCAGGGGGAGCAAAATTATCTTCCTATTATTGCATGAGGATGATATATTGCTCACGTCAAAGTACTTGACCATGTTGTATAAGGTTAAGTAACGTTTGGTCAAGAACTTTGACATAAAGAACTTTTGGCGTAGTTTTGTCCTAGGTATTAAGATCCACCGGGACATATCTTAAACACTCATCATACCTATCAAAGAGTGCATGCATTAAGTATATGTTACAAAGGTTTAATACGGTTAACAGTAAACCTGTCGCAAATCTATCTCTCATTGTGAGAGATAATCTTTGGCACAATATTCAAAGAATAAAGTAAAGAGAGAGATTATGAGGAATGTTCTGTATTCTAGTATGGATGGCCTGATGTATGCTTGGCTATGTACTAGGCAGGATATTGCATTTACTATTTGATCGTTTGGTCAGTATTTGGTTAACCCAGATGTAGATCATTGAAATCCAATCAAGCGAGTGTTAAGATAATTAAAGGAAATCAAGAATTATGTGTTGACATATAGAAAAGTCAACAGACTAAATCTCGTACGGAATTCAGATTCAAGTCTAGCTATGTGTTCGGATGATCAAAAGTTCACTTAAGGTTACAATTTTAAGGTTGCAGATGGTACAATATTGTGGAGTAGTGTCAAGTAGACACAGGTGATTTCCCCAACCATGTATGTAGAGTGCATGCTATGGGGCTGCTTCGCAAACGGTTTAGCTGAGAAATTTGATTTCTAAGTTCTCTGTGATTGACTCAATAGCTAAGCCCATTCAGTTGTAATGTGATAATCAAGCTTCTGTGTTATTTAATAACAATATTAAATATCACAGGGTTTTAGCATTTTGAGGTCAAATGTTTGATCATGAATTAGTTAATACGAAAAGGTGGCATTAATGTTTGGAGCATTTAAGGACTGAAGAACTATGAGTCGATTCTTTAACTAAAGGACTTTACCCACTTGTGTTTAGAACACAAGTATACAGTATAGGTGTTTTAAAGTCTTTAGACACTGTTAGTTAAGGAATCGTTATGTTTGCTCCATGTACATTTGTACGTTTTAATGTATTATGATGGTTCATCAATAAAGATGATCATCATTTATCCTCAGTAATGCATGTTATCATACTTTTTCATAATACGTATAGAAGCCTTAAGATTTGTGTTGATCTTAAGCATTTTAAAGGTTATTAGGCATATATAAAGATTGACCTTGAGCCTATGTCATTACACACATACAGTTTTATACAGATATATCCTTAAAGTTAGACATAACATAGAGGGATATAAGTTTTTAATCCAATAAAGATTCTCTAATGCAGTTTAGCATTCAGTTGGAGAATATAAACGTTTTTTCTAATTTTGTTTAGCATATAGTGAGAGGAAACAAGTTTTCTGTAATGTTGTTTAGCATTTGGTAAGAGAAAACAACATTTCTCTGACGCAATTTAACAATGCAGTTTAGCATAAAGTTAGAGAAGTCGAGACCTATAGACGAAGATGATACATATTAGATCGTAAAGGTATCATTGTAGTTTACTACACTCTATTTTCCCATTCATGTTCGTGAGCTATTAGGTATACGTGATTGTATTGGATTTGTGTCACACATGACACAAGCATTTGATACTTTTTAGTATTGAAAGCTTTGCAGGACAGAATGTTAAACTTTCATTATTTTTGGATCAACTATAGCAGCGTAGCTTAACCAAGTTTTTAAATTGTTTTTAAAGTTGAGTCAAAACTACAATTAATAATTGTCTAAAGGGGAGATTGTAAGACATTTTTGCCTCTAAGGGCAATTTTGTCAATTTCCTATATAGTTGACAGTTATTAATTGTCATTTGGTTTTAAAATAAATTATCGATTAAGTTACTTAATTTGACCCAGATAAAGATAATAAAGTGGCCCAATAAATGATCTAAATAAATGGATCAAAGTCCGGGTGAAAAATGGATCTCTTTTAGTGTGGATCTGGTTCATATCAGCCTTGTGGTAGAGAAGCCCAATATGGAAGCTATATATATAGGTTAAAGTCTCCTACAGTTGTTCATATCAATCGTAAGCATGAGGAATCTCTGACTCATCAAGAGAGCTTACGTTTTGAGAAAACTGTAGAAAGACCTAGCCTGCGTCTCGATAATGGATTCCTGTGAAGACGGCATTGGATTCGGGATCATTTCGGCTTCGAAAAACTCGTTTAAACTTTCAGAGCCGAAAATTAGGTATTTTTATATTTCTTCATTTTTTGCCCTAGTTTACGGTAGATCCAAGGTACGTAACTAAGGTACTGTTACGTATTATACGCCGAACAAAGGAGGTCTAGTGTTAGGCATTTTGCACATGGCTAGGAATAAAATCTTGTTAAAAATAGCTATTCAATTTTATCAACTATCATCCGTCCAGGTCTTGTCTATTGCCACTACTTCCCTTTCCAAGTCATAGCGGTTGGTATTTTTTCCTTTTGTCATCATTGTCTTTTAGAATGAGTTTTCTTTGTCGTTGTTTGTAGAAATATACCTATTCCCCAATTACACCCAGCTGGGATAGCTTAATTGTTCCCTCGAAAGCGACGTTTTAGAGAAAATAAACGCGTTACTTTCACTAAATAAAGAGTAACTTGACCACAGCATTGTATATCATATACAGTTATTTTCTGTAACATAACTTGGCATTGAAAAGAAGAAAAATAAAATAGTTGGTTAGTCAGGGGACTCAAACTAGTGAGCGGTATAAGTATGACAAGGCATCACCTAGCTTGCTCCATTTGAAAACTGAGCATCGGTTTGCATTCCATTCTTACGAAGAAAAAAAAACTATTGTTAGTATTAGCTAAAGAGAATCTGTCTTGAAATATATGTGAAAGAATAGCGGCTTTTGATGGGATAACAAGGAATATTTGGATTGAAGGAAAGAATAGCGGCTTTTGATGGGATAATTAGGAATGTTTGGATTGAATGAGGATGTCCTGTCAAGAAAGAATAATTTTTAGTGCTAATGTGTGATTGCAATCAATTAAAAAAGGATTTGACTCCATTAGTTCCTCCAATTTTATTTTCCACATCTCAATGAAAAGGATGCATGTTTCGTCTTTTAAAATAGAGATAACTACACCCTTCCGTTGACATGACCAAAGGAAAAGCATATTTATGCTTTCTGTATGGGCTTGGTAATTGGTATGCTTTGGGATGAAAAAGTACAGGAAATTAACTCTCACTGCACTGTACCAAAATCCATGTCTTAAGCGGGGAAATGCCATGCCTAGTCAAAGTCGAAGGTTTAGCAATCGTGTTGAATAAGGAACAGTATAGGGTGACTCGGAATTCGTTTACAAGAAGTATACAGGATTGGAGACCTACATCCCATGACTAATACTATCATCACATACTTTTCGTAATAAAATTGAGGTCTCTGCGGTATGACATAGAAACTGCAACTATCTAAAGATTTTTCACATTTCACTTCTCTTCTTTTTTGAGAATCCCATTCATCTAAATCATGTTGCCTTCCAATTTCGAAAAGACCAGAGCTCACCCTTCCCCACCCTCTATTCTCCCTCGAGCTTTGCCTATATATAGTATACAGATACAGGCAAGGCAGACGAACATATTCTAAAACCAGCTAGTATAGAAGTTGCAAACTCTATTCTTTACCTCCAATTGCTCTTGTACTTTAACAATCCCACTGGTTACAATTAGACCACAAAAATGATGCGATTTCCGAGATTAAGAGCCCTCCTTGACTCAAAGTCTTCACTGCAGAATCAGGCAGGGATGGCAGATCCACCAGAGGCAGCGAATGTGGAGTCTGATGTGGTGGTCATAATGGCTGCTATGTTGTGCGCATTGATATGCATGATAGGCTTGATCGCGGTGCTTCGATGTGCCAGGTTCCGTACCCATGGCAACACGAATTCTTCGTTGCAACAGCAGCCTGCTTTGTCAAACAAAGGGTTGAAGAAGAAGATCCTCAAGTCCCTGCCCAAGTACAATTACAGCTCGAGTGTCAAGGCATCAGATAAAGAAGCAAACTTTTCATGGACAGAGTGCGCAATTTGCTTGAGTGAGTTTGTGGAAGGAGAAGAGTTGAGGGTTCTGCCCCAATGTAGCCACGCCTTTCATGTTGCCTGTGTAGACATGTGGCTTGGATCCCATTCCTCATGTCCTTCATGTCGTCAGATGCTGGTGGTTGTCTCTAGTTGTCCGGAATTTCCTGCCGGTGGTGGAAGTGGAGCAACGTTGACTGAATGGGATCGGCCACATACGCAATTGAACGTCAAGGAAGAAGACAGTATCATCAATCACATTAATGCTTCTTATAACTGTAGCTTCTTGCCTTGACCACCCGATCATATTGATCAGGCTTTCGCTTCTTGTAGTACACAAAAGCATGTTAACCATGTAGTGGTTTAGAGTTCTTTTCCCCTTTTCTTTCTGTTGAATTTTGGGAGACGTGTTGGGATCATTGATACTGGTGGGAGGGGCTTAACACCATTAAAGACATCACTGAAGATGAATCGTTCATGCTGTTTGAGCAATGGCAACAACACAAACATGATACAACCGAAGAGATTATGCAGATTTAGTTAATAAAGTTATGAATATGAATTCAGTTCTTTTGTTCTAAATATTCAGCTTATTCATTTATTCCTCTTTCCCGCTATCCACTCTATCAGTTGCTTCGGTTCCCAATTCTTAATTTTGTCATTTCCCTTCTTTTATGTAATACAAAAAATTTTCAAGAATTACTCCACATAGATGAAACAGAGAATAATGAGAAAAGGGTAAAGTTAAAGGGGTACAAACAAATATCATTGTCAGGTTCTTACCCCCCCACGTAACAGTACTTATCTTTCTTACCATTTAACGTCAGGTTCCAATAACTTCCGAGGTTATCCTAACCGTGTAAGGTGTCCATAAAATCAAGAGAAAGAAAAATGTAATGATGTTTTTTTTTTCTTTTCCTCCTGAAATATGACGTGAGCAAAAGAAATATATATATATATATATATGTGGTTTTTTTTTTAGTCTACATTTAGTCCCAGAGAGAAAGATGTATTTGTTCTAGATGAATATTTTAGATGTATTTGTTCTAACAGAATATTGTTCCTTCGAATATTGCTATTATTGTTGTTGGTATTCAATGTTCTAAGAATTGCGTTGACAGTGTTATTTATATAAGCTCTGAAGCAGTTGGAAAGGCAATGAGATTTTTTGCTTCCTTTTCCAAAATTTTTGCTTTTACTCTCCGCTTTCTCTTTGTATCCCTTTTTTATTGGTAAAAGCATATATTATTGATACTTTCATTGTGTCTTTATACCTCCTAATCCTAAACAAGATTTTTCTTTGATAGATGCCACTGTCAATCTCTTCCAAGTTCAAGACCTTAGAACCTCTTATGATGCTATTTCCACCAAATTTGACATCTCCATCTTCGATCACCAAACTTTTATTAAGATCTCTAATCTAAAATGACTCATCTGGAAACCACCACCACCATGGCATCCTTACCCCCTTTCCTGTCAATGTCGACCATTGCCCCCACCACTTCTTTGACCAACCTAATTTGCCTCCTCCCTTGCCATCATTTCAAACAAAAACTCTAAATTTTCATCTTATGCCCTTTGATGACAGCAACTCCCTGGCTTGACTGCTCCAGGTAGAATAATTCTTTTCATTCTACAATATTTCTTTTACCCAAAATGCCTCTATTGTAACACCCCAAAAATCTCGATTTTATTAATAGTACTCTTTGAGTCGTGAATAATATATCTCGAGGTGAATAATGACACCCGGAACTCAAATTGCATTGCATCGAATAATATTGTTCAAGGACAGCTTGAGGATCAAATTAAAACTCCAAACAAATTCGTTTTGAGGGTTTGACTAAGAGTTAACCAATGGTTAAAGTTTGACTAAAAAAAGTAAAAGTCAATCTTGAAACTATTAATGAAAATAAATTATATTAATGAAGGTCTTTATGTGAGGTTGATATTTTTCTTATGGGTTTTTTTAATTGAGCAAAAGAATTAATAGATAAAGTTAATCTAAAAAAATTGGAAAACTTTTCATGACCACATGACATTTTTGTCATTTTCTTGGCCACCTACCTCTGTTCTTTACTAAGGAGTGCCGAGAATCACCATCCATCCTTTTCTCTCCATTTTTCTTTCATTTCTTATATTTTCAAGCCATTTTTCTTTAGTTTTAACCCCCCAAATCACCTATTAAACACTAAATCATCAACATAGGATCCCTAAACCCACCATATCAACAAAAAATGGGGAAAAGATGAAGAAAAGGAATATGAGTGTTCTTGATGAATAGTACCTGAAAATTTATAAGGTAAGTTAATAGAGTTTTAATTATTTTTAGTATATGATTTCGATATGATTGCATGCATCAGTGAATCAAATGCATGAAATTGAATTTGTTATACAATATTATGAAGATAAAGAAGATGAATTGAAGGAGAAGGAGAGAGAGAAAGAGAAGAAATAAGGAATTGATGATGAAATTGAAGTTTATGGAAGTTTAATTTGAAGATTTAGACATTAATTTGGTATGTGTTCTTGCAATTCTACTTTTTCCTAAAAATTGTGTATTAGGAAATTTAAGATTCTTGAGTCAAAATTAGGGGTTTATGAAATTGTTGTTAAAAATATTTAATTGGATGTTAAATGAAGTATTATATGTGATTAACTGAGATTCTAGACTTATAATTTGTATTTTTCCCCAATTGGCATACATTATGTTTAAATTGAGAAACTTGATATGCACCTTATTTTTGACTAATTGGTCAGATGAATATGTCATGAATATTGTATTAATTAAATTAAAACCAATAACAGGAAAAAAAATGACATGAAAGAATGACATTTACTTTGGTCGAATATTGAATAACTTGAATTGGTTATTATGAGTGATTATCATTAAATTTCAATAAAATTTAATTAGATTTCCTCCTACTAAAATAGATAGGAATTGGAGAAATGTGATAAGGTTGGCATGCCAATTAGGGAGTTAGCAGTACTGCATCATGCATCATGATATATGTTATCGGACTGTATAGCTCCAAAAGCTCGGTTTCGATGTATGATATTTGATTTGGGTTATGAACTGTATGGCTCCGAGAGCTCAGTTCCAAAGTAAATGTATTTTACTTTGGGACAATTATAGAAAGTAGATAAATGCATAATTAATGATTAAAGGACTTCAAATGAGATCATTGTATATTTCGATATAAAGTATTATAATAGATACATACTTGTATTTCATAACTTGATTTTTAAATGCCTATTTCTGCTTAAAAATAAATGAAGATATTTATATATGTAAAATATTATATATCATACATGTTATGATTGAATTGAATAAGAAATGGAATTGCTTAAACACCACTAAGCCTATAACTCAACGGGTGGATTTTCTTTCCACGCGTAGGTTTTGAAGAGAACTAGAAGAAAGCTGTGGTGGATCTACTACAAGACAAGTGTAGCACCGTACTCCCATCTGATACGTGTTCGTACATCCTTCAAAAATTCAAGCACATGCCCGATGGAAGTAGTGCACTAGAGCAATCACTTTCACTTATCTCATGACATCATAAATTAAAACACAAATATCACAATGTCTAAAGATCAAATTCCTTATTTCATTTCATAAAACAATAATATACATTGTAGCATTACACTACATGATCCATATACATATACAACATCAAAACTATAAGAGTCTACCACTCTTTTACACATTCTACATGAAAGAGGAATTACACAAAAATTCTATCTAGATCCTTCAATCTCAGCTGACCGACCTTTGAGCTATTTCTTCTCTCCAGAAGCAATACCAGGTTTCTTCTAAGTTGTCTTAGAAGCTAAGTCCCCTCTCTCATACCTGAAAAGTCAACGTCACAATTTTGGTGATTTTTGTAAACTCAGTGAGTTAACCATCCTCGATGGTTCACTCGTATCACATAACACAAACGGTTCATAATTCCAAATTCACAGATAATTCATGTCATCATATAATGAACATCATTTTACCAAGTATCAAATAGTATCAAATAACATTTTGTTCACTTAGTTCACAAATCACATTCAGAACAGTCAATCGGTTCATTTCTATCATTTAAAACATGCATATCAATTATATATGCAGTGCACATGTGACTCATATTCAATTATTATGTTGTTGTGACCGAGTGCCTTTTTCACTGTCCTATATCTATTATGGATAATGGACTCATTAATAACTGTCTCGTATCTATTGCAAATACTAGGCTCATTATACATAGTGAGCCAGAGGCTCTTACCACTTTTTGAGCTTTAAGCTCTTTTTCGTTAATGAATCTGGTCACAACTACCTTTATCGCATCACGCATTCATGTAATAAAATGCATCAATTCTTATAATTTCAATCAGTCACTTTTCTTCAATTTACACATTCACATTCACATTTATCATCGAACCTTAGTCCGAAATTCAACAATTGAGTTGAGTTTCACTTATTCTGTCAAATTTACATATAATGAGCACTTCCAATGATTTTCATGCATCAAATGACTCAGACATTCAATGTCTGAAATCAACACAGTCACATCATACGATAATTCAATACAAAATTTAAATAAAACTATAAATCAATGTGAGACCATCTAGGTTACTCACAGTATGCTTCAGTTAGTTATTGCCTCGATATCCCAGCAATGTCTGGATGCGGTCGCTCTATTTGCTCTTCTATATCATGTAACACATACACATTTACACATTACTAATTTGCACAATCACATAAGTACTCATTCATACACACACACACATATATATATGTTATGTATAATGCATGTTCAATGACAATCTCGGGTATATTTTCTTAATTCACATCCTGCGATCATTCATACTTAATAACTCATATATTTCTAATTTAAACTTAGGTTTACATCTCAATTGTACAAGATTATTCTAAGTTCATCATTCAATCATTCACTAAGGTTATTCTAACATTTTAAGATCACAAAACATCCAATTTATCATTCATCTTATTTGAATCACTTTAGAATTTATAAGTTCACTTTCATTCTTATAACAACTCCAAAATTTTAGATTTGAATACTTGATATTTAACAATTCATTCTTAATTTATATCCCTCTAAACATATCACTCATTTAATCACTTATTCCATCATCAAAATAAGTCCATTTCAAGCTTAATTCAAGCCTAAATACATCACAAGAAGGTACCTAACCATTTGTGGTTCCAAACCGTACATAAAAGAAGTGTATTTCACCTATAAGCCATTCCCACGATCGTGGACAACTTCCCATGATTATAGGTTTCATTGGCAGAAAGTTTCTACCCTCTTTTGGCATTCCCACGATCGTGGACCTATTCCTATGATCGTGGGATGCTTATGTTCGAAAATCCCAGCAAGGTTTCTCCAATTTTCCAGCTCTTCCAACTGCTACAAGTTACATCTATCATCTCTTATGCTTAGTCTATCATTTCTAGCTTATTTCCTCATCATTTCCTCATCATTCTCACCTCCGCTTCAGCTCAATATCATTCACAAACAAATTAAAATATGTTTGATCATTAACCCAAAAATAAGAAATTTACATATATATACAGATTCAACATAAATTTCTGCACATGTTCATCTTCATTATTACTTTCATTTCATCTCTAACTTATCATTTTAATTTACCTCTTCTCAAGACACTACTTTAACCTTTTCTTTTACTTCTAGATCATTCTAACTTATCTCTATAACAACCAAAGAGATACACGTTATTATACTAAGAAAACAGAGCATAAAACGTCCATTTGTCTATCAAATTTTTTACACTTTTTTACACTATTATAATGATCTTTTTATCTTAAAATCATCACTACATTAACTTATGAAATATTGATCATCATATATGTAAAAGCAAGACATTTGTATTCTCATTTCTTTGCTCACATTATAGCATATGATTAACCCCATTTTACTCATCAAACTATCACTAACCATCATCTTACAAGTCTTATTTAATAAATCATAAAGAACAATATGCTACTTACTTATTTTAGCTTCAAGATCTTTAAAGCACACTTAACCCTAACTTTCAAGCTTCATACGATCATGAACATAGAGGTGGAAATGTTAGGTCTTTAGTGACAAATGAAGAAGACAACAAGATGGGAGTAGCAAGTGAAGGGTGAGAGCAAGCTTCAACGTTGATAAAGGTAAGAAGAGAGGATCGTGGATGAAGAAGATTGAAGAAGATAAAGAAGAGAGATTAACAAGAGATGAAAGCAATGAATAAAGTGAAAGACAAATTAAAAAGAAGATAGTCTTTCATTTGGGAGAGTGTCGTGGTTTAAGACATGGATTGGCAAGTGACACTTGTCACCTGCCACACGTCCATTTTCCATGGGTCTCACTTGGTTCTCTTTATTAACTAGATAAGTTGTCTCCAATTTCAAATCCAATTGTCTCTCAATTTTCTATGACATTTGTTACTAAATCCTAATATCGCATATCAATTATTTCTATTATCATTCAACACTTATTTCTACTACCTTTATTCAATTGTCTTACCACTTGACATTTTTCCTAGTCCTAAAAATACTCAAAATTTCAGAAATTTTCCAAATTTCACCAAAAATTATAAATCAATACTTATTATCATCAAATCAAATTTCAAGAATATGATCCACAATAATCACATTAAAAATCAATTATACTCGGTAAATGTTAAATGAGTACATGAACAGTCATTGTAATATGTACAAAAGTCAAATTCACGTGTATATATGCTATATTATGCATAAGCATCAAATGCATTTTCTAACTTCTCATTAATGTCTCTCATATACAGTATTCTAGGATTCTAACCCTTATCATGAGAAAACGGGATGTTACAATTCTCCCCTCCTTAAGAAATTTTGTCCTCGAAATTCTTACCTGATTATTCGAATAAGTGGGGATATTGTTTCCTTATGTGTTCCTTCGTTTCTCATGTTGCTTCCTCACTCGAGTGATTCTTCTGAAGGACTTTCACTAATGGAATTACCCAGTTTCTCAACTATCTTATCTGATATCTCATTATCTTTATCGGCTCTTCAACATAACTCAGATTACTAGTAACTTCAATCTCTTGAGTCGATAATATGTGCATTGGATCATATCGATATTTCCTGAGCATACTCACATGGAACACATTATATGTCTGAGACATCTCAACTGGTAAGGCTAATTTGTAAGCCAATGATCCAATCCTCTCTGTGATTTCATACGGACCAATATATCTAGGGCTCAACTTACCCTTTTTACCGAACCTCATCACTCCTCCCCAAGATGATACTCTAAAAAATACCTTGTCTCCTACTCTGTACTCCATATCCCTTCGATGCTGATCTATATAATTCTTCTGTCTATCTTGAGCTGTTTTAATTCAACTTTGGATCAGTTCACTTTATCCACTGTATCTTGTATCAGTTCTGGGCCTTCTACCATTCTCAGACCGTCTTTATCCCAATATAGAGGCTAACAACATTTTATGCCATACAATACATCATACGATGCCATTCCGATACTATGGTGATAATGGTTGTTATATGCAAACTCAATCAAGGCTATATACTGATCCCATGCTCCTTGAAACTCCAATACAAATGCTCTGAGCATATCCTCAACAGTTAATTTTCTTCTCATTCTATCCATCTGTTTGAGGATGAAATGCAGTACTGAAGTTCAACTTCATTCCCAAAGCTGACTATAAATGTAACACCCCACTCTTATCTGACATATGCGCGTGCACCCTTCGGTCACACATGCATTTGCCTAACAAAAATGACGTGTTAACTATCTCTCTTTCAATGCATCACATAGCATCGTAATTCAAACCACAAATCGCACATTTGCTAACATTCAAAATTTCCTCATTATATGTCATAACCATAATGTACATTTTAGCTTTAAGTTCAACATCATCCATATATATACAACATCGTCCTATGAGCATAAATAGCTCAATCTACACAGTGTGCTACAAACATGAGGAATGCACAAAAGTTGTTAATAAACTATGTCTTCAATTCCCAGCTAACCGACCTTTAAGCCATATTTGATCATCAAAGTTGCACAAAATAAGCTTCTATAGAGTCTTAAAAGCTAGGTCATCTCACTCGCGAACCTAAAATTATCAACAATGCAATTTTGATGAGTTTTGTGAACTCAGTAGAGTAACCATCCTCGGTGGTTCACTCATGTTATAAAACATAATCAATATAATCAATCATAAACATATTGTCACACATTTCATATCAACTTGTTTAGCATCAAGTTTTATTACAAACAAATTGTATTTCTGTCAAACAATTTAATCAAACTATCACTTCATTACACTTAAATAAAACACAATCATTGGTTTAATACCATGTATTCAAACATCTAACATTCTTACAGCTGTACAAATCATTCAATGAATTCAAATCATATATGAATTGTATATGTATGAGACTCACATTCGTTTTTACATTATTGTGACTGTGTACTTTTTTAATATCCTGTATCACCGGGCTCGTTGATCACAGTGAGTCTTAGGCTCTAATCACATATGTTTCAGCTTTAAACTCTTTTCAGTAGATGTCTCAATCGTTAGCAACACCAGTCACAACTGCCTTCATATTACATGTATTGAAATGAAATGTATGCCACAATACATTCAATACAATCAATCACTTTCATATACATTATCTCAGTCAACACAATCAGTCATAACATTCAGTCACTTTTAGCTAAGAATCATTTAGGTATTTTCATTCACATACAAGTAGCACTTCCAATAATATTCACATGCATCAAACTCCTCGGACAAGTATTGTCTGGAATTTAGTACACAATCAGTATATATTCATCATATATAAATTTCAATTCAGTAATATCCATATCAAATTAAAGTGAGGTCATCTTAGGTTACTCACAATTGCTCCCTTAAGCCTATTGCCTTGATGTTCCGGCAATATCATAATGTGGTTGCGCTACTTGCTCTCCTATATACATTAGCACAATTTCGCATTGCTGTACTGCTTATGTAATTGAGTAAACACAGGTATAAATGTATCATATATCATGCATATGTAATGACAAATTCTTAGGTATATTTCTGTAACAAATTGATGTACTCCAATAGTGCCAAAATTCACACACTCATTCACTATTCCAGCTTTTACTGAAAGCATCCCATTTGGGTCAAATTTGAATAATCAATAAGATTAAGAAAATGATGTATTTTTGTACAAATTTCTTCTAGCCAATTGTTCCTCTATGTCTTAAGTTTCTCATGACACCAAAATCATTCAATTTGGTTCGTTATTCTATGAGTTATGCTCATAATACCACAGACTGAGTACATTTGAAATTTGGGCTAGTACAAGATCATGCATTCAAGTTGTACAACTTATATATCTCAATTACAATATCCAAAAATTATAAACTTTATACCAATTTACAGATAAGAGAATAAGATACAACTTTGGTGAAGACACCTTAGTCTAATTCGGCCTAAATCAATATAATTTATTCAATAACAACAAGATATGATTTCTGTCCCTGGTAGTGCTACAGCCTAAGCCAAAACTCAATTTCATGCCAATTTTGAAAGTCTAGAGACAAAATCAAAATTATAATTCTTCAAGAAAGTTGTATAAATATGTCTCAAGTTTAATCTTAAATTAAGAATCAACTCATTTGAGAATATACAGATTAAGATATAATCAAAATACCGAAGCATATTCAATAAAAATTCTCCAGTTCATAACATTCCAGCACATTCTCTCACTTTAATTCAATCAATCCTTTTCAAATTAGTTCAGATGGCTTTATATTTTCAAGGAGAGGAAAATCAATGTCTTAGGAGTGTATTGGTTCAATTTTCAAGTCATTTGGAGGTCGAGAGACAAAGTTATAACAAAATGAATGCAAGATGTTCAAAATAGTCTCTCTCTCTACAGTAAACCTTTGGTGCAACTCCTCTTGACTTCTCTCTCTAAAACGCAGGTCTTCTTCTTCTTCACCGAAACCTAGTTTTCTTCTTCCATTTTTTTTTCAAATTTTCCACTTTTACACTTCATAACTAATACATCAATTGAATAAACCAACTTTCCTACTCCCCTTCAGCTTAATAACACACAACAAACCAAAATATAAAATTCAAACATAATCATCCAAAAACTGCATATTATCATTCACGCAAATTCTAATTTCTACATTTTTCTCTATCTTACATTCATCTTATGCATTTTTTCACTTTCTTCTACACTTTCATTTCATCAAAAACTTATCATTTTATCATTTCTATATCAGGACCTCACCCAATTCATTTTCCTTATCTTTACACTCACTTCAGATCATCTTAAAAACACCCACACATATTCTCGCATATCAAAAGTGAACAAAAACAGAGCATATATATTCATACATCAGCTTTCATAAACTTTTGCATTTTCATTCATCTGTTACATCTTTTTTTAATGCTTAAGAACAATCCTAAACATAACCTATATCATGCATGCATTCATTTACAAACCTTAAACCATTATCAAACAATCATTTACGGTACCCATAAAACTCTGAACATGACTTACTTGATTCAACAAATTTTCCAGTAGTTATGAGTGGACCAAATACACAAAATGAACAACTTGATGTTCAGTGATGGATGATCGAGAAGAGTGCTTTGATGATGGGCATTTTCGGTGAAGCAATGAGAGAATGAGCTGTAGAAATTTTTTACTCAACACCTAACTATGTGGGTTAATATCTCATTGACACATATCATCCATGCATGTGTGCTATTTGTCAAACATTTAAAGCTTCCATATGTGAAAATATAATTGGTCCATTATTTCAATATTTTTTCCTATTCTAAAATACCCTAAATTTTCATAAATTTTCTGAAATTTACCAAAAATTTCTAAATAATAATTGTTATCACCAAATAAATTTTCAACACAAATAATCCATAATTCACATTTTAATCTCATTTATAAATCAATTATACCTAGAAAATATCAATGAATGCATGTACAATTATTTTAATGTATCAAACATAAATATTCACATGTGTGTGAATATACAATGATGCATCAGCATGCAATGTACTTATAATTTCTCACAGTACACTCAATTCACTATCCTGGAGTCTAGCCCCGAACATGGGATGTTACAGTAAACTCTTCCAGAATCTCAAAGTAAATCTGGAATCCCTGTCCGATACAATAGACACTGGACCATGTAGTCTAACTACCTCATTTACATACCTCCGAGCTAACTGGTCTAGTGAGTTATTCTCCCTCACTGGTAAGAAATGGGCCGATTTTGTCAATCGGTCCATCACAACCCATATAGCATCGTATTGCCTCAGAGTTTTCGATAAACCCGTAACAAAGTCCATAGTAATTCACTCTCATTTCTACTCCGGAATAGGTAATGAATTTAGCTTCCCAATTAGAGCTTGATTTACCAATAATATGAATTGATAGGTTATAATTAGTGGATTGGGAATTTATTGTTACAATTGAGTAATTGATATGGTGTTATGTGCATCTAGTCTAAGAAAAATGTTAAAGAGCAAGACAAATTAATATATGAAAATTTGGGTTGATTAGACCTATGAAATGGATGACAAGTGGCTTGAGTATAATTGCGAGAAGTGGCCCTTTAAATTTGTGACAAATGGCACCTTAGACTTGTAACATGTGGAGCAATAAAATGGTGAAATGTGTAGCTTTACAAATGGTGACATATATAGCCTTACAATTGGTGACATATATAGCCTTACAATTGGTGGATGTGTAGCCTTACAAGTAGTGAAATATGGAGTCTTAGATGAGTGACATGTGGAGCCTAAAGTAAGTGATGCATGGACCAATAGAATAGTAACATATGGACCAATAGAAGGATAACATATGAACCAATAGAATGGTGACACATCAACCAATGGAATGGTGACACGTGGCATTAGAAATGAGTGACAAATGGCTAGCTAATTGGGTGACAAATGACTAGAATAAACGAGTGACAAATGGTGATATAGTTGAGTGACAAATGGACCAAACATTAAGTGACAATTGGTAGTTGAAGGATGAGACACATGGCTTGGATCTTAGTATGACAAGTGTCATACCAGGTGTCCATATTCTCACCATACACCTAAACCCACGATTTTTCCCACACTTGAAAGAATATTTTGCTTTTGTTCTTGTTACATTTACCCTCTCTAACTTCCACACCACTGACTGACACACATAACCCTTGCACTTTGATTTTTGCCCAAAATCCTACACCTTGCCACTCCAAAATGTAGTTGTCTTCATCTTATTCTTGGAATATACCTTGTCCTTGCTTATTTGGAGGATATTTAGCTTGAATATTGAGAAGGTTTTGAGCTAAACAAAGGCACACGTCGATCGACACCATCCAAACATTGCCGACACATTGAAGCAATAGCTATCTGGAGTGTATTATGAGTCAACCTAGTTATGTAAACTCATATATCTATGCTTCTGTTGGAATTGTATGTATAGTGGGTAACCTAGATGTGAGATTTCGATTGGTAATTTGTTCTGTTCAAATTGGGTTGATTAAACTTAATTCCTCTACAATGAATTGATATTAATATAATTGTGATATTACTGATTCCGAACAATTGATTGTCTGAGGAGTTCGATATTCGGGACTGTATTGGGAGTATTTGTGATTTGAATGTGAATAAAGAAATTGAATGCTCAACTATTTGTTGAATGCCAGACTTAGATTCGATGAACTATAAAAATTGAATGTGCTCATTGACTAAAAGTGATCGATAATATATTATGTGAACTATGTTACTCTATTACATGATGCACGTTCACATAAAGAAGTTGTGGCCGGAGTAGCTAATGTGAAAAAGAGCTTTAAGCTCAGTTATGCACATCAGAGCCTCAAGCTCAACGATTAATTAAACCGATATCTACAACAGATACAGGACAGTACTAAAAAGAGCCCAATATTCACAACGGATATGGGACAGTGAAATAGACACTCAGTTACAACAAAGTTAAAATGGAATGAGTCTCATTTGCTTTTGCATTTATATCTTGAAATGTGTTCATGATATTGATTGTAAATAAATGTTGAACTATGTTATGTTGATATTGAGAAATGCTTATAACTTTGATGGTGATATGAAGAATTGTGATAAATGAGTGTTATGTTATGAAATGATTATATGATATTTTTGCATTCAGAATGCACTTCTGGAATGACTTAAAAAGTGATTGTATTTTTAAATGCTTCTTTTATTAGGATCTAAATTGTAAAATATGAGTTATAGCTCTGAATGAAGTGTTATTTTGAATGAGCTGAATGCTATTCATATATGTGTTCTATTTTGAGTGAACACATGAATGATTGAATTATTCTGAAATAATTATATGAAATGCTTGTGTTCATAAGACTTGTTGGAATATGATGTATATTACGATCAGGTACTAAATTCTGAATGATGTGATATATGAGATTTGATTATACATGATGTGAGATACTAATTGAACTGTGTTATATACTTACGATATTTATGTCTGTTTTGAGTGAGCATATCGATGGTGGTTCACTCACTGAGTTCACAAACTCATCAAAATTGCAATATTGTTTTTCAGGTTCAGGAAAAATCTAGCTAGTCTAATTGAAGTAACTTCTACATTTGGATATGGGTCAGTGTCGGGATCAGTTATAACTGCAAATTTCTTAATTATGTTGTATCAAAAATTGTATCTTTCAACTATTGTATAATGTACATGTGAATTTTGGAAATGTATAGATTTAGCTTGCTAAAATTTCAGATGTAAAGTACCAATAGTGTGTGTATTATAAGGAGCTTTTTAATGATGAAAAATGTTCAACGATAAGTGTAAAATCTGAGTTGATGATGATATAAAAATGTTCTCAAGAATTTAATGTGATTCAAAGTAAGTAAGTGATGAATTGGGAATGATTGAATGAGAACTAGGAAATTGTGTGAGTGTGTAATCCTAGGAAAAAGAGTGATAAATGTGTGAGTGATAAATTGAAAGGGTTCAAGTGTATTAAGTGTATATACTATCTTGCAATGTTTTCTAAATCATGATGCATAAGTATATACAAATATTATGCATGTGAAAGAAATGCATCTCGTAAATTCTTAAATGAAATAACTTATATGACTCAATCTAACAATTTAATCTGTTAACAAATTTAGGAGACAGGATAGTATATATCCAATCCAGGAAAGGTACATTGGGAAGCAATAAAATGGATCTTCAAATATTTGTGGGATGCTTACAGATTGTGTTTGTGTTTTGAAAGTGGTGAGTCAATTTTAGAAGGATACACAAATGTGGACATGGCTAGCAAGCTCAATAACATAAAGTCGAGCTCCATATATTTTTTTCAAATAAGTGGGGGGTGTTATTTCTTGGCAATCTAAGTTACAGAAGTGTATAGCTTTATCTACTACTAATGGAATATGTTGCAACCACAGAAGCTAGAAAGAAGATGCTTTGCTTGAAGTGATTTCTGCAAAAATTAAATGTGAAACAAGATAAGGACACAGTTTTTTGTAATAGTTAAAGTACTATGGATTCAAGCAAAAATTCCATGAATCATTCCCGCACTAAGCATATTAACGTGAAGAATCATTGATTGTGATCCATAGTTGAGGAGCAACTAAAAAAGTTGAAGAATATTCATAAGGACAAAAATGGTGCCAACATGTTAACAAAGGTGGTTCCTATGAGTAAGCTTAAGCTTTTTAGTAAGTTCCCAGGGATGACTTACAAGTGATTAATAGGGTGGTAGATTTCTCCTTCGAAATGGGCTAAAGGAGGAGATTGTTGTGGATCTAGCCTCATTCTATGGACATTTATTTATTTAGTTCCATTAAATCTAGACTCTGGAAGTATTAGTTGTCTTCATAGATCAAAAAGAATGAAGTTGAGTAATAGTTTGTGGTATAAATTCTATACTTTTGAGATTTAAAGATAAATTTGAGACAAAAGTTACATGAGACAGAAACACATGATGATAGAAGAGTTTTAAAGTCCAAGTAGCTTTTATCAACCATAGTTTTATTTAAGTTTGATTTCTAGAATTTATTCAGGAGAAGTATTATGTAAGGTGTTTTCGAGTAAGAAAGTTTGAAACTTTTATAATTTGTATCCTGCTATTTGATTTAGTAAATTTTATTATCAGTTTGTTACGTAATTTTCACTGTTACAATGGAGAGTTCCATGTTAAAATTATGTGCTTGTTATCTTTCGATCATCTTTATTGTGTGAGTAATTTGTTGTTAGTTAAGTGATCTTAGAGATCTTATGAGCGTTATTACTTAGAGCCCCAACAAGTGACATCAGAATCCTACAAAACGATTTAATTATTCAACATTTGTTTATTACCGTCTCTTTAATCTTAAACCCCCTTTTTTGTGTTAAGATTATAATTTAATCTTATCCTTTGGATTCCTTTATATACATTTTTTCAAACTATAATTAGCAAACGTCAAATAAAGTATCTCTTTTATTTTGTATGTCTTACCATACATGGGGACTATAATTGTAAAGTAAATAGAAATCCTAATCTCCATGTATTTCAGTTCACTTGTAGAAATCTCCAATAAGGGAATAAACAAGATTTCTTGTAAACTCTAAATTAAGAATCAATCCTATCAATTTACTATGATTGAAAATGACAATCCAAAAGAAAGAAAAGAAAGAAAGAAAAGTAGTGTCGAAATTAATCAATCAGTGCGGGGACTGGCAAGAGCATTAGCTCCAAGAGCAAAGAACTCACAGATCACTTCAAGGGGCATTCCTTTAGTCTCAGGTACCTTCAAGAACACGAAGATCCACGAAAGAATGCACGCAACTGCGAAAATTGAGAACACTCCACCGAGGCCCATTGTACTTAGCAGTATTGGCAGCATGTATGTGACGGTTATATCTCCTAACCAAAATGTTAGTGCACATATTGTTATGCATATCCCCCTGACTCTTGTTGGGAATATCTCGGAGCATATTATATTTGGTGTTGCACCAAATCCCATAACAAAACATGCTATGTATACCATCACACTCGCGGTTGAGATTGTTGCTTTCAACACAGATCCCATGTTCAGAATGCTGCTTAGAACTAAAGCCACCAGTGAGGCTATCAGTATCGGGATCGTGCACAACAGTAATGACCTGCAAACCCATCACTTTGATGTTTCTTAGCCACTCATCAGCTAATGTTGCTTAGGAAATAACACAATTAACTTACCTTCTACCAGAAACATCCATCAGCCTCATTGCAACCATTATGCAGGGGAGCATCAACAAGGTAGTGAAAAGGCTTATAAGCAGAGATGCAGAATCTGGTCGCAGTCCCAGATTTGATAGAAGAACCGCCACACCTGCTTGCTTCAGAATCTGAGGGGTGTAGTACAGAACCCCATTTATGCCAGACATCTGAAATTTTAATTATAGACAGAGGCACTAATTAGTCCAAGTCCAACACATGAATGATTAAATATTCTTCTCCTCATCTTGGAAAGTTATGAAATACCTGCTGAAGTATTTGAATGCCAACTCCAACAATTAGTGCTCGCTTAACTCCTGGTTCAAAAATTTCTCTCCAGCTTGGCCCTTTATCGTCAGGAGTTTTTTCTGACGGTTTCAGTATAGGAACATCCAGTACTTGCCTTGAACATAGAGCATGTTGGCTAACAATGGCTGAAGCTTGTACAAACTGATCATCTTGTTCAGGAATAGCATTATCACCACCAGCAACTGAAAGAATCGACATCGAGCCTCTCCGAGAACCAACTACGCCTTCCTGATGCAGATACATCCTCTGCACCCCTTCTTCCCTTCTCCCATCTTTCCCAATTTTCTCACACTTCTTGTATGCCAATTGCCATCCACCACCAATTCCCATTGCACTTTCCTCACCACTGAAAAGGCTACTATTTCGCCTCATTCCGAACATGCTACCAGTTGCCCTCATGCTCAGGGTGCTCCCGTTAGTACAACGAACCATGTCCTTGTCCATAAAAGTAGACTCGTGCTGCGATAACAGTGGACTCCGCAAATTATTATCCTCAGAATCTTCAGGACCACCATGATCGCATTCCCTTTGGCCCTCTTCATCCCATGCTTGTTGATCGTTGCTTCTCCCTTGATTATTATTTCCCAGTGAATTTAAGAAGCTCGCTGTGTTTGGGAAAAGCATGCTGCGCATGCTTCCTCCTGTAGATATAGGTAAATTCTCATGGACACTTCCAAATAAAGTGACAAGCGGATCCATCATGGGAACGCTCTGATTTCCCATTATACTTCCATGACGAGACGCCATGCCTAGAGTACTCTGTCCAGACACAGGTTTTGCCATCCACGAGACGCCTTCCTCTGGCCCATATAGTCTTACCTGCCCTTTCTCATTGCTTTCACCAGCACCCCTATCATTTGCTGGACCAATGATGTACTCTTCTATGCAAGTCTCCTTCCCAACTCCAAGCCCTTCAACTAGCAAAGCCAGCTCACCTGCATATCGATCGAAGACTAACTTCCTTGAGACTTCTGAGTTTCAAGAGTTTAAAAACAATCGAGTTTAATTCCTATAGCTTTATCCTGACTATTGAAAAGATGGGAACACCTCCCGATTTACCAGGATTAAAGAAAAACTAGCCGATGCAAACAAAAGTTTACGGTTTTTGAAATACCGAAGCAACAGGAGTTCTACATTCTCGCATGCCTCATACATATGTACAAGCTAGTCAATGAACAAATTAATACCTGAAACATCTTCCCTGCCACGAAGTCGCTGCAAAACTTTCTTAGCATCAACTATCTTTCCTTTACTGACAAGCCACCTTGGGGATTCAGGCAAGAAAAGAACAGTTAATGCGAGGCTAAGTAGAGAAGGAACTGAAAGAACACCAAGCATTAACCTCCAGCTTGGTGAATCCATCAATGACATTCCAAATACCATGCAGTATGAAACGAACATTCCTCCTGAACCCATGAACTGTGGTAATGTATTCAATTGGCCCCTAATTTCTGTTGGGGCTGTTTCAGATATGTAGAGAGGAACAAGAGTAACTGCAAGACCAACTCCAAATCCATCAAGTAACCTTCCCAAAAGCAGGACATAAACGTTAGGAGCCCAAAACATTACTAGACCTCCAAGAAAATACATAACTGACGACAATATCAGCATTGGTCTCCTCCCCAGGTTGTCTGATACAGGTCCAGAGAAAGTGGTGATGATAGTAGCTCCAATAAGTGACATGGCTACAATTAGCCCTTCCATTGTTGGTTGACTTTGCAAATTGAACTCCTTCTTGATGTAAAGAACCGCCCCTTATCATGCATGGAGATACAAAATTAATTAATAAGCAAATTTCTTTCATTCTTCCTGTTTTCAGAATTTTCTTCTTGGTGATATCAAATTAAGTACAAAGAAAGCGATGAATGTAACAAAATTGGGGATGGATCACCTGAAATGGTTGAATTGTCCCATCCCTGTAACAAATTCCCTACAGCAGCAGCAATTGCCACAAGTACGGCTCCCCTCATCCTTATTTGATATCTATCTGACCACTCCTACTTGCTTGCCTGCTACTTCTCTTCCCTGAACTGTGATATTGTAATCTCTACATAAAAACTAAGATATCAATTTGTTCACCCCCAAAAAAAAGGCAACAATCTCCAGTGATTCCTGAATTGTTTCTAGTCTCAATTCAGACACAAATTACGTTGCAGGGCGAGGAAAGCATGCAAAATGCTGCTAACAAAGTTGAAGATTTCTAGGATTGGTGTTGAAGGTTTCTAGGATTGGTTCTTTGTTTTGATGGATATGTTCATTAATTAAAAGTGGTCATTAATTAAAACTGGTGGTGAGTAATGTAGAGATGGGACACAGGATACGGGTCAACAAGGATGGAATTAGCAGTTCAAATTCATACCACAGCCTAGCCGAGGAATGTGCCGTCCCCATCTCCTCTTGTTCTCATGTCTCAGTTATGTACGTTTTATGTTGAAAAAATCACTTGAACAATTATTTAATCTCTTAATATATTTCAGTGCATACATAGGTGCCAATAAATCCCTTTTTTTTATACAAAAGGACGACAAATCACATTACAGACTACACCCTAAAATTTCTATCGATAGGCCCTGAAGGTCCTGTGTAAAAACCGAGATGCATTGCTCTGGAATAGCACTGAGAATCTGAAATCCCGGAGCGGTGAGTGAGGCTAACTGCACCAGCAGGTCTGCACAGCGATTGCCCTCCCTATAGACATGTTGCAACTTTAGGAACCACTTGCGCCCCTTTAACTCCCGAAATTCCTGGATCTCCTGTGATACATCAGAAGACAAAACATTAGAAGAAGAGAGGACATTAATCACCTCCAGTAAGTCAAGTTCTAATATAACATGACGGTAGCCCAACTCCCAAGCTAGCTGTAATCCTGAGATGGCCCCACAAAGTTCGGCTATAACCGGAGAGCTTATCCCGATGCGCTGTAAAAACCCACCACACCAATGACCATAACTATTACGGATTAGCCCTCCAGCTGTACCAATACTGGGTCCTGGTGGCGCTGCCCCATCTGTGTTAATTTTTACCCAACCATCCGGGTATTCCAAGACGATTCTGGTTTCGTCGATTGGCCAGTGGAACGCCTCCTCGAAGATGTATTTGTTCCGCAATTGCCACACCTACCAATAGGCAGTTCCGAAAATGATCGTCCACTCAAATTGTTGGCCTTGATATTGTTTGCCGAGATTATTAAATAACCATGTCTCGAGAGTCAAATGAAAGAACGTATTATCCCCCTGCACGACATTAAATTGGCCCCAGAATCGGGCGACCTGTTGACAGTTTCGGAGGGCATGTAACACAATTTCGTCCTGGTGGCAGAAAGGGCAAGTGGCATCCATTGAGATATGTCTCGTCACCCGCTCCTTGTTGGTAAGCAGTTTATTTTTGGCCAGTAGCCACAGGAATGATCTTATCTGTTAAGGTCCTGACCATTTTTAGAGCATGGGCCAGATCCTGCTAGGTGCATCCTCGGGAGTACCCGCGATGAGCTCATAAGCCGAAGCAACAGTGAACATTTTAAGATTACCCGGGCCCCACACAGGGCGATCCTCTGCCACCCGATCACTTGGGGGTGGTATGTTGGCTATGGTCATGCATACTGTTGCAGGAAGATACTGATGAAACTTATGCCAGTGCCAGGTGCCATCCTCCTGGACCATATCCCTGACTAAATCATGGAGCATATGGTCAGGTGGTGGTGATGTCGAGATCATGAGCAAGGGCCCCCAATTCCCGGCCCAGCCATCTAACCAAAATTTGGCCCGGCGGCCATCGCTGATATGCCACTGGATATCTCGACAAACATAAGGCCAGGTAGCTGTTATACCTTTCCAGACTGATGAGGTCCCTGGTCTGTCGACGGAAGGGGGAATACTCCTAAGATCCACTTTATATTTAACGCGGATGACTTGAACCCAGAGGTCGGTAGTCCTGGATAGAACAGACCAACCTAACTTTGTAAGTAGCGAGTCATTAGAGGTGCGAGGTCGCTTGATCCCTAACTCGCCGGAGATTTTGGGCCAACATACCTCGTCCCAACTAATCAGATGTAGCTTCGCCCGTCAGAGTGATTCCCCCAGAGGAACGCACGCATGAGTTTTTCCAGGTCATCGCAGAGTTGTCTGGGTAGGCGCACCGTTTGAATGGTGTAGATTGGGAGAGACTAGAGGACTGATTGGATTAGTGTAATTAAATCCCTTTTAATTACAAAAAGAATTACCTCATTTCGTATCCATACAGAAAAATATTGAGCAACGTCGATGTTACAATAATAATAATAATAATAATAACATTCAAGTAAAAATCTTGCTAAGATGCAAGATATGACTAAGTCTAGAAATAGGCAACCTTATCTTTAAATAGTAAAGAGATTCTTTCATATTGATCCACGAGATAAAAGGAAAAGAAAATTTGTTGACCTAATTGAAGAGGACAAAAGTAAAAAAATATAAACAAATAACTACATACAAATAACAATAATAAAAATAAGAATAAAAATTTAAATAACAAAATAACAATATTCAAAACAATGTTTTAAAAACTAAATTGGATAAAAATCATGATCGACCAATTTTTTGATTTGATTTAGTTTAATAGTTTGTTGTTAAAAATCATAAGTTTATTAATTAATAAACTATTTTTTATAAACTAATTAGTTTTTATAAACCAAAATAAACTAATTAATTTTCATTTAATAGGCTCTTTTTTTAATTAAACTTTAAATTTTTTATTTAATAAAGACAATCTTTTTTAATTATTTTTCAAAATTTTCAATTTTATTCAATCTTTATCAGTTTTATGACTATATAATATCGATTGGACATTTTAAACCTTAAACTTCTTACTTAGCGGTTTAACTTTTGGTTCAGTTTTTAAAACATTGAATAAATTTCTATAAGCTAAATACTAAGACCTAATAATCAAAGAAAAAGGATCAATTGACTTATAAAAATGTAAAATCATTTACTTGTATCCTAGTTCACCAAAGTTTTTTTATCGAGGGTCAGGTCCTTAGTAAGCTATGCAAAGTCATATTATTCCTGATTATCCCTCGGTTCTTCTTAAGTCCTCTTTTTCTCTTACAGTTTTTAAGTACAATCTTCTTGTCTTTTCTTATCAGAGCGTCATGATGCCTTCTTTTAGCACGTCTGAACCACTTAA
This sequence comes from Erythroxylum longipes, assembly GCA_027563885.1. Classification (NCBI taxonomy): domain Eukaryota; kingdom Viridiplantae; phylum Streptophyta; class Magnoliopsida; order Malpighiales; family Erythroxylaceae; genus Erythroxylum; species Erythroxylum longipes. The sequence goes on along the minus strand of JAOQMS010000180.1, from coordinate 11,622,725 downwards.
ACCTTGTTCCCTTTAATTTATCATCAATGTTAGTCACCCTCAATTTATCTCTTACTATTACGTTCTTGACCTTATTTCTTCTTGTATGGTTACACATTTAATAGAGCATACTCATCTCTACCACCATTAACTTACATCTATACACCTGTTTAATGGGTCAATACTTTACTATATAAAGCATGGTCAACCTAACTGTTAAACAGTAGAATTTAGCTTTTAGCTTGAGTGGTATATTCTTGTCAAATAAAACTTCTAATGCATCCCTTTATTTAAGTCACCTTCATTTGATACGATAAATTATAACTTCATATATCTCATTATTGCTTTGGATGATGAATTTAAGGTAATTAAAAGAATCATTTTGTGGTATAACTTCTAAATCAATATTTATCTCCATATCAAATGCTACCTTATGATCTGAAAAGTTACACTCTAAATATTTAATCTTAATCTTGCCGAATTTAAAGTCATTCATTTCTAATGTATCTCTCTAAAGTTATAGCTTGATGTTGACATTATCTTTAATCTCATCAACTAAAACAATGTCATTAGTAAATAATATAATCCTCTTAGATATTTTTGATTACTCATTCATCACTAATGCAAACAGGAAACGACTCAACAAAAATTCTTGATGTTGACTAATGTCAATAAAAAAATCCTTTCTATTTCTTCTTATCATCCTTACTTTATTCTTGATACCCGTATACATATCTTGTCTATAGGTTATAAAAACTTTGTTAACTTTTAAACATTTTCATGTGACTTTTCTAAATAGCATGTCATAAGTCTTCTTTGAGTCAATGAAAATCATGTACAGGTCTTGCTGTCTTTTCCTATTACTCGTAATTAAGTAGCTGCACTATGAACTTCTTTTATCTGAATCTATGTTTAACATAATGCCTTTACTACCTACATTTCTTCCGCTGCTTTTGGTAAACTGACGAAATCTTTGGACCAAAAGGAAATGGATGATAAGGCCTTGTGCAGGCTAACTAGCTTTGGTCCAAAAGGAATTAGAATAAGCAGTTGCATTGAATGGAACAAACTCTCAAGTCTCAACCTTTGAAGCCCTTATTTAATATTTTCATAAATGGAAAATGGGTACTAATAAAGACCTTCTGCCTCATTCAATGAGACATGAAAAAGAAAATAGGTAAAGACAAGCATAGAGAATAGAGAATGAGAAAGAGACGGAGAAGAAAGCATCTGCCTTAAATTGGTGTGTCAGGAAACAAGCTTACTTTTCTACTTAAACCACGTCACAACACAACACAACGCTTTGTTTCTTGGTGGGTAAGGCCTTGGCTAACTAATGACCTTCTTTTACAGTTCTGTCCCTCCCTCCTTTTCTTATTATTTATTGTTTTTCCCTTATAAAACTAAAACCACTTCCCTTAGTTCTCATTTTCTTTCTAAATTAAACAATTAAAATTGTTTTCTTCATTATTTGTCCCAAATCATTAAAAAATAACTACTTTATCTAATACTAAAATTCTTATTTCTAAAAAAAATTATTTATATTTGAGGGAATCATGCCAAATAATTCTCATATTTTTATAAATATTCATGAATTTTTATAAGTTGCAATAATTTTACTAATGTTAGATCAAATTACTGAGTTTATTGATGCTGATTACTAAACAAGAACTAATCATTTAAATTATTGTAATTTTAAGTTGTATGATATAATAAATTTTAAATATATTGATTGATTCATAATTTTTAAATAAAAATAATGTTATATTTATAAGTATTCGAATATGACGTTAAATTTGAAAGTGACACGTGTTTTTTAATTGATTTTATATTTTTGCATGGGGATGGGGACGTAAATTTTATTCCTAATTTATGCTTTTTGTTTTGAAAATGTATTATCCTCTTTTAATTGATTAATTTTATAATATCTTATTAATTAAATAATAAATTTGATTTCATTTATAGTTATATTTCTAAAATTTTAAGTCTTTAATTGATTAGAGATCATTATATATGTGTTAGAGAATGGAAATTAAATGTTAAAAAATCAAGTCGGTATTGATACTTGATAGTTCTTTTTGAACAAAATTATTATCGTAATTGTTTTCTAAATATAAAAATGAGTAAAAAAATAAATATTAGGGACATTTTTGGAAGTACAGATCTCCTTTATGAATAACGAAGCTCTTTCTATAAAACTGTCTTGCCTTTCTTCAACTCTTTTTTCAATGGCTTATCTTGTCTAGGAAATGGAATCCATGGATCAATCTGAGTCACCTCTTTCAGATACAGAACTCGTGCCTAGAAATAAGCGTAACAAAATCAGTCCTGATGAAACACTACCCCGTCGACTGAATTCATACTCTACAACCAATTTAGTAGAGCTCAATTCACCCAAATTGTCCAACAATCAAGATAATATTGTCCTTGAAACAGCCATTTCCATTGAAGCCTTGGAGAACGCTAATAACAATGAGCAGACTCACGAAGCCATGGATCTACTGCTCACCAGAGAAATGAAAACTATGGTGGACGGTTGGACTACTCAAGAGCACAGGCAAATCTATCTTATCATCAATTCTTAATGTCTTCTGTCTCCTTTCCGCAATCTAAAGCTTCTTTCTGTTGCTAATGAAAATATACTCGCCATAGGTGTTTGGCTATCACTTGTTGATGACCACAATCGCGATTTCATTTTTACCTCATTTTCTGGTTTAACTTTCAAAGTGTAAAAAATAGAATTTTTAATAAGATCGTCTTCTATAATAAGTACACATAATATGTATATCGTATTCAATTTGTCTTGTTGAATATAGACTACTGAATCAGATTGACTGCATACATCTATGTACATGCTTTGGTGATTAAATAAACCCATAACTGATATAGGTAGTAGGACTTAACAAGATGATCCAGTTGGACGTATACTCTCACATATCATATATACAATACAAAAACAATAGGTATGGTGTACATGCATTGCAATATGGATATGTGCGAATGGAATGTTGTTTACTTGATTTTTACGGATCATCCATCAGGTTATTCCTTATGGGGATAATGAAATACGGGAGGGGAAGGTGGATGCAAATTGCGGAGGAATTAGTGCAGACAAAAGATCCCAAGCAAGTGGAGGAGCATGCTGAGCTTGTCTTCAAGAGCTTCCAGTTGTCAACGTCGGAGTCTGCGGGGGACACCACTAGTACTGATATAATGACTCAACAACAATATCCGCACCAAAACCCCATGTTCACTACTCATCCCTCAGCTGATTCTTCAGTCCGGCAGGTCATGTTTGTTCCTCCATCCCCAGCTCTGGCTCCAGCACTGCCCAGGCCAACCATGATTATGTACCCAATTGCACCATCTCACAATCCAGATATTTGGCAAGCTGGAATAGTAAGCAACGCCCCATCATCATCTGCTCCTAACACTGACATCACCAACAAGATGATGATCCAGCAAGGATATCAATTCCCTCCTCCTCCTCCCCCTTCTTCTCCACAACCGAATGACGGCTCCGGCATTGATTTGGAGCTTCGCTTGGGTCGTGATGGAGGTGAAATGGATGACGGTGAAGAACCCCTCATGTATCGTTGGCTTTGAATCTGACTTTTAGGCCTGAAACTAACTTTTAAAGTTTCTTGTTGTGTTTAATTTGATGCTTGCTTCGTTTTTCCTATCTTCCTGTAGGATGTTATGTTACGAAAGACATTAACTAGATGTTTTATTATATCAACAACCCCTTTCTTTTCCATAAGTTGATGCAATTAACTGTAGCTAGTAACCTAGGTACCATTTCTAATCAATCTCTTCAGTATACTGTTGCCACCTCAAGTCCGTCCCCGCATTGTATTCTTCGTTCTAATCTTCTTCTTCTATTCCTCTCCCTTCTTTCTCCGCCTTTGCAAAAGAGACGATATGTGACCATCAAACTTAGCCTCTCTTTTATGTTTAATCTCTAAAATAGGGGTTATTGACATCACCTTTAGCATCACTCGGCCCACCCGGGTAGTTTAGTTTGTACAACGTAGCCCAATCCAAATGTCTGTAGCAAACATCCAACAACCCAACTCAAGCCCCAACAACATCACATAAAACATAAGGTTCTCACAGGACCTGTATGTACATTAATATTTTAAACCCAAATCAACGGTCCATCTTCCCTGTTGCGTTTCCAATGTTCCATTGTCCGTCCCAATGGATTCCATGCCTGCCATGCCTCCTACAAATTTAGAACGCTCCCAAACTTATGGAAGTCTGCCCTAATTTATTACCAAAAATGTAACATCCGCCTAAATTGCTCACGCTAAGACAGAAGAGAGAGCCTGTTGAGTGATTGACAGAGAAGAGAAGAGAACAATAACCCTTGTGATGGAAGAAAAAGGAATGTTGAGAATGAGAGTGGAGTCCAAAGCAGGAGCTGCTGGATATTATGGGCTTTGCGCAGTTAGTGGAATGCTCAGTGCTGGCGCTACCCATCTTGCAATCACTCCTTTTGATGTCTTAAAAGTCCACATGCAGGTAAGATCTTTCTTCTTCTTCTTCGTATTTGTGGTTTTAAACCACCAAGTAATCAGTGCTACTCTTTATATGCGACTCTAGTCGGTTGCCACTAATTATATGACAACAAGGACGATCGCACGATTTTATCAAACATGTGGGGCTCCTAGTTGTTTTTGGTGATTTGTTCTGTAGATGATTGCTAATTACACTGAAGACTCAATTTCTGGATGGTCACAGGTAAATCCCATCAAGTATAATAGCATATACTCATGCTTCACCACTCTGTTGAGAGAGCAAGGCCCTTCCACCTTTTGGAGAGGCTGGGCCAGTAAGTTCTTTGGTTATGGTGTTCAAGGAGGCTGTAGATTCGGTTTATACGAATACTTCAAGGCCCTTTACTCTAATGTCTTGGGGGATCGCAATAGAAGTTTGGTCTTTTCCATGAGTAGTGCCTCCGCAGAAGTTCTCGCCAACTTGGCTCTCTGCCCTTTTGAAGCCATCAAAGTCAGAGTTCAAGCTCAGCCCCATTTTGCCAGGGGATTACTTGATGGCTTTCCCAAGCTTTATGCATCCGAAGGTCTTACAGGGTAATGCCCCTTTCTGTCTATAGCGACATTGTTGTGCCGATTTCTCTTAATTTATCATCTCGTATGAAGGATTGTTTACTTCTTGTTGGTTGATTGGCTGCAGTTTTTACAGAGGTCTTATTCCGCTTTGGGGTCGAAACCTTCCATGTAATTGCCCCATCTTTTAACTGCAAAAATTCTTGTTTCCTTTTCTTGTTTGGCTGGCTTCCACTTAAAGCTTGAGATGACCCTCTGGGGTTGAGATGTCGAGGGTGGGTCACAAATCTCCATTTCCTATGAGGTTGATGTCTCGTCAGACTCATTGTCCCCAATGACACATCTCTGGTAGAATAGAAGGTACAGGAGCAGTTTGATTTGTGTCATCCACATTCCATTTCAATAGAACTTGGCTATGCATCATTCCAAAAGTAAGTTCCTTGGAATGACAGGGAAGACCGAAATAATATTGTGTTAGAAGAGAATGCTGAATAACATCAATGTTATGACTTACCTTACTGTTAAATTTGCCTACAATAATAATCATCATTGTTGAAGCTAAATGACTTGTATGGCTCTGATGGATGATTTATGCTGTGAATTTATTCTGTGTGTTGGTGACGTTGTCCTTTCAAAAACTTCATAAACAGTTTCTATGGTTATGTTCTCCACATTTGAGCACTCCGTAGATTTCTTATATCGTAAAGTTGTCCAAAGAAGGAAGGAGGATTGTTCAAGGGTTCAGCAGCTTGGGGTGACCTGTTTAGCTGGATACACCGCTGGTTCTGTTGGTAGTTTTATTTCTAATCCTGCCGACAACATTGTTGCCTCTCTTTATAACAAAGAGGCTGCTAACCTCAAACTGGTAAATAGTTACTTATTTTCTTTGTTTTATGATGATGAGTACCTGATTGATTCTCTTTCACATACAAGCAGGCTATCAAAAAAATCGGCCTGTCCAACTTATTTACAAGAAGCCTTTCTTTACGGATAATGCTTGTTGGACCTGTAGTGACTTTGCAGTGGTTGTTCTATGACACTATCAAGGTTTTGTCTGGATTGTAAGTACGTGTTTTCCTTACATAGAATGCTTAACTTTTCTTTGATTAAGCTGGCCAACTCTTTGGTGTTTCACTATGCTATAGTATGAATTTGCTATGAGAAAATTTACCACCATATCGAGACAAGAGCAGTATTATTGGAGGAACCTTTGATGTTATGTATCAAGAGTTTGTTATTCTATAAATTTCAAAGCTCAGGATTAATTAGGCCGCACATTATTCAAGAGAGTATGAAGTGATATGATTTTGGTGATTACATCTTTAAGGTAAAAACATCCTGCAATATTCACATGGTTGCTTGATTAAGAAACTATAAGATGCACCAGCATTGGACATATATCTGTAGTTTAATAGGTAAAATTCTGCTTTTTAGCACCTGTTTGATGCCGTGTTTTGAAAAGGAACTTGAGGTAGTAGTTTCTGTTCAATCCTTCAGGTATATGTCTTAGTTACTGTACCATCCAATACAAAAGCATCTAAATGAATCAAGGATTCTCCTCTTCAAGGAGGGAAATGCAATCGCAGACAACTATTACTGAGCAAGTGCACCTGTTTTTACACAAGGTCCTCATGCACAAGTAAATAGAATTAGGCTGTATTACCTCTCTGCATGATTGACCAACCATCACACGACTCTTGAATGGTTTTCTTAATCATATTAGCATCTAGTTTAACTATAACAGTGTTTATTTATTCAGAGTTCCAATAGTTGATGAAAGAACATGGAATCTGATTGTATATCTCTTCATATTCACTAGCATGGAATAACTTCAACTTCGACATTTGAATCTTGTAGGCCAACTAGTGGAGAAGTTAGAAGCAAAGCAGACGGTTATGGAGCAGTCTAGGCTCATGGAAATTAGATATTTACAGCTGATAAAAAGACCTAAATAAATTGAAACTTCCTAGATTTTTGTTAAGTTACATTTACTATTGATTGGAGGTTAGCTGAAGTATCTTGTAAGTATAGTTTTCACCGGCTACGCCATGCCAGCAGTCCTTTTCCAGTTGAGTTGGCAAATCTCATATATAGAAGTTGCAATCTGTAGCTTAGGGAGATAAAGATCTTGGCACTCCCTGCCTTCCGCGTCCTCTGAAGTTTTGATCGTCTTTGATTTACTGGCATTACGTTACACGGGACTATTTCTGATAAAAAGGATACAATCGTGTAGAAGGATTCTGATGTGCCAAGTTTTTGCTTGAAGCTAGCCAATGAAAGATTCGTATATAAAAGTTAATTGTTCTTCGCTATTTCAAGTGACTGGCTTTTGGGTTTTGGGCTACATTGCATTGTCTGCAGGTGATAAAAGGAAGATGGATGGATACATGGGATTTCCCTTTTTCCTGATAATTGAGTAAAATCATAGCACATGGTTCAAAACGCAAAAGCACATCATACTGTGAACAATCTACCAAGGTTTAGCTGATAATGCTATGATACTTGTGGCTCAGTGATAAAGACTCCTAACCTGACTGTTGAGATAACTGAACATAGAAATGGTTGTTGAGCTGGAAACCTATCCTCGCAGTTCTGCTAAACATTTCATTTTCCTCTATAGATACAAAAGTTAAAACAGCATATCTGTTGATCGATATAAATAAAAGAATCAAGAAATAATATACAACAATTGACATTCTGAATCTATTTCTTTTGCTTTTTTCAAAAGATGGAGAGCTAATGAGAATGGCAGAGCCAAATTTCTTGCAACAATGATGGTTACAGAGTTACTCTAGTCCTTTTATCTCCTATACGCCGGCTCAATTATACCACTCGTTATGGTTCACTGATGACAGATACAAACGAAATAAAACTGCAAATTGAATCTTGAAAAGCAATAAAAGGAAAGTGCTAAAGAACAAAAATATGAATCTACAATTTCATTTTAGTAGCAGAAGTGTGCCATTTTTACAAAAGGAATTCCCTGTTTGACGTGTAGCATGAAGATCTCTCTGATTTACAATCTGCTTGGACCTGTAAGAGCATAAATGATTTTGACATCAACAAATCTTTCCATAAACAGTTAATTTGGACATGATTAGTTCTTTCCATATGTTTTCATGTTTGTCCAAAATGATAACAAGGAGATACTTATCCAAGTCCCTCATACTTAACCTAAGCACGCACCAAAAAACAGGAGCCACCAGAATGATTGTAAAGATGGTAATAATTTTTAGAACAATAGATCGAACCACCAGATACTAAATTATATTATATAAACGAATGCAAGATGGAGATGTCTCGTTAACTTACGAGACGCAGGAGTCATACTGTCTAAAATTTGCTGCAATTTCAGGCCTTGACATAGTCCATACCATCACGCTTCCTCTTGTTAGACTTGGAAAAGAAACATATTTGAGCCCAACTCTTTTTCTGTTTTTTGATGGGTTGTGTTTTGACTTCCCTCTTCTCAACCAATTCAGCCATGTATTGGACAACAGCCTGAGGATACCAGAAAATAATTAAAAAGATGACGTCTTTAGAGGGAACACGGTTGTATGTAATCTAAGATCTTTAGAGGGAACACGGTTGTATGTAATCTAAGACCAAGTAATAGATGAATTACCTGAGCACCCTTTTCAACAATATGTCTGGGTGGCACTTCCAGAGGATTTTCTTCCACACGTAAGACTCGCAAACATTTTAACATCCTGAAGGAGTCAGGAAGGACACGTATTTGATTGTTGCTAATATCTAGCTCTTCAAGATTCTCAAGATTCCCTATAGATCTTGGTAGGTATCGTAGATCCGCAAAGTTGTTTCCTATATTCATCTTGACAAGCGAGGTAGCAAAACAAAAGCTTTCAGGCACTGACTCAAGCTCATTGAAGCTTACATCAAGCTCCTTTAAGTTAGTGAGAGATGACATGGTTGTGGGCAATTGCTTGATGTTATTATATCTCACGGACAACACCTCCAAAGTCTCGATCTTTCCAACTGCTTCTGGTAGTGCTTTAAGTCTGTTGTAATCCCCACGGAGCTCCTTCAGCGAAGAACATTTGCCAACTGTGTGCGGGATTTCTTCAATGTCATTGGTCTCCACATTCAATTTCTTGAGGCTAATGAGTGAGCCAATTGACTCGGGCAGGGCAGTCAGTCGATTAGAGCTGAGGTCGAGCTCAGCAAGACGCACCAACTTGCCGATCGTGGGCGGCAAAGATGTTAGCTGATTACCCCTGAGGTCCAAAAACACCAAGCTAAGAAGATCTCCAATGGATTGAGGAAGCTCAGCGATTCTATTCGAATGCAAATCCAACTTTGTCAAAGAGGAAAGACCTCCAATGGCAGCAGGCAAGACCAAAATCCTATTCTCGGACAAATCCAAACTGACCAAGCTTGATAACTTGGCAATTGAATCAGGTAGCCACTCAATTTGATCCATCAACTTGTTTTGCAGATTGAGATCTCGAGTACCCTTTTTTGCAGAGACTTCAAATAAACTAGCAAGCTTTATTAGACTCAACTTCTCACCCTCTTGACCTACAAGAGGAATTAGATGTATGTCACAACCCATAAAAACCAGTAAATTCAATATACAAGAAAAAGAAAAATCTAACCTGAAGAAGCCGTTAAGGAAGAAGGGGGCTTTAGAGTGGAATCGAGAATCTGGGGAGTAGATTGGACAGCACCAATAGGATCAGGGTAAAACGATGACTTGGTCTTCTTCACATAACTATCGTCTCTGGTAAACAATTCAGTAGCTGCAGCAGCAGCAGTAGTAGTAATATTCATCACAGGCTCTTTCTCGTAGTAGTAAAAACTGGTTGGAGTTGGAGAAGGAGTTGAATTATCATTAACAGCAGTTGTAGTGGTAGCGTTAGAAGAAGAAGAAGAAGAAGAAGGAAAACAGCACTTGGACGCTCTCTGAATAAAATCATCGAACAGGGCATGAACGTTTTCCAGATCAATCAACTTCAAGGCCTCCCTCTTCTGCTCCTTGCTGTGGAAGTAGACTAAGTTCTTTTGCATTTCAAGCAATATCATGAACAGCTCCTGAGGCACACCAGGGCTCTTGGTCTGCCTGTTAATGGCGTCTAGCCTGGCCTGGTCTTCTTTGTCCACATTCCGGATCAAAGCCTTGGCCGCTTCCACATCTTCGATTCCAGGCCTCGTCGGCAACGATCTGTGGATATTCATGATCTCCTCCACTAATTCGTCCACTGATTCCACATGCCGCGTTTCCATCGAGATTTAGATACTGGGAAATTTCCACAACCCCAAAAGAATCAATAGAAGGATGGAGTGAGAGGGAGTTGAAATAGATTTATAAGAAACACGACAGGCAGTTGAAAGTTGAAACCCTATCTTCTTTTTGTGTGTTCTGGTAAAGTGAATAAATCTGAAAAGGTAGAAGAGAAGCAACAAAAAACAGTAAAAAGAACAGGAGATAGACAGAGAGAAGCAGGACAAGGTTGAGACTTGAGAGAAAAGGGGTTGTCAGGGGATGAGGAGGAACAGGGTTAAGCCTGAAATACAGAGTATGCTGAGTGGTCTTCTCAGAAATCCAGCTATTTCCATTACTGTTACTCACAACACCACTTCTATATTATTACTCTTTTTCTCTCTATCTCCAGTCTCTATCTGTCTCTACAACTTCCTTCTTGCTTTTTGGCCAATTCTTTTTTTTAAAATTATCATAATTTGTTATTCTGGATTTTCCTTTTCTACATTTCGACCGCCCTGTAAGAAAATAACCACCAAACTAACGTATCATTTCCCATTTGCTTAAATCTATAATTCTTTAAGACAAGAGTTGGATGTTTTGGGTTAAAAAATAATAGAAAATATGGAAGAAAAAACCTATCAATCACTGATGTCTTGTTAGTTATTACAGCTTCCTCATTTTCCTTTGTCTTTTTATTTATCCGCGTTGAATTACCTCTCACTTAGATTGTTTATTGTTATTTATCCGCGTTGTATTACGTCTCACTTAGATTGTTTATTGTTATATAACACAACCAGATGGGAGGTATTGTGGGTTTCCAATACAAGGAAAATGATTTTAGCAGGTTCCAATGTCATTATGACCAAATGATTTATTCTAACAAGTGAGATCAGCAAAATGAATTTTGCAAAAGGTTGACCTTTCCCATGCCTCGAATGACACATTATCGTTAATCATTCATCTTACGTCTTTTTGTATGATGAAGCAATGCAAATTAGTGAAGGATTGTTGCCCTTCTAGGAGGTTCTAGTAGGTATTGCTTCTTCTTTTTTTTTCAAATCAGGGGTAATATAATAATTACGAAGTTATTTAATGATAATACAAGTTTTGGTATCTAATATTAGAATAAATTTTCCTAATTTTCTCTGATCTAATAATAAACTTCATCGTTTTGTAAATATTAATACATATGTAATATTCCACACTATTATGTAATTACTCATTAATGCAAAAGGGACCAATTCCTTGATCGATTATGTAAAGATGGTAAGCCGGTGGGGATCGTTCTTTTTAATGTCTGCTTGTCTAATACTGCCAATTAAAAGACAGGTGAGCGTCATTACGAGGGGAGTTGAGAAAATACAGAGTAAAAGAAAGGATAATTGATAGTGGCGTCACTATCCTACGTCACATTACTCATTTTGTATCTTCAACCAGAAATGCAGGCTTAATTAGATTAATAGATAGACATCCAACTTAATTGCAATTCCAATTTGATAAAATTTTTAACTGCATACATCAATAGCCGGACACAATGTTATAAATTACGTAGCGGAAGTGGCATCATATTGGGTTTTGGTACGATAATATTTTATTGGTATCGGTTAATCGTCTCGAGTATTTTTTAAAATTTATAAAATAATTTCTAAATTATAAAATAATTCATTATTATATAGTAGTGTATACTTTAAAATTTTGCATTTTCAAAAAATCATAATAATAAAATTTTAAAATAATAATAATTTATTTTTTATTAACATTAATTTTTACATATTTCATATATATATGTATATAATAAAAAACTCATTTAATCATCAAACAAGTATAAAATTAAAAACAATACCAAGCATTCGAAATAATACAATTTCATCATATAATAAATAATAATTATATAAGAACATCAGATAAAAAGAACAATAAAGATCTTTAACTCTTTAGCTATTACTATTCACAACAAGAGTTTTTGACGAGAAAACAATTAATTAAAAGTGAATTCTGAAACAAAACATATATTATTTAGTTTAGTATCAATAAAATATATTATGTAATTATTTAATATATTATCTGTTAATAAAAATTTAAACAGTTTAATTTAATGGTATATATTTAATTAATTAAAATTAATTATTAATAAAATTTAAGTATAGAAAAATATATCAATTTTTCTGTTTCAATTACTTTCCTTTTAATTATGTTTTATGACATATTTTTATATATTTATATGAAATTTACGTAAATATGTGAAAATATACCGTAAATCAAATCGAAAGAACTGAGGTGATAAAATGTGGGGTGGGGTCGCAGGACTCGTGGGTGTGTGGGTGCGTAGTAAATGCAGGAGTCCACGATGTCTACAGACCCAATGGGGACACGTGTAGTTATTTTTGTACTTTGTCCATAAACCAAATATCCAACTGTAGCCAGTGCAGTTGATAGTCTGATCCTTATCACATCATCCGTTAACATTGGTATCATATTATTATTATTATTATACTCACACACAACTCCTGCAGAGAAATAGGGACTTGGCTCACGTGTTATCTGCTTCTTCCGTTGTAGTATGCATAACCAACAAGCTTTGCTAAAATGGAAAACAAACTATGTTGTTTACAGAATACAAAATATTACCTGGGGGTTTGCTCCGTTAATTAATGTGAACGCCAATTCATTCACTGTTCGTGACTGATTAGGACTTGAGGTATGCTACTTTTTTCTTTTCTTTCTTTCCTTCCTCTCCTTCACCTTCTCACATTTTCTCTCACGCCAATCCTTTTTTGTTTTTTTTCCCCCAATCATACATTACATGCTGGGCTAACGAAAATATTAGCAATACACGTATTCTTTTTGACAATCACAATAACTAAAGTTTTATGACTTTTCAATAATAAAATATTATCTCCATTGCATTCCAAACGAAGCATCCTATTCCTTCTACCAAAGTACTGGTTTTACTAATATAAACAAAAAGGGGACGTGGATTTCTTGGAGCACTTGGATTTGCGTTGCAGTCCCTAGGTTCTGCTTGCATAGTAACATTAATGATTAATTAATTTATAGGTGTAGTATTACAAATTTATTAAAAAAATTAAAAAGTCTGCCCCACCTTTTAAATCATTTTAAGCTAAGGGGACAACTCAATCACAGCCTGTTTGCTTATCTTGTTGTAATTTTGTATTATTAGGGTTGATTTGGGCCCTTATTGGGTTACGGGGCCCAATTGTGGCTCTTCAAATTTGGAATTTGCTGGAATTTATAATTTCTAACCTCTACTCTTTAGAGTTTAGAATCATTAGATACAACAATATTACGAATTGTTATAAATCTTTTAGTAAAACCAAACAATTGAAATCCATAGAACTACAAGTTCTGTCCTGACTCAAATCGAATTCCTTCTTTTCCCACACGAGTATAACTAAACTACACAGCCGCGCATCGATCATTATATAAGATACACATGTGCTCTTGTCTTGAGGGCTAAAATTGGAATATAAACCGAAATAAAATTTCACAGGAGAATAAATTAGGGCTTAGACTAAAACCCTAACCTGCTTTTCTTCCTCAAAACAAAGAAGAAGAGTCGACAGCCCTAACTTGCCGACAACACCTTCAAAGCTACTGTGTCACCGTTCGACACGATCATTACTGTCGGCGACACCACCCACCGATATTAGAAGAGCTAAAAATCCTGGTCTTTGACGTTCGTCTTTTTCTGCTCTTTTCTTTCTTTCTTTCTTTCACGTGGTTTTAATGTCCATTGATGTTTCTGTTTTATCTTTTTGTTCTTTTTCGTTCTCCATCATGCAAGTTACTTCATGCATGTCGACATAACTATCTGAACATTCAATTGACGAACTGCGTCCCCTGTTGGAAACATGTCTACGTATGTGTAGTAACTCCGGAAGAAGATCATTTAATACTCTCATGTAATTAATAACTGCTTCTTTGGTTTAACATTAAGTAACATGTTCATCGACTTCCTTGCTTATGCTTGTTTTCTTTTCATGATTTGCATGTTCTAACTCTTCGCTTTGCCACACACGCAGGTTACTTCGCTATCACACTTTTCTTAGTCTTAGTACAAAAAGTTTAGTCCATGGGTGTTGAATTAGCCCATCAATACACGCAGTTCACCGACATGGAAGATGTTAATTTCACTGATTCCCAATTGGTTTCTCATGTCAGAGATGCCTTGGTTTTAGTTCAGTCGGTAAGCATTATGATTTCTGCTTCCTCTAGATGTCATGTCTCTCTATGTATTTTTAGGATTTTTCCATCACTTACTACTGTTGGAATTGTATTTCTTTTAAAATTGGGTTTCATAATTATTCAGAGCAGTTTAAGCCCCTTCAAACAACAGGAGATTTCACTGTAATTTCCTTGATACCTCAGTATTCAGAGAAGATTTCCCTGTGATTTCCTACTCTATACTATAGTTCTCCAATAGTAACTGAGGGAGCCTTTTTGTCCACTTCCCGATACATGTAACTTTAAAATCATCCCCGAGTTCTCCCAGAATTATGATATGTAGTCTTAATTTTCTTTATTGTTTCCACATCACATTTGTGCAACACATAGCTGTTCTCTAGATGTCAAGAAATTATTTTTAAGATTAACTGCACAATGATTCCCCTGCAAGAGTTTCATCTGCCATTCTATGGTTACCCTATTTCTGTTCTTAACTTACTGGCTTTCGTTCATGAAAATTCTTTTTCTTTTTCCAATTGTATTTTGGTTTAGCTTTGAAGTATTTGTGTTTTGAAAATTGTTCAGATTTCATCATTGTGCTGAGCTTTTTGCTTTCCTTTCTTTTTTGGTTATCTGACTGAATGAAAAATTATTCAGGCACGCCAATGGCTTAACCCTTTAAAGCCAACCTGGCTATTCAGGTTGGTGAATTCCATCTCCTCAAATCCATGCTTTTGACTCCTTATTAATGTTAAGGAGCAGTTCACTTCTTCGTGTTCCTAATACAATGTCCGAGATTTTTAGGGGTCTTTTACGACTGGAATAATGAGAGCAATGAATGTCTGTTGTGGAAATATGTTTTAGGTTTCTCGAAACGGGAGTAGTGAAGGATTAATGAAGGAAATGTGCTTTTCTTGACAAATGAACCTTCATTGAGGTTGGGTGATCTATGTACGTCCACATGCTATCTGCTTATGGAATTGGATTTTAATGCATATATAACTGGGTTTCATGTTTTGGCTATTAGTTTGTGAAACTGGCTATTATTGAAGTTACTAATTTTTTACATGGCTATATCCTGGCTGGTGTACAAACAAAATTGATCAACATGCTTATGGGTTGACCAATTCCTTTGTTCACTCTTTGAACAGGACTCATCGACCCCTATTCCAAACCAATCTAAACTGATCGTTTTCAGTTTAGCATTGTTTGGTGTTTCCTTGAAGGTTTTTTTGGTTCCAGTTCTGAATTCTCAAGAACTGATGAATGTTGAATTGGTTTTGGTTCAACTTTAACCTTAACCAAAATCTACCTGTTAGCAGTCTTAAGTGTCAAAAGGTAGTGGTTCTTGCTGCAGTATGGAAATAGATTGTTTTATTTGACTTTTTTTTCTGATTGTTTCATTAGTTGACAAAAGTCAACTATTTGTTTCCTTTCCTTTGTGTTTACGGTAGTGAGTTTGTGTTCTAAGCTGGGCTTCTTTTGAATTAGGGTGATAGCGAGAGTTACCACCAACTTGTAGGGGTTATGCATCATTCTCAACGTCTAGCAGCTGATGAGGTGGCTCTGCTGGTGGTAGGTTTCCTACACAATCAATATCTTGTTTGACAATGATACTTGGTGCAGCTCTTTCATGCATTTTCTATAGCTGATTTGACTGTTTCTTTACAGACAAGCCTGAAGGCATTATCTGGGGCTGTTTCTTATATAGATAGTGTTTATCATCAGTCGCTACTGAATTCTGTAAGTTGTTGGTTTAGTCCTTACTATGAGTGCCAGGAGTAACAGATTGGACTGAGACTCATACAAGATAGCTTTTCAGATTTTTAGTATGAAGATGTGGAACTATGGACCTGATGTCATGGATGCCCTGCTTGAACTAGTTATAAACTTGGTATGCCTTTTCAAGAGTGCTAGAAATATTAATCTCTAGTTTGTGGAAATCTCTCATTTATTCTTTTTTATATATATATTTTTTATCATTTGATAGGCTTCATCAAGTGGAAAACATCTCGATTCATGCTTGGATATGCTCGTGAGTAATTTTATGCCCCCATTGTATTTAGTAGAGGCACTAAAGCAGCCCCGTGGTCAGGCAAAAAAGGAGCAAGTTCTCTCTCGACTTCACATTGCTCTAAAAGAAATTGCTCGATTGGTTCCTGTTGCAGCTACAAGGTTATCTTCAATAGTGGTCCAGAAGATGCCAATGACCTTTAAGAATGATGGTGAAAAGGATAGATTGAAGTACCGTGTAAGTTCAAACTGTATGGAATTATTTGCATTATGGATGTTTATTTGACTGTTTCATCTTAATAAATTTCAACATATACATAGAGCAGTTCCAAATGAATGCAGCAATGGTTAACAATGGCCATGGGTTTTTGGTTTCAGAACTCAGAACTTTGTGCTATTTCTTCTGCAGCGATGCCAACTTTTTTGTGTATTGACCTTTTTTCTACTACTTGCCACAGTTATTTTTCCAGAAGCTATGATACTTTTTTGGACTATTTTTCTGCTTTACACCTATTTTCTTGTTGCATGCACAAAGTGATTATACAATTCCATTGTCTAATCATTTGTGCTGAACATTGAAAAATGTGATTGTGATCCTTTAGTGAGTGATAAATGATACCCATACAAATGACATGTGATCCCATTCAACAAGTTTATGATAATTTCTTCTTTCATCTGTAATCAAAGTAAGAAATTGACCAAAATTTCTTTTTGAGTTCAAGTTGGCTTTCTGGCATTATTGCTGTCTGGTCTAGGGCCTTATCAGAAAGTGGTGCTTATATTATTTTTCATTGTTTCCTCAATTTTTTGTTCATCTAATAAAAACTTGCTCTTGATCATTGGATCTGAAGACTTGTTTTACTGCCTTTGTAGACTGAGATGTATGTGGAGAATATGCTGAGGTTGGAGGGTGGTGCAATTGGGGAATATGATGGGAACAGGATGCTTATGGCAGTAGTGGATATGCTCATAGAATTGGATGTAAGCACCTATGAATTGATTGCTGGGAAATTGTTCTCCATTTCCTCTGTAATCATATAATGTTGGAATTCTGTATGCAGGTTGCAATTGGTTGGGATGACATTCTACGAGATGATTCGTCTAAAGGCATTTTTAAAATTGAGTTGGAGGATGACACTGCCAATGACGAGGAGGAGGAGGAGGAGTACGGTGATGGTGAGGTAAATTGTTCCTGTTAATTACTCAATGAGACAAATTACAATGGAGGCTAGAATTGTACGGTTTGATTTAGAAAGAGAGAGACTACCTGAGTGACATTTATTGTGTTTTCTTATACTGATTGCATTTGGGGCATATTATACTAAATAGACTCAACATTATGCAAGAAATGTTTACAGAATACAAAGTTTCTGTTGGAGCACTTGCATAGACAGATCACTGGCTGATAAGTTCAGCTTAACAACCCAGTGGATATCTCAATAATTTTCAGATGCGATTGTTTTTCAAAATCTTTTTAGAAGAACTTAGCAAGATTAGTTATCTTAGTGTGGCTGCTGTTTCTTTGGTCTGCAAAATGTACTTTGTATGACAGTTTCTCTATGGTAGATTTACTAAATTTGGTGACGACCTCACTATAAAAATGTTATTTTGTGTTATTAATCACTAGATGCACCTTCCTTATTTTTGTTAGTTGTGGCAATTTTGTTTCAATTCTTTTTTTTTTAATATGAATTATGCATCTGAAGCTGATTAAGATCTCTTTACAGCTTCCAAGAACTTTAAGTCACAGGAGTTTAGGCAAAAACATTATAGCTGACTTGTTAGATAGCTTGATGGTGAGGACTTTTGAGCATCTAGAATCCTGTGCAAGTAGTAATCGTCTGAGTGAGGTACTTACCCGGACCAGAATGCAGTTCATATTTTAAATCTTGTCAACATTACATAAAGTGACCCTTTCTCTTCATGTTTTAGGTATTTAAAACTCTGGTGGACTCATTCATGTTAACCATTCTGAACACATACAAATCCAAGTTCGCTCAGGTAATGAACTTGTCTTACTCTTTAACTATGAATCTTAATTGGTGCATTAGAGCTTTAATAGTGTAAGTTCTGCTATTTTGTGCTATCAAGAGGGCTGTCAATTGCATATTGTTTCAGTCAAAATCTTTATTTAGTTGAAAATTATTGCTTGGAAAGCTGTGTCGAATCAGTCATAGATTAGAAGCATTCAAGTTTTTAGCAAACTGAATTCTGCATTACTTTAAGCTATTCCCGTTCTTTTAAGGATAATGCTCATAACACGGAAGTAACTTTTGGTAATAACAAGCAAATTGTGTCAACTCTTAACATTTTGTTTTCAAATGTTTATTGTTAAGGCACTTTTCTTGTTTCCCTTGCAGTTTGTTGTGTTCTATGCGTGCGCGTTGGATCCTGACAACTGTGGAGTGACCTTTGCACAAACGCTTGTAGATAGTTTCATTTATAGTGATAATCCACCTACTCGGTAAGGTTTTGTGTATTATACAGTTCTTGACTGGGGATCTTCACCCATGGTTTTTACAATCAAATAGTTCTGATTAGTAATCATTTTGGCCGTATCTTCTGGCTTGAAGCTATTTTCTCACATAGGTTGTGCTTGCAAGTTGCAACTTTTTCTTCCTTTACTTTGTTCCCTACAATGTGAATTTCTTCACATTCTACGTCATATTTTCTTTGGGAGAAGAATTATGTTCTGGATTAGCCTCCCGAGTGCTGTGTAATACATTTTTCATTTGTATGTGCTTGTATCTGTGACTGGTCAAAGCAAGCGATCTGGTTTTTCTAGAATGGAGTTCCTAAGTTGAACCTCAACTTCCTTTTTCAGATTGATTTCATTTATCTCATTTAGGTTCTCACCTCCAGCTCATACGACTGATGTTTTATGTTGGTTTTATGATTATGTTATTGCCCCTTTGAGCTGCAGTCAATTCAATCAATCAACTTTAGTTTGAGTTTCCTTACATGCTGGGTTACATTATCCATGTTCTTATTTCTTTCGTTATTTAATAATTGAAAGATTGACTGTCAGGATTTAGTTTAGAGGTCATTTATCATAATCTATTTTCTTTGGCTCTTTAATAATTGAAAGATTGTCAGGATTTAGATTAGAGGGCATTTTTCATAACCTACCTTTGGCTATATAACGCAGGATGAGTGCTGTGGCTTACCTTGCTAGTTATTTGGCTCGTGGGAAGTTTTTGTCAGCTGCATTTGTTACTACAATATTGAAAAGGTTCTGAAACATCTAAGATGCAATTTTGAATTTTCATTTATGTTTCTGGTCTTCAATGCTGTTTGGGGTACTAGGTACTGATTTGGATGGTGTTTCAGGCTGGTGCATTGGTGTTGGGAATATTGTCAATCCAAGGATGGTGTTATGAATCCAAAAGGCCATAGAGTTTTCTATTCTGGATGTCAGGTATTTTTTCTTTTTTTGTTATAACATCTGATTATATGACTAGTTTTATTATGATATCTGTGCATGTTCATTTGCAATTACACCATCTGTTGTTTCTTGAAATTCTGCTTTGGAGGTAGTTGTAAGTCAAATTGATTTCATAGATGCTGTTATTCAAACTTAGAATATGTTTTCCCTACTGTTAACACATATTGGAAGACAAAAAAAGATGATTGGAAAAATTGCTTAGGAGTCATCTTAGTAATGGAGATGAGAACTTGCGTTTTATTGCCAAGCGCTGAATTTCATCGTGTAAGTTTTACTTCATCTCCATGTCCATATTATAGCATCCTCAGCAAGTACCTATTGGTTATTAGGGTTGCTGACCGTGTGCTCATGCTGGTGTTAATTGATGCATTTTGACATTTATAGAGCTTCATGTGATAGGATGCAAGTTTCTTCCTTTGGTCTGGAAGTTTTTCTTTATGTTCTTATCTTGATACTTGGTTTTTCATTAGCATGCAAGTGTAGAAATGATGGTTTCTTCCTTTGGTCTGGGAGTTTATGTTCTTATCTTGGTGTTTAATTATGTGCGACAGGCCATCATGTATGTACTCTGCTTTCGGATGAGGTCAATGATGGAGATTCCTTCGCTCAAATCACAGCTTCTTGTCATGCCTATTGAGTCAATTTTGAAGAGTAAATTGAATCCTTTGAAGGTGAGGAATCTGACATAGGCTTGAAATTCCAATCATTAAATCGAAATTCAGAATTGTTCAATTCTTAATCATGATTCTCTCCATAAAATTGGGATTGTGTTTGCGTCCTTCTTGTTGCACAGGTGTGTCTGCCATCTATAGCAGAGGAGTTTCTAAAACAGGCGAAAGCTGCTCACCTGTTGCCATTGCCTGATTCATTGATTTTTGATGGTCTGCTGGAGACGCATTTCTCGAGTGATTTTGGAGGGCTGGAGAGGCTGGACATGTTCTTTCCGTTTGACCCATGCTTGCTTAAAAATTGTGACAGGTTGCTTTAATCTTCTACTATAATTGAGGCACATAATTGCTTTACTTCTGTTTCTTTGTCCCTTTTGTTTGAGTTGGAGTTTATTTGAATGAGCTCAAATTTAAATAATCTTTTGAGAACTGCTCTAGAAATACCCTTTTCTTTCCTAATTTGTCGCCTGTCATGTTGCTTGACCAAATAATTCCTGAGACACTGAATCTCGAGTTTCCAGGGGAAAGAAGATAATTGACCCCCTCACTTTTTTTGTTGATGTTGTCTCCCTAACAGTCTTCTGTAGATTAGTTTATGGTTGGTAATATGTTGAGGGATTAATGGATGATTCACATTCTAACATAGATTTAGTGACAATTTTGTTGATGGAAAGATTAGGATTTGGAATCAGAGAAGGGGTGGCATATTTAATTTTTTCTCTGAATATGATTTGATGTTTGATGTATTTGGTCAGGAGTTTCATAAGGCCAAACTTCTTGTACTGGAAGAACGTGAAAACTACTTACGGTGGTGATGAGGAGGATAGCAGTGATGAAGAGATTGCAGAGGATGGTGATGGTTTGACAGACAACGGGGAGAAGTTGATGGGAAGGAGTTATGATATGCAAGATGTTGATATTGACCATTTTGACTTTGCGATGAGCAAGATGTCCATCACACCTAAGAATACATTTGGTGGTCAACGAATGCAAATGCCTTCAAGAATAAGGCCCTCTACAAGTCCAGAGTCCTTGTGAAAACAGAAATAAGAAAGTGATTAACCATGTAGGGTTTTGGGCATTTACCGTTATACGTGATCATCCTATAGTCTATTGATATGTATAAGCTGTTGTAAAATTATTCCCAGTTGTTTTGTCTTTTTTACTCCAAGACATCTGTTGAGTTGGGCTTTAATTTTAAGGCATGCAGCTATTAAAATTGAAAATTTAATTTAAAGAGTTGATGATAATATACCGCCTTTCCATTTTTCTTTTTCTTCATTAGATTATCCCTAATGTTTCCATCCAAAGAAGCTGAAAACAATTTAGAAAGTATATGATTTCTTGTCTATTCTCACATTAAAAGAAGTGAAGGCTTAATATTGGGGTTTGTACAGTTCAATTGCTATGGAGTTGGACTTTGTCTTTTGAAATTATCACTTGTGAAATTATGCGCGATTGGGACAGGACTACTTGTACTTCAAGATAGGATCTTTAAATTTTGATGTTTAATAAGTTTAATATTTTAAAATTTAAGTTTAAAATAAATTTAAACTTAAATTTTATTTTAATTCAAGTATTTATTGTTTTACGTTTTTTTATTTCTTGAGAAATCAATATTAATTAATGTGAAAATTTAATTTGATGTTGATTATTTTACAAATTATACATGAATTTAGTGATTCATAATTGTTATAAAGGATTCATATAAATAGTAACTAAGTTTTTTATGAATTTACATATCTGATTTATAAGGAATAAAAAAATAAATTGAATAGTTGTAGTTATTTCAATTATTTCATTTAAAGTTTATTTTTTTACTAAGCTTATTTTTATCATTCAATCGATATGGAATACTATCATACTTAATCAATTAATGGTAAGTTTTAGTTTGATATTAGGTTTGGACTAATTAATTTATAAAAAATTGAGAATTATTATAATTATCTTAATAACTTTCGAACTAAGTGCTTAAATCGTGTAAATTATTCTTTTTTAAACTAATGATTAATGTTATAATTAGATGAAATATTTCACTTAAATTAGAGTCAAGTATTATTGAATTTCTCATTTTAAGACTTAGTTGATTTATGTTGATTCCTTGTTAAATTTAGTTTATTAGTTAATAAATCATAAACTCTCATTTTGTTTTATCATTTGAAATTAAGAAACTAATTTTTAGTTTTCTTGAAATCGAACTTAGTTTTATGACGACTAAAAGAATTTATCGAACCATAATTAATTTAAAAACTTAGACAATCCGATCAATGTTTATGTCAAAATTGAACTATTTAACTTTTACTAATTATTCCATGTTAAAAATTTTATTAATATTTATAAACAAAAATTTTTCATAACATCTGAATTGGATACTCATCATTTAAAACTTTGTGTCTAGTTGGTTAATGGCAAGTAGAGTTTGATATAAATAATTTTGTTATCATAGAGTTTTCTAATTTTTTTAATGCCAAGTAGGGTTTGATTTAAAAATTTTCAATAATTGAATTAGGAAATTTAATAATTAGAGAACTGAAATGTTAAGTTGGAAGATTAAAACTAAATTTTCCTTTTAATAATTTTGATCCAAGAGTAATAAGATAATAAATAAATTATGTTAGGGTTGAACTTTGTGTTGTCCAGGCTTGGCTTCGGGGACCATCAGTTTGGCAACTAAACAAAAGGGATGCTCTCCTTGCTTGACTTAACCGAACGCTATACAGCTCGAGCAAATTGGGATTCTATCCGGTCCAGAAAATAAATATTTAATTCTAGAAAATAAATATTTTAACAATCATATTCTTTATTTTTTTTGAATTAGTAAGATATATTCAATAGTTCAGTACAGTTTTTAACTTATTGTGAAAATTTTAAGAAAATAAAATATTTAATATTTATATTTTATCAACACTTAAATAAATAATTATGCATTATTAAAGCATAAGATTGATTAGTCAGTTTTTAAATAAATTTATAGATAAGTAAAATTTTAATGAATGGATTTGAAGGATGTAATTGAAAATTTGGGTAAAAGATACTATTTTTATGAATATTTATATAATTAAAATCACAAAGATTGAGACACATTAATTTCCAAATAAAAAAGTAATACAATTTTATTTTGAATGTCATATATGGTGTTATAATATTATTAAATGTCTAAGTATATAAATTAACTTTTTAATTTCATGTTGAATAATTCCATGTTTTTCTTTTTCTTTTCCCTTCAAACGTAAGTTTAATTATAGATTCTTATTCTACATATAAGAATCTAATGAGACAGCTCTACATTAATTATGAAGTTAAGTAAGAAATAAATAGTTATTTTTCTTTTAAGACCATATGATGATAAGAATAGAGGAAACAACTTAATATGATAAAATTAATTAAAGGTAAAGAAATATTTTTTCACTGTAAGTTAAGAAATTCTATAAAAATTTCTAATCTTTAAAGTAAAAAAGCTCTTTTTAATTCTCAAAATTTTTAAAAATTTTATATTTTAGACTTTTGTTAAAACATAATGACAAAACATACTGATATGAATATCATACATGGGCTAATCAAATGCTACTAATATCATTACTCAACTCAACTTTTAAATTCGATTCTAATAAATTAAACTAAAGTTAAACTAATAATTTAAGATAATTACAATAAATTGTTAGTTTGAGTCATATTTAATTGGTTTAGTTCGCGACTAAGAGTTGGATTGAAGCATCATGTAAGCAACATTTAATTAATTTATATATGATATTTATGTCAGTTGTATTTGTCTTTTTTTAACAAAAAGTTTAAAAAGATTTAAAAATTAAAAACTATAAATTTATCGAAACTTTTAAAATTAAAAAATCCTAAATTTTCTTAAACTACATAAAAATTTGTCTTTCACCCTTGATAAGATCTTATCATGATGTATTATTTGATATTATCTCCTTTGTTTTGGATTTATTTTGATGCTTAAATAGGAAAATTAATATTTGCTTTCTTTTAAGAGATGAAAAGTGGAGATTTCATCAAATTGGGACTCTATTAATAATAATCAGGAATTTTAAATGAAATGAAGAGATTGTTGCAATAGATAAGGTTAATCACTTGAAGAGTTGGAGTTTAATTGAGAAACTTCTTTCTATTTAGGAATTTGATTTTGATTTTGTTTTATATAGATATCTTTGCAAGGTAAAATTAGATTAGGATTATATTAGGAAAATTCTATAAAAGGGCCGTTTCTCACAACAAATTGAAGTGCTCTCTTCTTACTTTTTTCTCAATTCTTTGTCTTTCTTCTATTTTTGTTATTGGAGCAAAAGCCATGTGTGGTTAAACTCAATTATTCTGATTCAAGGGGATTCGATATTCTAGTTGTAACTTTGTGAGGTTTATTCTAAATTTTTATTTATGTTTTAATTCAAGTATTTCTTGTATTGAGTTTTCATATTTCATGAATGATTAATATTGGTTAATTTGACAATTTAATTTAATATTGATTATTCTATCGCTATTTATGAATTCAATGATCTATAATTGTCATAAAGGATTGATGCATGTTACAAATATGTTACTTATGAATTTGCATATTTAACTTATGATAAACAGGAAAACTAGGTTGAATAGTTACAGTTATCTTGATTATTTAATTTATGTTTAGTCTTTTTCACTAAGCTTATTGCTATCATTTATTTGACAATGATTACTATCACTCCCAGTCAATGGATGGTAAGTTTTGGTTTGAATACTAGGCTTGAACTAATTAATTTAGAAAAACAAGAGACTTATTACGACTATCCTAATATATTTCAGATTAACTATTTGAAATGTGAAAAATATTCTTTTTAGACCTATGATCACTGTTACAATTAGATGAGATCTTTCCCTTGAATTGGAGTTGCGTAATCTTGACTTTCTCACTTTTATGTTCAATTGATTTAATTTGATTTCTTATTAATTTTACCCCCGCTTTATTTTATCACTTAAAATTAAGAAGCCATTGTTTAGTTCTCTGGAGATCCAACCTAATTTTATGATTACTACAAGAAGTTTGAAGAATCAAAATTATTTTAGGGACTTCGACAACTCGACCAACCCTTAACTAAATTTAGTTTTAAAAGTTATAATAAGATTTTGTAATATTATCAAATGTCTAAACAATATAGAAGTTATTCAATGCTTTTAATAAATTAATATTTATCTTTTAATTTATTTCAAAAATAAAGTTAACTATATATGTTACCTGTACTTTTTTAGGTCTATTTTTTCATTTTCATTTTCATTTTTATTTTTAGTTTTTGTTTTCAAATTCAGTTTAAAAAATATGCTTGTTTGAGTTCTTGATTTATGTTTCTTGTTTTGATTTCTTTCGATTTTCAAAAATTAAGAAAACCACAAAAAATGGTTTTGGTTTTCTATTTTTGTTTTTATAATATGATTTACTATTAATTAAATATATTTTATTTAATTTTTAATATATTATTTTAAAAAATTATGAATAATCTAACTTCATATTATATATTTAATTAAAATTAATTATCAATTAAAATTATAAATTTTAACATATAATTTCATTTAATTTTGTAATAAAATTAAATTTTAATTATTAATAAATTAAATTTAAAATATATAAATTTTAATAAAATTTTATTTTATAATTAAAATATATTTAAAATAAATAATAATTTATAAATAAAAGGTTAAACTTTAAATTTTTTAATAAAATAAGATATTTTTAATAATTTG
>JAOQMS010000180.1:11576253-11592260 GCA_027563885.1 Erythroxylum longipes | reverse complement strand
TATATATATTTTAAATTTTTCAAAAATGATATCGTTTTTAAAGTCTGACCTCGACCCGTGTCCCGGTCAGGCCAACCAATTTTAGCTCGTGGCTTAATCAACGCAAGTTAAAATTTGGCCCGACCGGGCGGGTCGAATAAAAATTGACATCCCTATTCACAACATTACTATCAAAGGGGCTGCAATAATGCCATAGTTTTGAACAAACTTCCTATAATATCCGGTTAGTCCGAAAAATCTTCGAAGCCCCTTCACAGTGCTTAGTTTAGGCCATTTTATCATTGTTGCAATTTTAGCTTGATCTACTGCCACATCTTCTTCTGAAATAATGTGACCAAGGTCAGAGACTTAGGTTTGAGCAATAAGACATTTGGTGCGTTTTAAGAAAATTTGATGATCTTGGAGCAATTTTAGGACAATTCGAAGGTGTGATAGATGGTCTTCTCAAGATTTTCTGTAGATAAGAATATTGTAAAAAAATCCCCAAAACAAATTGCCTTAAATAGGATCTGAATACCTCATTCATTAAGGCTTGAAGAGTGCTCGGTGCATTGGTGAGACCGAACAATATAACAAGGAATTTGAAATGCCTATGGTGAGTTTGGAATGTTGTCTTCTCCATATTGGAGGGGCTCATTCTAATTTGGTAGTAGCCTGAGCGTAAATCTAGCTTGGTGAAGTAACCATGTAACTCTTCTAAGAGCTCTTCAGTTACTGGAATGGGAAATTTTTCTTTAACTGTCTTGGAGTTCAGGACCCTCTAATTCACAAAGAAGCACCATGTCTAACCAACCTTCATAACCAGGAGAACAGGGGAGGAATACAAAGATTAGCTCTTTCAGATAATTCCACGTTCTATCAAGTCTTTGCACTGGCGCTCAATTTCATCTTTTTTAGTATGAGGGTACTGAAAAGGGCAGAATATGACTGGGCTAGCTCCTGGTTCAAGAGAAATTCGATGGTCATGACTTCTCACAAGAGGAAGTTCCTTCGGTTCCTATAATAGAGCTTCAAATTCAGTCAGTAATTCACTCAGCACCGTATCCTGGTGAGACTCTATTTCTGTTACGTGGATTTGAGCAATTAAGGTGGAAGGACTCTTGATTTCCTGCAACTCCAAAACTCAACCATTCCATATAAAGAACATCGTACCCACTCCAAAATCCCATAAAATCGACCCGAAGGATTGAAACCAATTAATACCCAAAATTGCATCAATCACATTCAGAGTAAGAATAAATAAATCAAGGTAAATTAGTTGATGATCTAGCAAAATTGGGACGTCACTGCACTTACCTGAGTATTAGAGTTTGCTGCCATTTGTGATTCTCACTTGAAATTTCTCTATTGAGTCAGCAGTAGGCGTAACATATTTTACCCAGCGAGAATTCATAAAGTTGTGAGTACTACCTGAGTTGATTAAAATCACCAATGGATGTCTGCCAATGATATTGTGAAATTTCATAGTTGTCCTCCCAAATTAGCACCTATGATGACGTGTAAAGATAATTCGGTGAAGCCTGCTCTCCAAAATCATCATCGTCCTCTTCATCTATCACCGATTCTTCAACCCCATCTAACTAACAAAATCGTTTGCATTGATGTCCCTTTGTATAGACTTCATCGCAGTTGAAGCAAAGTCCCTTGGCTCTCCGATCTTCCATCTCCACACGAGAAAAGCTTTTGAAATTTTTATTGGAAAAAGGGGCTGCTATCTAGGTCAAGGATGGCTTGGAGAGAAGAGGAAGATTTCTTCTTAGGTAGCCATACCTTTCATAAAGCTGGACCAGACTCCTGATATTTGTCCAATCATTGGGCCTATGTAACTCATCTCAACGACGATATAATCTTGCAAGCCTTTGATGAATATCTCCATTTTTTGTTTTGCTGCATTGATAATCTTCCATGGTTCCCACTTGAGGAAGCTTGGATAATTCTCCCAATTGGGCACCTTGAATTGAGGGCCCAAATTAAAGTTGGTACTGTTGCTTAAAGTCCTCCCATGGAATTCTAGGTCCATCGCGATCGAATTTAATAAACCACACCTGAGCATCCTAATTTAGATGGTAATATGCTATCTCCACCTTTTCATCTTCGAGAGTGTGCTGGTGCTGAAAGTAATGATCATAACGACTCGACCAAGTCAATGAGTCATTTTTGCCGTCATAAGTGGGAAATTTTAACCAGGCATAATGTGGTTTTTGTGGTCGAATTTCCATCTGGTGAGGATCCTATGCCTTCTATCGTGGCCCTCTGTTAACATTGCCTACATCTCCTTGTTGTTCTTCATACCAGGCAGCAAATATTTCCCTAGAGAGTTCTTTAATGCAATTGGAAAATTGAACTTGATTCTTTTGACGCTCCTCTTGGAGCCTATGCTAATTCGCTTGGTACCTCTTAACAAACGCGTCGAACTGTTTCTGCAGGTTAGTAGATGAGTTGCCTATAATTGTTGGCTCTGATACCAATTTGTTACGGTCCTGTGATTGTGATCTAGTTATAGGGTGATTGACTACAAAATCTACCTGTGAATGAGAATGTTTCTCGATTTTCTGCCTTGACAACTGATGATTGACTACTAATATGGGCTCATTAAATGAAAGATCCCAAAGATCTCAAGAACACAAAATTTGAATGAATATTTTCGATTAATTCTCATTGATCCAACTTACATTCCTAAATAATGAATTCCAGATAACTAATAGTAACTACCTCCTACATAACCAACTCCCACTTGCCACTATTTTCTTAACTACTTACATAATCTTAAAAGTAACTATAGAAATTAAAAATACATAAATTAAGCTGCTGGATAAAATAAAGAACATAAGCTGCTGGATAACAGAATTGATCCTTCTTCATGTTCTCCACATCCCCACTTGCTAAACATGTCTGTTGTATACCTGCCCTTTGAAAGGTCTATTCCATGTTCTATTCATAACACGTTCCCAATTGATTTTAACACCATTAGATTGTAATTTTTAACTAATCAAAGGAAGTTTTTGATGCATTTCTGTATCTCCTTAATAGTTCTCTCTGGAAGAAGAAGAAGAATACTCCAATGTGTATGGAGATTGTTTAAAATAGAAATGATTAGCTAAACTCTACCTGCTTCAGAAAAAGCTTTATTATGCCAACAATTGATAGTTTTTTTATATTGCTTCAAAATCTTCAAACAAGCTTGATATCTCAATTTTTTTGCTAAAGTGGGGACTTCCAAATAAGTGAAAGACATTCCTTGGATGTTTTTTTTTGAAATAAAAGTTGAGGGCTTTATTATGCGGAATTAAATGAATCTACCGAAAATGAAGGGGGAGAGACAAATCATTCCCCGTGATCTACAAGTGAACGAGTTGCGTGGGCTAACTTATGCGCAAGCACGTTCGCAGATTGACCAACAAAACAAACATTTACATTAAATATCTCTGCTAGAAGAGATTTACAATCGTCTAATTTAAGACCAAAACTAGAATTATCAATCAATGTAGCATCATTAATCACTCGAGCTACCTCTTGAGAATCTGTTTCCACAATCACATTATTCCAAGAGTTGGCCAAAATCCAACTCAACGCCTCTTTGACTCCAAGTAACTCAGCGTCTCTAGCATTCAGATTGCTATCCCTAACCAGATTTCTTGCTGCAAGAAAAGAACCATCCGCCCTTCTCACTATCATATCAATTCCAAATTGAAAGCCTGGTAGAGATGTTGCAGCGTCTACATTCAACCTCAGCCAACCCTCTGCTGGTGGAGTTTAGACCGAAGCTATAGCCGGACTCCTACTTACATATGCCTGAGTCACAGGTTTGCTGGAAATCATTCTCCATTCTTCAAAATCAAATAGTGCCTTGGCTAAACATTGTGAAGGGGAAATAAAACGCTGGTTCCAAACGCATTGGTTACGACTAAACCAAATGCTCCAACAAATAAAAAAACTCATAGCCAAGTCCAAGACATTAAGCAAGGAGGTAAAAGAAAAAATCCAATCCCGAAAGGTAGTCACCAATGGATTAAACCAACCCATTGGACTAGCATTCCAAACTGCCTTAGCAAAAGGACACTGGATAAGAATATGCAAAATAGTTTCAGACTCTCTTTGGCATAATGGGCAAGAATCCACAACCGAAACATGCCTTGAGACAAGACGCTCTCTTGTTGGTAAAATGAATAAACCAACCCGCCACATGAAATTCAGGAGAAAGGGAGGTACTTTGCATTTCCAAAGTCGGTTCCAACCTTGTAATTGTACCTGGTTCTGAACTAATTGGTGCTGCTAAGTGAGTGACCTGTAGGCGCTTTTAACTGAATAACTTCCTTTACGCTCAAATTTCCAGCAAAGTACATTGTGTCCTTGTGCTGACGCAAGTGGAATTGATAGAATGACTCTAGTATCAACGTCATTAAAGACTCTAGATATAAGCAGCACGTTCCAAGTTCGATCAAGAATTAAGTCAGAAACCGTAAAGCAACCATTCCGAGCCTCAAAAGTTGTGGTAGGCCTAGAGTTCTCCAAAGTAGGGAGCCAAGCATCTAGCCAGATAGAAGTATGATTTCCCGAACCAATACGCCAGTAAGTTCCAGAATTTAACATTGGAATTGTTGCTAAAATTCCCCGCCAAATGAAACTCAGGTTACTACCCGGCTGAGAATGAAGGAACTCCGAATATGGAAAGTACCGGGCTTTCATAAAGCGCGACAACCAATTTTACCAACCATAGCAAGATTAAATTGGTATAACCTTTTAAAAGAGAGACCCCCAAACTTCTTTGGCAAGGCCAGCCTATCCTAGCAAACCCAATGTAAACCTCGTTGATGATCCCTTCCTTTGCCCCACCAAAATCGAGACATGACTTGCTGCAGCTCTTTACAGAACGTCTTAGGCAGCAGAAACATACTCATAACATAGTTAGGAAGCGTTTGGAGTACCGTTTTTAGCAACACTTCACGACTAGCTCGTGTAAGAGTCTTCTTATTCCATGAATTTAACCTCGCCCAGAGTTTATCCTTGACAAATTGCAACACCTGTTTCTTATTTCTTTCGACAACAATTGGTAAACCAAGATAATGCCACAAATCTTATTGCTCTTCAACTCGGAAAATTGAACAGATTGATTGCTTTACATTGCTAAGAGTATTCACACTAAAACAAATACGAGACTTGGAGAAGTTAATAATCTAACCTGAGACCTCAACATATCTGTCTAGAATTGCCTTCAACCTGTAAGCTTCTTCAACTTTCGCATAAAAAAAGAATAAACTGTCGTGGGCAAAAAACAAGTGAGATATAGGAGGAGCCACTGGCAGAACCTTGCATCCATGAATATTTCCAGCTAACACTTTTGTCGAAATCATCCTTGAAATACCTTCGGTGCACAAAATAAATAAGTAAGGAGATATAGAGTCGCCTTGTTGCAACCCATGGCCAGGAATAATAGGACCAATCCGATTCCCTTGGGTCATAATAGTGTAAGAAACAGAAGAAACACAAAATAGTACCAAATTAACCCAAGAAGCAACAAAACCCATCCTCAGAAGGACATTCCGCAGATAAGACCACTCAATTCTGTTGTAGGCTTTACTAATATCAATCTTCAAAGCCGCATGCTAATCTCATAGGCCATGATGCAGTTATCCTAAATTTGGAGCCCAGGAACAAACGCACTTTGATAGACAGAGATCAAATTTGGCAAAATAGATTTCAGTCTATTAGCAATCATCTTTGACATAATCTTGTATAGCACCTTACACAAGGCAATCGGTCTAAGTTCAGTCATTCTAGAAGGAGACACTTTCTTAGGAACAAGCACTAGAGCCGTTTCATTCAGACAAGTAAGGAAAGACCCAGTAGCCATATGAGAAATGCAAAAATCAGATACTGCAGGACCAATTAATCTCCAAAAATGCTAGTAAAAACCCAGATTAAAACCATATATACCAGGTGATTTGTCTACCTTCATGCTAAATACAGCACTACGGACCTCTTCTTCAGTGTAAGTATCAATAAGGAAATGATTATCCTCACTTTAAACCATAGAAGGGATACAATTCACAAAATCCCTTGAATCAGTAGCACTAGATTCAAATAAGTTTGCAAAATAAGAAGAGATCAATCTTGCCAATTACCCTCATCATCCTGTAAAGCTTCAATTTTGTTTTTCCGTTGTCGGGAAGTGGCCACGGAATGGAAATACCATGTATTCCGGTCACCTTCTTGAAGCCAGAAAGCTTTGGCTCGTTGCTTCCAGTATTTATCTTTCTGATCTAATAAATCGAATAGTCGAACATTAATCTCAAGCACACGTGTACGGCTACCTGCATCCCTCCTTCCCCTGAGCAGCCTGATCTCTTGTTTGCACCAATCAATTTCTGCCCTGGATGCCTTGAGTTGATTTTGCCCCCAGCTGCCGAGTATTGAACTGCATTGTTGCAGCTTGTCCAACAGATTCTCACAATTAACCTCCATCCAAGTATTTTCCACTAAACTTCGGCATTTAGGTTCACAAGCCCAAGAATTCTCAAAATGAAATTGAAAGGCTTGATGGCTAGGAACGAAAGTCGTTACCTCTAATATAATTGGAAGATGATCAGAAAAAGTATAAACCACCTTGATTGCTTTAGAGAAAGAAAATTGTTGTCTCCATGAATTAGTAACTAAGATTCGGTCTAACTTGGCCTCCACTCAATCAGGTCCGGTTCGACTGTTATCCCAAGTGAGTTAATATCCTGCCATCTTGAACTCAGTTAAACCCGCATCCGAAACAGCTGAACGAAAGCCATTAATCAGTGAGGATGGTTGAGTTCTATCACCTCTTTTTTCACCTTGGCCTAGCAAATCATTAAAGTCACCCAAGCAGACCCAAGGCAAATTATTGTCTAGAAAAAGTCTTCTTAAGAGTTACCAAGACTCATGTCTATTGCTTCTAATCAGATTTTCGTAAAAACCCGTTAATCTCCATGGTCCAAGGCCGGATATATCAACAACTAGATCAATATGAGATGAAGAAGAAGAGAGAAGATTAACAGAAATTAAAATTTTCCAAATCATAGCGAGACCTCCACTAAGTCCCACCGAATCAACATTGACACATTCATCGTAACCCAAAATATCTTTTATTTCAACAATACGAGACAAAGAACATCTAGTTTTAATAAGGAAAATTAAACAAGGGCGCTTATTCCTAACTATTTCTTGAAGCACTTGTACTGCCTGTGGATTATCGATTCCACGGCAGTTCCAGCTAAGGCAACTCATTTCTTTCGGCGGGCCTGAACACCATAACCCACCGATTCTCCGTTTTTTGAAGTTTGCACAACATCAAGCTGCTGATCATGATTCATGTCCTGGGCCTCTTCGAAATCCTAGCCCAATCGTTTCCTCTTTTGGTCCAAAATGGTGATGGTTTGGGCCTTGTCATTGCTTGGACCAAAGTTTTGATCTGGTACCATTGAGTTTCAAATCTGAATTTCCTTGTCCTTAGCAGATACCATTCCTTCGTTGCTATTCAAATTTGAATTGAATAGCTCAAGATTTGCCTTATTTTTAGGCATCAAATCCAGCCTTCCAAATCTGTAACCGCCACCAACAATCGCCGCAATCTCCTCAACCGAGGGTGGAACGTCACGCAACCAACTTGCACCAATGGAGCTCATATTCCGACGAGGGTTAGCCCTTAATTCCGGTCCATATCTTCTTTCCAACGGCTGACCATTGCTTTCCAAATGTCTATGGCAGAACCTCTCTCCATGTCCCTGAAAACCACATATGAAACAGAAGTTTGGTAGCCTTTCATATTTAAAATTGGCAAAAAAAACCTTCCTCACCCTCACGCCTAAGAAATAGCCCCTCGCAAATTGGCTAATTAACATCAAACTTAACACGAACCCTTAAAAAGGACTTCTCTTGGCTCTTGAAACCAATAGGATCCACATAAAGAAATTCACCAACTTCATTCCCCACCCCTTCAGCCACCTTTTCTGACCAAAATCCATCCCTTAGGTTATGAACTTGAAGCCACATATGAAGATGAAAAAGGGGCACCAAGGATGGATGACCATAACTATCGACTTTAACAAGCAATAGAATATGTCCATTGAGCGTCCAGGGACTCATCTCCAGCACTCTATTCATATCCACCATATGGAAAAATTGGAAAACATACAGATTACCTTCATTAATCTGTCAAACCGTCATACCAAGCGTAGGGCGCCAAAGAGAAGCTAAAGTTTGCTTCATTGCCATAAAGTTAATAGCTCTTTTTGTCAAAAAGCGGCCCACAAGACAAAGGTCATAGGTCTGGACTGATCCCAATACCTCATCCTTGCCAAACCCGATCTCGTTTGGTGGTTCTTCATCAACTGATAATCTTGTCATATCTTCTAAGATTCTAACATCCTCCATTGTCACAAAGGGAAGATTAGTGAAAAAAATAATGGAAAAAATAAGGAAAACAAAGTATAAAACTTGCCAAGGCTACAAGACGTATAAACCATAAACTGCTCCCATAAAAGAGAGAACTCCCATATAGAGAGACATTTCAACACTTTTTAATTTAATTGTTAGGAGTTAACTTTCCTTGGATGTTGAAATAAAAAAGATACTTAAGTCTCTCAATGTCGGTAACATCTAACATCTAACGTCTTAACATCTAATGAGAAATATATTCCACTCTTGCAATGATTGATTTTTAATCTTGAGATTCTGCAGAAGCTCATAATAGATTGATGTAGAATAGAAATGAATTCCTGATGAGTTCCAAAATGCAAGATTAGATCCTACGCAAAACAAAGACGAGAAGGAGAGAATTCCTTGCATTTATGAAGAAATTTAAAATCAAGTCTCTAAGTTAAAGCAAATGATTATGTTCAAGATTTCCATAGCAATGACAAAGAGAAAAGGAGAAAGTGAATCCCCTTGTCCCATACCGTTAAAACGCGTTTGAATTGGGTGCTTGGAGCACCATTGATGAGGATGCTATAAGAAGGGGTTGAAATTCAAGCCTGTATATATTTAATAAAGAAGATTGGAAATCCAAACCATTCAATGGGCTCAGAAGTCCCTCATGTTCTTGACGCGCTTTGACCGTTTCTCTTTCACTTAGCAGTAAATATATCTTCATACATCGTTTGAAGTGAATGAAACCAAACGTAGGCAATAGGTTAAATTAGACAAGCAACGTAAATATATTACTAACAGTCTGAATGTTAACCGACAATAATAATGATAACAAATATAATATCCCCAAATGTATTGCCAATCAATTTCTATTAACTAAGCGGCAATTTTACCAAGAGTTTTCCTTTCATATGTTGATAATATTGCTCTCTTATAACTACATCCTTGCTAGTCAATCGTTTTTCCCCTCCTGAGATCCAATCTCTTGAAGATAATGTTCTGCTTCTAAAGCTGCCATGCAACCTGCATCACCACGGACAAGGGAGGATGGTTGATAAATCACACGAAGCAGGATAAAGTGTAAATCATTCAAAAGTCACGGCACTTGGACCAATCGTGAGATGGCTCAATATTATAAGTTCCGTCCAATTTCACCACAAAAGCAGCCGGCTAAAGAGAGGAGGAATAAGTGGATCATTAATTATTTTCTGCACTAAGAGTAATTTTGATGATTGAATCGGCCTTTGATTACTATGCCGTTACAAATTCCGTAACAAAATCTGCAGAGACCAGTTATGACAGCACTAAAGGACGATACAAATAGGGCGCATCATAAACAGTTTTACTAGCCTCTGTTCTGTACATCCGCGGACTCTATAAGAAGTTCAGATTGGATGACCTAATCATTTGAAGTTAATTCGTTACCAAGTTAAAACTAGGCAGATTGGTAGCATTTATTTCAAATTGATGGCATATGATCACTTCAAGTTTTGAATCTTGAAGAGAGTTGGAAGCTTATGCACCAGAACTAAGAAAAAAGACTTCCACAAATTGATTTTTTTTTTTTTGTTTCTTTGATTAGGTAATCAAGCCACATGGTCACTGAGCTTGATGTTGCCGGTTAATCTCTTATGCTTGTTATCTCAAAAAGAAGCACCGGCAATTAGGAACCATGGTTTAGTCTGTAGGCAAATCATCAAGCAATGGCAAAGCAATGCTTGTCATTTTATTGCACTAAATTGCTTATCTTGAAAAGCAAGATCCTCGAGAATCAAAATAGCAAGGAAACCTGTGAACACAGTAAACAAGATTCTGCAGAAAACAGAGTTACAAGCAAGAACCACACCAAGCAACTAGCTAACGCAATAGACAAAGACCAGTTATGACAGCATTAAAGGAGGACACCAATTCGACAAAATTTAATCCTAATTATGTTAAGAAAGGGAGAATGGAACGATAAAGTTAAATAAGCATGAAAGAGGCATCTGGATTTTGACACAATGAATAACTATGGACCAATACCCAACCTCAATAATATAAATTCAGAGAAAGGGCGCAAATGGAAGGAAACACAACTAACCAGTGCCAGCAGCAGTAATAGCCTGCCTGTACTTCTTATCCTGCACATCTCCAGCAGCAAATACACCACATACGTTGGTCTGGGTGGTCCCTGGCTTGGTTACAATGTAACCATCAGAGTCAAGTTCCAGCTGTCCATCCAGGAACTTGGTGGCAGGTTCATGTCCAATGGCAAAGAACAACCCAGATACCTTAAAATCAGAAACATGTCCAGTTACAACATTCTTCACCTTGAGACCACCCAATAGGCGGTCTCCATAGGCCTCCACCACCACAGAATTCCAGATGATCTCAATTTTAGGGTTGCTCAAGGCTCTGCTCTGCATAATCTTAGAGGCTCTGAAGGTATCCCTCCTGTGGATAATGAAGACTTTTGATCCATATTTGGTAAGGAAGTTGGCCTCTTCCATTGCTGAATCTCCACCACCAATCACAGCCAGAGGTTTATTTCTGAAAATGGGGGCAGCCCCATCACAAACTGCACACGCTGAAATGCCTCGGTTCCAGAAGACATCAGAGCCAGGAAAGTTGAGACGCTTGGCAACAGCACCAGTGGCAATGATGACAGCATCACTAAGGACAGACTTGGAATCAGTGACGACCTTGAAAGGGCTAGAGGAAAAATCAACCTTGTTGACAGTTTCAGTGAAAATTTGGGTACCAAAGCGGACTGACTGGGCACGGGACCGGTCCATGAGTTCTATGCCAGCAATGCCGTCAGGAAAACCAGGGAAGTTTTCAACTTCAGAGGTGGTGGTGAGCTGACCGCCAGGTGCAATATCATTGGCCATCCAGCCCTCAAACATGATAGGCTTGAGCTCAGCACGAGCGGCATAGATAGCAGCTGTATGAGCTGCTGGGCCACTACCAATGATACATACGCGGGTTCTAAGCTCCTCCATGATAGTAGGTGCAGATTTAGTTACTTGAGAAGTTGTATCAGCTGCTAGAGAAATGATGCTGGCAGAAGCAGCAATACCTATAAAGCTGCGAGCTTTTCTTAGCAAACTCTTCAACCTAGAAGGTGTACGATTCATAATCCCTCTCTCTCTCTCTCTCACAAACACACTCTCCCGTATTTCTTCTGTTTCTCTATCTCTTTAGGCCTTTTCAAATATCAATAATTAGTTTTAGGGAAAAGTAAACTAGCAAACAAGGAAAATGAAGCATAGGGGTTTAGCCCAAAACCCCCATGGACACATCAACCAAACAGTGTACAAAAGACACAAGTTTGATTTCTACTTGGTAATTTCCATCATACCGAATCAATTCTTGGTACATTAAAATCTCACGGCCTAATCACTTCAACATTTTCAATAAAGAGAACTAACCTCTGGAGAGACTTTTCCAACAAGTTTATCCTCGTCAAAACCTATGATGGAACTAGAAAGAAACAGAATAGGGAAGGCATACACAGCAAAACAAATCGTTTGATTCAATTATCAACAACTTAATAACAATCAGACCTCGAAACCAGACCCATACATAAGAATGAAAACACAAATCAAGAGCAATGAGTGAGAACCATAAGCAACAGACCTGAGAGAAACGGAAGAAATGAGGAGCTGACGGTCGTCTTATAGAAATAGGGGAAGGCCCGGTGACAGCGGCGACCAAAGACAAAGAGGGTTTTGAGTTTTGATTCTTTGCGCCAAAACTATACTATAGAGTAGTTGAAGAATAAAGGAAAAGATAGTCTTTTTGTTATGTTAAGGAACAAATACAATATGGATTGAAGAATATGTACAGCACTCTTTCTGCCGTAAGTATATTGGTAGTTTTGGTTCCAAGATGAAAATTCAAAGCGAATGATTCTCTCATTTGGGTTATACCATTGATCCATTTCAAGCGGAGGTAATTGAGACCAGCAGACAACTTAACGTACTATATATGTGGTTAGGGCCCTACACTATCCTCCATTGATATATATTGGGCTGATTCATGCAAGTAAAGTTCTGTGGTCTCTGTTAATGGAAGCCCTATGTCAGTCTTTGATCAGTACCCAAGCCCACTTTAACCATTCAATCCGAGTGGGTGATTCCCAAAGAAAAATAAAACAATTAGTTTTCTTTTGTAATTTTTATTCATCTAATAATATTTTCATTAAATTAAATTAATCGTGACCTTAAAATTTAAAAAATTTCTATCAAATAACTTTAATAAAAATTGCTATTAAAACCGAATTAAAACAGTCATATATCTTTATCAACACCCACTTGAAATCTCGTTAAGACTTAATACGCAACCTTACTCTTATTGAATAGAGAGGTTGTTTCATATTTGAACAATCATATATTATAATATAATTTTTTATACATTTTGGAAGTAGTTTAAAATAATTGTCTAAAGTTAAGAGGCTCAAAACGATTGTCTAAAAAAAGTATCTAAATTTCAACAAACGGAAAGTTAGCATTTCAACCTTTTTAACTTTGTCATCGGGTCCTGGTTCGTTAGTCAAAATAAGTTACATCAGTTCAGTTGCGTTAGGTGATAATTTCTATCACCTACTCCTATGTACTTCTTTCTAAATCTAAACTCGGTTACTTACCTCAACAATTTTCCTTTAAAGGTCCAAATTAACTGAGAACCATAGATGAACATATGAAAAGCAAGAAATGAACCACACGGCAATCTCTAAGAATCTTTGATTAATCTCAGAATGGCATATACAACAAAACAAAAACAACAGTAATTAAACACTGCATTTGGCTTTGGTCGACGCATGAATAAAGAAACATAATTAATTCATCAAAACGCAAAAAAATCAAAAAGCTTCCTATACAAATATCACAGCTTGTTTAACTGCCTTTAAAATATATACAAAACTAAGATTACTCGTCATCGTATGTCTGTGTTTATATCAGGTATATGTAGTGTAGACCTCTGCGAACTAGAGCAGACTTGATCCTGCTCAACCGAAATTGATGACCTCTTTATGAACTCCAAGCACTCTGCAATGGCTTCAGAATAGAAAGAATTTGTCCGTCCAAATGATCTCAACCTGCTCGTGTCAACTCTAGTACTTCCCTTCTTGTTGGAGCCGCTTATTAACTCCGTTGTCACTGAATTCCTCCTGCTGCTACTGTTATTCCTCTTCATATTACTATTACTTCTCTTCATCACCACTATTACTCTCTTCAGAGATCGTAATACAGCTTGCCCATATGAACATCTCCACTTACTCAAGAGCCTGAATATGTAAACAAACCTTGCACTTAGCTTTTGAACGGAGAATCTTTTGGGGTAGAGCCTGAACCCTCTGCTGCTAGCTCCTTGACATCTCCTTTCAAACTTTGTGTAGCTGGAATGAGTACCCATGTTTCTCTGCCACTCCGCGGTTCTCTTCTGCAACCAAATGTTCATCATGGGAATCATTAAACAGCTATAGAAATAAGTTTATATATGCGTGTGGGGTAGGTCCCTTGCAAGATTAAATATGGCCGCATGATGACTTTTTGGAAGGTGTGTGGAAATTTAAGGTGGAACTTGGAAAAGAAAATATCGTCTTTTCTCAAGTGGCTCACTTAACTTGCATCATTTATAGACTTTTGGACGGTCCTCTTGGGAATGATGTTACAAAATATGTATATTATTGCTAAGCAAGTGCTCCTTATGTGAACGTATGTTATCCTCTCTATTTTTGATTTGGTACAATTTCTTATCTCGTAGAGTAAAAACCTGATCATAATTGGAGTGGTAGGGTCGTAGGGGACAGGAAAAGAAATGCAAAAGTTTAAAAAAGTATAATCTCTTGTCAAATTAGGTGGGAGCTAGTATAATAATCTTCCGCGTTTAAGTTGTGAATGGGGACAGATTGACAACAGCCAGTGATTCCGGGTAAAGCAACAAGGCACTTCTACCAAGAAACCTAGCAAATTGATAAAGCGTGTTAAATACTTGAGACTGATTAAGGTCCAGAATTCATTAGTCTAAGACACGTTTTGACTGGTGATACGTCTCTTCTTTGAAGGCTAATTAAGCGTAGTATTAGTTCCTAATAGCCTTTTATTCTTTTATAAAGCTTTTTTAATAATTAATAAACTAATTTATAAATTAAAAAGAATTAATTTAGAGATAATACAATCAGAAAGTTTTAACTTGACCACTAATCTTTATTCTCCTATTTTATTATCAACTTATTTAATGTTTCAACATATATCATTTGAGTACCTCCAATCGGGTTAATGTCTCTCAGTTTACATTATCATTATATAGATGCCACATGAACAAAGTGATAGAGAAGAGAAAAACATAACTGATAGCACTGATTTGTTTGGAGAGATTGTTGTGGGATTAGATGACACAA
The DNA here is from genome assembly GCA_027563885.1 of Erythroxylum longipes. Classification (NCBI taxonomy): domain Eukaryota; kingdom Viridiplantae; phylum Streptophyta; class Magnoliopsida; order Malpighiales; family Erythroxylaceae; genus Erythroxylum; species Erythroxylum longipes. The sequence continues at coordinate 11,577,484 of JAOQMS010000180.1, read as the reverse complement.
AATTAGCAATATAGACAACCTAACTCCATAGGAAATTGAAAAACAACCAACAGCCCGGGATGCGTGGAAACAATAATAGTCAACTGTCATTTGTTGTTGGTTTGGTACTCAGACCAACATTATCGGTTTTAAAGTTTGTTCATGTCAATTGTGCATGTATTTGTTGGTGGACAATATTATTACTTTTAATGCTTAAGATCTTACATAACATCATTCTCATTAATAATTTTATATTAAGGCCAATATATGTCTCAATTTATTATGCCTTAACATTATATTATCAATAGAGCAATTTTGACAATATTCATAAAAATATTATCTTTAAGAACCTTAATTTTAGCATTCCAATTAATAAGAACAAATTTGTTTTCATGTAAATTTTCATTAATTTAGTTCCTTTAAATCAATTATCACATTTTCTGTTAAAAAGACACCGAAATTCTCTCTCTTGATCACTCTAAAAGCTTCCCATTCTATATACATAAATAATATCTATTATATAAACTTTCTCTAATGTTCTAAAATTACATTATCTAGAATATTATAGAAAGTTTAAGTCGGCTAACAACTGACTTTAGATGGGTATAAAAGGAGCCTAGCTCCATAGTGTGTGAGTGAATAGAAAAACCAACGATATGAATACCGTTCCGTACTGGCTGGAATGTACCGTTCTGGCCACCGGCCGGTACGGTACTCATAGCCATCGGTACCGGTGGCAGATACCGGTCGGTACCGGTAATTTTCGGTCAGTACTGGCCGGTACCGGAAAATTTTAAAAAGTCAGGGACCTGTGTGCAATTTTTAAAAAATTTTAAAATTTAACGTTTTAACCCTACCCCCCGACTCTTCTTCAGTCGTCTCTGCCTCCCTGCGTCTCCTCTCTTCTTCTCTCTCTGTGCCGCGCTGCGCCGCCGCCTCCTCCTGCCTTCATCGTCACCGCCTGCGTCATCGTCACCGCCTGCGTCATCGTCACCGTCACTGCCACCGCCAGTGCTCTCTCTCGCCCTTGTCTCTTTCGCTCTCGTCGTTTCTCCCATCATCGTCGTTCCTCCACGCAGATCCGAAGCCGCTGCACCGAAGCCATCGGAGACGCGTCTGAAGCCACCGGAGAAGGGATCGACACTGACCCGGGCAAAAAACCCGAAGACCCACCGACCCAGAGGTCCAACCGTCCAAGACCCGAAGTTGGTTTTTGTTTCTGGTTTTAATTTTATGCTTAATTAAAATTTTT
>JAOQMS010000180.1:11561540-11576153 GCA_027563885.1 Erythroxylum longipes | reverse complement strand
GGATATTTTAATATATACTTGTTGGTGTGTGTGTATGTGTGTGTGTGTGTGTGTGTGTGTGTGTGTGTGTGTGTATATATATATATATATATATATATTGGATATTTTAATATACACTTGTTGGTGTGTGTGTGTGTGTGTGTGTGTTTATAATCAAGTGAACAAAAAAATTGGCCATCAATCATGATTAAAATGAAGAACATGACTAAGGTTGCATATGTGTTTGTGATTAAAATTGCTAGTATCATTCAAGAAGAGCTTTGTTAATGTTATAAGTTACATATATATTGAGTGAATACTTGAGCAATTATGTATATAAGATAATAAACTATTTTTGTGAAGCCAATTACTAAAGGTCTACACCTAAGTAATATGTAGTATCCATGAATGCATCAGGAAGAAAAAGAGAAAAAAGGCAGTTCCTTATTTGAAGAAATCAATAATTTCATATACACTATATTGTGTATGAACAAATGCATTGAAAGGCAGCACTAAAGAGCTCAAATATCAATATCAAATTAAACACATAGTTATCAAACATAACTATGTCAAGGACATAGTAGCATAAAGAGAAATGAATAGGTCTAGTGATTATTCATAATACTTATTATCAATGATCATAGTTTATTTGTCATCGAGTATTTGATCCAATAATGTTTAATTAAGAATTAAATAACATTTTCATAATAAATTTTAAACAAAAATTCAACTCTAAAAATATGAGAATACTTGATTTTGAATTAAGCTTTCCATTCTAGAATTAATATTAGAATAAGTTTTAAACATTTAATTTTATATATAAGAGGTATGTCATGCATATATGAGATGCCTTCCTATACGGGTGATTGCCTCCATTATTTTATAAGAATAAAGATGAGACAAGTTTTAAGTGATTTCTTTAGGTCATAAATGAGAGCTCAAGGCTTAAAATATTAATATCAATTTGATTTATGTTAAAGGGTGTAAGAGATTATTAGTGATGACATAACCTAAATAAATGATATGTTTTCCCAATCTATCTTAATATGCCAAATGATTTATTTACATCATAAAGAGAGCTCAAGGCTTAAAATATTAATATCAATTTGATGTATATTAAAGGGTGTAAGAGATTATTAGTGATGACATAACCTAAATAAATGATATGTTTGCCCAATCTATCTTAATATGCTAAATGTGAGTTCTAAAAGGTGGACATAATAATTAAATTTTTGAGAAATGGATATAACAATTAAATTGGTAAAGTTAAGTTAGGTATTAGGTATGCTTAGACTATCATCTGTACAATATTTAAGGAAAGACATATTCTCTAATAAAAGAGACTCAATTTGACACATAAATCATACCATTTAACCAATAAGGATATTATAAGTTATATTCTTAACTCATATTATACGAGGATCCTTTGAGGCTATGGAAAACTCAAATTAAAAATTCACTTTTTACTCGGGTTTTAATTCTAAAGAATTGAGTTAATATTTGCTATTTTAGAATGTTATTAGAAAATCATGAATGATTCGAACATTCTAGAAAAACAAATTAATATGATGCAAACGATTAAGAAACAAGAAGATCATCACAAATTCAAGTTTGCATTAAGATGTATACACAAGGGCCTACCTTCTATATAAAAGGCGCTATGAATACAAAATATTTATATAATGAGAATGATATAATGATTAGTGCAATAAATGATCTAGGGCATATACTAAATCCACTTAAAGATCAACTCATTAGTCAATAAGTCATATATTCCTAATAAATGTATGGTAATATGCTCTTGCAATATGCTAGTACAAGATATTAGATAAGTATAAGAACTGCAAATTCATTTTCTTTCTGATAAATTAACTTCATTATGTATGAGTAGGAGATAATCGATAAGCACACATAATAAGTTAATAATATTAAACGTCATAACATTAAACATAACAACTGCTAGAAAATCATTTATAAGATGATTTAGAATAAAATAAAATTCAGTAGAAGGAATTCTGCAAGTTTTGAAATTCTTTAGTATTCTACAAGTCTCTTATCATGTAGATTAAAACAAAAGTTTGTAAGTGATTTTTTTTTAATTGACCAGTGGTATAACTATGTTTTGATCTTATTAAGTTATCTTAATTTAAATTCTTACATTACATGAATTTATATTGCATCTTGGAATAACATTTGCCTTTGGTTAATCAAAATGTAGGAAAAAATTTTATCAAATTGAAGTTAGCTTTGATTCTTAGCATTAACTTGGGGAGAGCTTGTTAAGAATAAATGTAATCCAATAACTTTGATTCTCAGTGTTAACTTAAGGGAAGCGTGATAAGAAAAGATGTATCCATTTTGTTTTCTCTTGGTGGGTTTGGATATATACGAAACTAATGCCTAGACCATAGGGTATTGGGGTTTATTTGTCATCTTACTTAAAATTCAGTGTCAATGCCCATACCACAAGGTATTCCATAGGGTATTAGGGTTTTATTTTTCAACTTACATACAAGGAAGTGTTAATTTCCAAACCATAGGGTGTCAGGGTTTATTTTTCAACTTACCTATAATGCAATGTCAATGCCTAAACCACAGGGTATTGAGGTACCTACAATGCAGTGTCAAGCTTGAACCATAGGATGTTAGGGTTTATTTGTCAACTTACCTAAAATGCAGTGTCAATTCCCATACCACAAAGTATTAAGTTACATACAATGTAGTGTTAATGCCTAGACCACAGGGTATTAAGGTTTATGTTTATTTATCATCTTACCTATAATGCAGTGTTAACGCCTAGACCATAGGTTATTGGGGTACCTACATTGCAATGTCAATGCCTGGACTATATGATATTGAGGTTTACTTGTCAACTTACGTATAATGCAGTGTCAATGCCCAAATTACCTACAATGCAATGTCAATGCTTAGACCACAGGGTATTGGGGTTAATTTGTCAACTTACCTACAATGTAGTGTCAATACCCAAATCATAGGGTATAGGGTTTATTTGTAGGTGGTTTATTTGTCAACTTACCTACAATGCAATGTCAATGCCTAAACTACAAGGTATTAGGGTTTATTTGTCAACTTACAGACAATGTAGTGTCAATACCTAGACCATAATGTATTAGAGTTTAGTTTTCAATTTGCCTATAATAAAGTGTCAATTCCCAAACCATAAGGTATTGGGGTTTATTTGTAAACTTACCTACAATGCAGTGTCAATATGCAGACCATTAAATATTGGGTTTTATTTGTCAACTTACTTCCAATTTAATTTTAATGGTCAGACCACTAGATTGGGGTTTATTTGTCAACTTACCTTTAATAAAATGTTGAATCTAATTCTTTTATGTCTTATATAATTTTATATTTTTCTACCTATCTAAATTCCAAAACTATTGAGCTTGAAATTTTTTTCTTATCTTTATGAAACCATGTCTTATTGATCTTTTCTCTAAATTTGGATAATGAAGAGTCGTTTAAACTGTTTTTGATATAAATTAGCCCATAAATCTTTTAATATTACAATATTTTGTTAATTGATTTATATAATAGATCAGTCTATCATAGTTTTCACTCTCTTATAGACTTGTTTAATTTTTTTAGCACATTGCAGTGAAGAAAGTATAGTAGCAAATATTTTTAATCTAATCCAGAAGCAATTCTTAACCCTCTAAATTTTGGGTGTTTGGTGGAAATTGTCTTCAAGTTGAAATCATTGTAATATTATTATTGCAGGAGAAAGATGTTATTTAGTTCGCACTCTAAATTTTATTTTTTAATTAAATAAATCATAAACTTATAAATTATAAGTATGTAAATAGTATTAATATGAGTTTTATTAAAATTAAAAGTTTGGGTTGTAAATATAGTTTACTAATTGAAGATTTTTTTATCAGAATTAAAATTTAAGATGTTATATAATTTTTTATTAAAAATTTAACAATTATATTAAGTTTTATTCCTTGTAGAAAATAGAAGTAGAAAGTGATAGACTTTTTTTTTCTTAGATAATCCCTCTTAAATTACTAGATCATAAGAATTGCTAGGTTTGTCACAAAAAACCTATATTAATAAAGTGTTAGAGAGATTTATGATGGAATAGTGTTCAGCATCACTAGATCCAATTTAAAAAGAGGACAATTTTAGCCTTATACAATGTTTGACAAGTGATGTAGAATGGAAGCAAATGGAATCAATTTCAAATGCATTTATGGTTAGGAGTCTAATGTATACTTAGACATGTATTAGACCAGACATAAGATTTATAGTGGGGATGTTGGGGAGATACCAGATTAATCTTTGTATGGATCAAAGGAAAGTTACAAAGATAATTTTGAGATATCTACATGGAACTAAACAATGTATGCTCATTTTTAGAAAGAAACTCCACCTTTGGTTACATTTATTTGTTAGTTGGAGGAGCCATCTCATGGAATAATGTGAAGCAATCTATAATTGCTACATCCACTGTAGAGGCCAAGTTTGTGGTATGATTTAAGGCTATTATTCTGGTTAAATTATTGTGAAACTTTATTTCAGCACTGAAAGACTATCGATATTATAGCAAGGCCACTAAAAGTTTACTGTGATAATTTTGTAGGGACTTTGTTCTCTAAGAAAGACAAAGTATTCCAGAGATACTAAACGTAAGGAACTAAAACACTTTGTTGTTAAGGAGGAGGTTCAAAAATATAGAGGGTCAATAGAGCATATTAGTATTGATCTTATATTAGTTGACCCTTTGACAAACGAGGTACTACCCAAAATGTTTTTTAATCATATAAAGAACATATGTATTATTTTTATTTATGATTATTAAACAATATTGTTGTTTTGTCTCTTACTATGTATTTGACACTCTTTGCACATTAATAAATGTATTATTTCTAAATTTTCTATATTTCTTTTTTATGTATTTGAATTTGATGTATATTGATGAAAACATAACTGAAGGTCCTTAAAAGAAGGGCATTAATGTTAAATCCTATTATGTACTTCTCATTCATAATCATGATTAAAGAGAAGGGCCAATATAGTGGTACATATGTCAATTAATTGTGTATGACTGTCATAACCCTTATTGGCCTAATACTTAATTATGATTACTAATGATACCACTGTATGTAAATGGTGACTATTATACATTATAATGATTGTTTGAATTATTGATCCAATAGACTGCATAAAGTCACATGAATCAAATGGGATAATATTAGAAATTATCCCTTTAAGTGATTTATGTGTTAAAGAGAAGTTAGGGACTTTAATAATTTATTAAAGGGCCTTTTGGTCATTACAATGGGAAGTTTTTAAAACTGATTAGTAGACATTAGTTATCAGAGAAGTTTTGTGGTTCTCTCTATGCCTTTTGGGTTTTCTCACTATATTCCATCAAGTATGTAAGTAAGAGGGGAACGTTGGGAATGAGATAGATTGAGTGAGGAGTTTATGCCTATGAATCGTTTCATATTTCTGAGCACTAAAAAAAAGTGAGTATCTAGAACTTTGTCTTCATATTGAAATAAAATTTTTTAATATTAATGCACAAATGTGAGTGTTAGGAATTTCTAGATCCGGTCATATTTATGAAATTACTTACAATAAAAGCACGATATGATCCTCTGACTTGTTGTTATATCATAAAATATTATGTTAATTCTATGTATTGATGACACGAGACCTTATATTATTAGTTTAATCCTATATATTGGTTTAATTTTGAATATTAACTTTATATCCACAAGTTTAAAAATAAAATTATTGAAAATTTGCTAAGAAATAGATAACTAGGAATATATAATAGATTAATTTTTTAAGTTGAAGACAAACACTCATCAGCCAAAAAGCAAAGTCCATCACCACTCGCTTTAAAATAAATTAAAATTGTAAGGGATAATAGGGTCCTAATAAATAAATATATGTAGTTGAAACCAACTTGGAGAAAGAACTTTCTTTAGTAAGCTTGATTCCAATCAATTCAACTAGAAGAAAGATGTCAGTTAGTGTTTACTCCTTCTCCTCTTTGCTAAGACGATAACTATAATAGATCATATACGGGGCTCATACTTTTTAAGTGAAAAATGAATTGAATAGAACATGATATTTTTTTATTTTCTCCTTAAATAAAAAAGGGGTATGTATTATATTTTTAGAGATCAAATTGCACAGTAGGCTTGGGACTTAATCATTCTAAGCAAGTGTTATTGTATTAAACCTTATTCATTATTTGCTTAAAATACAAAACTCATGTTAAATGATCAAGACATAAAAGTGGAAGCATAACTATATCCATTATCGTGAATTATTAAGTTGAAAATAAGGATATGATCTTTCAAGTTGGTATATCAACTCCTATTATTTGTGATTTTCACCAGCAATGAGGATATAAAGAAAACTTAATAGCTAGATATATAACTTGGGGACCATAACCATGTTTTATAGAGATAAATCCCTAAACTTAATTTACCATTTCTAATTTGATCCATCACCAAATTAGAAATTGTTATCTTGGTCTCTACACGTGTAAAACTGGCCTATACCCTACTAGATGCTTTAAGCCTAAAATTTAATTAGATTACTTTAATTTAGCTCAACCTTAATGATAGAATACAATATACAATATTAATATAATATACATATAGGCCAATAATTTAATTGGAAATTATTCCAATAATCTCCCACTTAGGATATATGTATATGAAACCTTAATAATTGTCTATTATGTCGAAATCCTTATACACACAAATATGCTATCATCACTAAAGGCATCTAGAACAATCTTATTCATCGTATACACTAACAAGGGATCAAAGCAGTTTTGTTACATTGGGAGTAACTAAACCCATCCATGGTCACATATATTAGTATACATGAATGATAGATCAAAAATGGATGTGTAGAATGGCAATTTCATGCAATGTGATCTTAACATGACTATTTACAACTAAGCCTCCTTTAAAACTTAATCTTTAGACTTTATTCCTTACGAGAAAAAATAGAAAAAATACATTTAGGGGAATTAAATTGTTGACTTTATCACTATAGTGTTAGCTATAAAATAACCACATAATGTGTCTATTATCTAATAAGTATTAAGGATACAGACTTACAATAAACCGTAACATCCTGAGAAAGTATTACACCTATACAAGTTGTTTTCTTATGAAAGACCTTAGGTGGTAATCATTTGATGAGTGGATCCGTAACTATGAAGTTTTCCCTAACATATTCAACAAATACCTAATCACTCTAAAGTCTTTCTTTAACCATTAGAAACTTGATGTCGATATGCTTAGACTTTGTTAAGATCCTATTATTATTGGAACATAAAACTATTGATAAATTATAAATTATAGCATTATGACAAATTTTTGTAGCTATATCCCTTGATTGGATGCTTCAATATGTTATAAAATCCGTTGTTACATTAGAAGAAGCTATTAGTATTTTCTTACAACTCTTCTAGGAAATATCTCTTCTAACCAACATATAGATATAACTTGAACTAGATTTCCTACTATCTTGGCATCTAGAAAAATCGAAATCAGAATACTCAATGATCTTAAGTAATCCGATCTCTTGTATATAAGCATATAGTCTTTAGTTATTTGCGTATACATTATAAATTTTTTAGCTACTACCTAATGGTCTACTTTATGATTGCCTAAATATCTCCCTAGCATCCTAACAATATACGTAATATTCAGACGCGTACATACTTGAGCATATATAAGACTCCATACTATGCATAAGGAATCGTTTGCATCTCTTTAGCCTCAAAATCATTCTTAGGGCATGAACTAAGACTAAATTTGTCTCCTTTGGATACAGGCATATCACATGGTTTACAATTTTACATGCCAAATATCTTTAAAACGTTTTTAATATGGCTCTTTTATGAAAATCTAAGAATACATTGAGAACAATCCTAACTTATTTGGATCTTTAATATGAAAGAGGCTTCACTAAGATCCTTCATCTCTAATATATAAATCTCTTAGTTTCAAAAATTAGCCTACATCTTTACTAGCAAGCAGTATATCATCGACATAAAAAACTAGAAAAATATGTTTTCTCCTATTGAACTTATGGTATACATAATCATCTTATATTAGAACCAAATGAGATGAAAACTTGATGAAATTTTTAATATTATTTATGGAAGCTTTTTTGAGTCCATAGATAGATTTATTTAATTTTGAAACCATTTATTTTAGGTCTCTTGACCCGAAATTTTCTAGCTGTACTACATAAATCATCTCATCAAAGTTTCCATTGAGAAATGCAGTTTAATATACATTTGATGTAACTTAAGATCAAAGTGTGTAATTAATGAAATGATGATTCTAAAAGAGTCTTTCCAAGAAACTACAGAGAAAGTCTCTTTATAATTAATACCTTCCTTCTGAGTGAAGCCTTTAGCAACTAAACATGCCTTATATCTTTCGACTTTACCCTTAAAATCCCTCTTAGTCTTAAATATCCATTTGCAACTAATGGGTTTTGCACCTTCAAGTAATGGGACAAGATCCCAAATGTTATTGTCTTTTATGGTCTTCATCTCCTCCTTCATAGCTTTAATCCACTTATAAGAGTTAGAACTTTGTATGACTTGATGGAAGTTAAATGGATCATCTTCCACATCCTAATACCATGCTCATGTTCTTCAATATATACACACAATCATCCAGAATTACATTTTTTCTCTCTAGTAGATCTCCTTAGTGGTATTGGTTATTAAAGTTATTAAGTTTGTTATTTTAGAATAACTTCTTAAATTTGTATAGGAGGAACATTATCTTGATTTAGAGATGCTTCTTGACTAATGTCCATAATATTTTGAGGAATAATAACACTTTCCTCTTACAAGACAAAGTTTCTTACCTTATCTCCCCTCGTAAACTCAACTTCCTCAAAGAACAAGGCATTCCCTATGCAAAAATTCCTTTAGTAGTAGGGAGATCATTAAAGTTTAGACTTCTGAATCTGTCAAATTATCCAATAGAATAACAATTAGCAGTTCTCAAGTCTAGTTTATTTTTATTCGACCTATACAAATTAGCCTTTGCTGAAAAACCTTAAATATGTAAATGTTTCAAGCTAGCTTTCTTGCCTATCTATATCTTTAGGGTTTGGTAGTTGCTTTAGTTGGAACTATATTGATTAAGTAAGTTGCAATCTCTAATGAATCTTCCCAAAGGGATTGTGGCAAGCTGGTATAAGAAATCATACTCTTTACTATATCTTTAAGCGTTTTGTTTCATCTTTCAACTATACCATTCATGCTAAGAGTGCTTAGCATAGTGTACTGTAGGATAATTCCATATTCCTTTAGGTACTTAGCAAAGGGTCCTAGATGTTGTTCACCTGAACCATCATATCTACTATAGTATTCTCCACCATGGTCAAATTTGATGTAGTTAATCCTTTTACCAAATTGATTTTCAACTTCTGTCTTAAAATTTTAAACACATATAGAGATTTGGATTTTTCATGAATAAGATATAGTTAATTGTAACTAAAGTAATCATCTATTAATGTGATTAAATATTGTATATCATTCCAAATGATGTAAGGAATGGCCCACATATGTTTGTATTATTATTTCTAAGACGTATGTACATCTGCTAGCACCTAATCTCTTTTAATTTATTTGTTTCCCCTTTATACAGTTAAAGCATACATTAAAGTACGTAAAGCCAAGGGGACCAGCAATTCTATTAGACATAAGCCTTTCAGTTCCCTTTTTAGAGATATGAACTAATCTCTTGTGCCACAGAGTAGAAGAATTATCATTAGTTAATTTTCTTTTAATACCTCGTGTACTAGTATGCAAGGATTAATTGTATAAAGCAATATTATCAAGTAAATAAAGATTATCATTTACCATCAAAGAACTGATGCCAATAAGATTTAAATTTTGAAAAAGACTAAATATTCCATTTCCAAATGAGTAAGAGCAACCAAATTTGTCCAAAGTAGAAATAGAAACCAAATTAAGTCTAAAGGATGGTACGATAAAAGTCTCTTTCAAATCTAAATTAAATCCAGATCCTAATAATAATTGAAATGTCCCTTTTGCTTCTCGTCCACCTACTTGCATTACCTACAAAGATGTTTCTTTCATTATCACTTGGTTTTTGACAACTCAAACAATCCTACGTAGACACACTTATAAATAATAGCACCAGAATCTATCCACCAAGTGCATCTAGGCATTGAAGCCAAATTAACTTTAGAAAACACTGAAAAGCATACCTTTCTTTATAAGCCAAGTGTGGTATTTGGTACAATCCCTCTTCCTATGGCTTGTACCCTTATGGTTCATACTACCAATATCTTTTAAAATGACACTTATATAATGAGCAACATATGAAGACCAATAAATATGCTTATACTTTGATTATAATAAGTACCTAGCTAATATATAATTAACTACATTATCTATAACAAAATGCACAACATTCTTTGGTCCAACATACTTGATAATTTCAAAAAATAATTCAAATAAAGCATGAGCACATTTTACCATATCATGAGCTTCAATAGAATTAATAAAAATTGTTCCAACACTTTTTACCTTATCATGAGCTTCAATAGACTTAATAATAATTGTTCCAATATTAAAATAAACTAAGAAATTAATCAAGGTTCTTTTTCTTTGTCAGTTCACCCTTATTCCATAATAGTGCATCCTGTTGATTCCTAAATAGAATTATATATATCCACAATCAAGTTACATTTCTTTTTTAAATCTTGAAGCAAAGGCACATGAGTCCATAATAAGAAGGTACCTTAAATCCTGAACCTATTGATGTTCTAATATCTATTGCTTCTTCAAAATAGGGTGAATTTAAAGTATTTAAAAGAATATATGAATGATAGAACTATCTAACCCATACTCGTTTACATAGCAAAATAGTACCCTTATCAACCAAAACATTTTTTAAACTAAGTTGAGAACCAATAGTAGTTCTTGAAGAAAAATAAGAATCTGTGTTAATAATAACTTTCCTTTTTCCTTTAACTAATAGTTATTGTGCTTCATCATCTCCAAAAGATATATTATAGGTCTATTTATTTTCTTTTTTCTTTTTTCCTTGTTGCTGTAAATAAATATGAGAAAAAAATTTTGACATAACTATAAGATTTACACATTCTAAGAAAGTATCAATTTTTGAAAAATACTTATCTTACTAAATACATTATATTTTATAGGAAAGTTCAAAACAAAATAAACATACATGACAAGAAGACATGATAGAGTTATTTTGAAAAAACAAAACACTAAATAAAAGCATTTAGACAGACTATTACTTACATAATTTTGTTGTTTGTTGAATTTAAAGAAATGACAACAATATTTGTAATCGTTATTTATAAATGTTGACCTATTAGTATATTACCATATATCACATGCTCCAAAAGTCATAATCACTGAATAGTAAATACAAATCTTTACTTTGTTTCCTTTACATTTTAATTTACATGTTTCTGCTTGTAATTTTGCACTTATCAAATTGTTGTGAGACAAGACAAGAATAAGGAACGCCAGCTCAAATAAGTTATATTTCTATGAACTAACTTGATAAGTCCATACAAAATAAGGAAAATTAATAAATTATTAATTATTATAAGGTAAAATGGTTTCATTCACTACTTAAAATCTCATATTTCTATTTAACCATTTCATCTATAATCCCCATACAATTATTTTCAACTTCAAATGGTCCCTAGAAACTTCATAGAAGGTTAAGAAATGAAGTAAAATCAAATATGTGTCTTCTTAAAGTCTCAATTTGAACTGGAGTTCTGTTGAAGCTTAAAGCTAAGCATGTCAATGGCCCGAGCTGAGCCCGGGATGCCTTTCGTTGAGATGGGTTGGCCCGGGCTATGGCCCACGAGGGCCAGCCTGTCCATTAATTTTTTAAAGTAAAAAAATTCAAAACAACGTCGTTTTGAAAAAAATGGGCGGGTCACTGGCCGGGCCATAATTGCCATGCCTACTTAAAGCCTAAAACCTTTATACATATTAAATATAGTTTTGTGGAAGTTAACACCAATAAGATATATTCTTCTTAGACCTCTCTTTTTTTCTCTTACAGTCTTTAAATATAATCTTCTCATATCTTCCCTTTGGAGCTTCTGGGTATCTCCTCTTAGAATAGATCTCCCACCATCAATGCTCAAAACATTTAGAACGGCTAGTTTCTCAATTTTAAGTACCAAATCCAAGTCCAAAACCCCCTAAGATAAAACTGGATTTGTTCACTCCATTTAGAGAAGTTCACTACATTAAACACCGTAACAAATGAGAGATTTGGGTGTATGACTATAGGTTTTGTAGGAAATTAAAACTTAATATTAATGCTTTCAGTCATACAACAAATGCTACACATATTTAGAAAAAAACTTCGAAAATTGTATATCAATGTTCACCTCTGTACAATCTATTAATGTATGATACAATTTATAACGATGCTAATTTATACATAATTCAGTAATCATGCAAACACCAACTAGAAATATTTACTATCTTTAGATATTTAAACACAACTAATTGTGTATATGTATCACCTACATTCATACTTATTAACTATAAAATAAATAAACCACCTTTGAGCGATTTCAAAACATTCTTTAACAATGAGCTTCAATTTATCCATAATATTACAATTCATTAGCATCAAATTACGAGTAATTGAAATTTAAAAATAATATTTGAAATTAAAAATATTAATAAAAGTCAATAGGTTCTAGTGTTGGAAGTAATTCCAGTGCTTGACACTAGCAGTTAGCATCGGGATTCCAATGCCTAGCATTGGCAATCATTTCCATTGTTTGGAGTTGGTAACCAGTGTTGCCAATGTTGCAAACTTTTGTGTACCACCAGCTAAAAATTTTACCAATGTTTTAAAAACCGAACCAAACTGGCTGGTTCGATTGAAAATAGTTTGAACCAGCCAGTTATTTGGTTCGGTTTCATTCAATAACCTCTCAGTGTAAAAATCGTACAATTTATTAAACCGGTCAATTTTTCAATGAACCAGTCTAATCGATCTATCAATATACGAATATACCTAAAGCTAAACTTTAAATTTCATTTTTTACTCTTTTCACCGTCTTCTCTTCACCGTATCTCACTACCTCCATATAAGCATGTAAGTAAATATGATATTTGTAGGGTAATTCAAGAGATGCAGAAATCAAGTCTTGTTGAGTCTCCTTGGGCAGCTACTATAAACTCAATCTTCTCTTCTCAGATCTCACACAACTGGTACGAGATAATGAGCCTGTAGAATCAAGATGAGGAATTTGTTTTAGGAAATAGTGCTCGTTCTTTAGAGTTAAGGGAGAATAGTGTTTTCTACGACTCCCATGTTATATCCCCCTACTTTTTACTATAATAATAAAGCCTTTTGACAACTTGAAGGATCATACTAGTTCTATTTCTGTGGTTATTTTTGTGAGATTATTGCAATCTCATGAATAAAAGACAGTGATTCATAATACTTGTCTCTTTTCTAAATATCTTCTACCCTTTTTCCTGTTCTTTGCTTTTGTAAGGATTTTAGCTTTGTGTTCTGCTTATTTTTGTGCCTGAAGGGTTTTGCTTCTTGCTTGAATATTTTATTTCCCCTTTTCTCCAAGCTGCAAATCTGGTGTTCATGACTATTTCCTTTTTCTCTTTTTAGTGTCCTTTTTCACACAATCAGGTGACAACCACTTCTCTGTTCCTTTACCGTCCGCTGAATATGTATTAAAATAGCTTTTAAAGATCTTCCCACTTCTGTTTGAATTCTTGTATATTCACTTCATTTAGCTATGGTACATTATTTAAGAGATTAAATATAATTCGAAATGAAAGTCTTATATTGCCAAATGGCCAATTTTAGCAACTCTTAAGATTTAAAGGTGCCCTTTTAATAATATGAGCTCACCTGTTCGGTATGCAACAAGAGTGCAATAATAAGAGATGTTAAAACTATTCTAAATATTCAAAACATAAATACTTTGGATGAAAGTGTAGTTTACGAGTCTTTAGATATCGTTAGAGAATTTGAAATTTTTGATAATGATAAGACATAACTTCTTTCAAAAATACAATTTTAATTTTTATTGTTATTTTAAATTTTATATTAGAGTTATATTTATTTATTATTATTTTATTAAATAATAATAGATATTAGTGTATTTTTATTTCAATAAAATATTTTATTTTTACTTATTCTTATAAAATTTACTTTTTATTTATTATATACCAATTTTATAACTTTTTATTACCGATTGAACCTCTAAACATTAAATCTTTCCTTTGACCGGTTTAATATTCTATTCAGTTTTTAAAAAATTAAATTTTACATAAAAAGCATATATGTAACTACGATTAGAAGATCTAGGCTTGGATTGGGCAAGCGGTGGCTGTTGACAACTTGCTGAAATGATAAGTACGTATTCTCAAGAAGTACTTGTGTGTTTGGGATTGTTACTTTTGTAACTACTAAAACGTGAAAATAGGTATTTGGCAAGTGCGGTTGAGGCTGCTGAAAAGAGATAAAATGACTAAAAAGTCCATTGATTTAATAAACTATTAATTGTTGTATAAATAATTAAAATATATATTAT
>JAOQMS010000180.1:11547864-11559521 GCA_027563885.1 Erythroxylum longipes | reverse complement strand
TATTTTGTGTAAAGTAATATATATTTTAAATTTAATTACTTAGTAAATTATGTAAATAAATCAATTTGTAAAAAGAACATAAAAGGAATATATTAAAAAGTAATTGGATAAAGTTGTCTTTTTGTACTTTTGGTGTAATGAATAGTAATACTATTCATTGCACCATTTTGATGTGAAGATTTTGTGTCTTTCTTGGAGTGGATTCATTGCACCAAAACACCAAATTTAGTGTTTTGGTGTCTTGGTTGGAGATGGCCTTAAGATCATAAGAATTTTACAGTGAAGAAGAACAATGAATATCTCATAACCATGATATAATACCACATGTAAGTAATATCATATATATGACCCGATATAACATGGTATATGGTTAATCTAACATGGCACATAGTTAAACATATCATGAAATTTAATTATCATTATTTTCATAAATAAAGAGTTCATAATTTCTATTTTAAAAATATATTAGATAATTTATCAAATACAAAATAGTAATATGATAATTACATATTTTAATTAAATCATGAAAAATTTACAAATTTAAATTAAGTAAGAATTAAGATCTAATACTCTTTGAGACTTAAAAGTATTTATCGCTTAAATCAGAACTCAAGATTTCTCGTTCCTGAGAACACTTCGCCTCACAAGTCACAACCGTTCCGTAAGGACAGAAAATTGAATTATTGACCAGTACCTCAAGCGCATGGATTAAATACTGACATGTCAAAAAAGGCAAAATCATATCTAGGTATTGAATATTGATCACAGAGAATAGATCATGTGATCGTCCAAAAGATTCGTGAATCAAATAGTGCTATGTGATTCTCAACTCACTGAACTCAGAAAACACATGATTGGATTTGGAACTGCTTCTTAATTTTAGTATCTCTGAGACGCTGGAGTTGATCATATTAAGAAATTATAACTAGAGATATTGATGAGTTAGGTTACGGGTGACCTGGCTAGCTACAGCACGTCTTTGTTTTTTTTTAATAGAAAATTTTCAAAAATAACATTGTTTTATTTTAGAAATAATGATTACTTGATTAGGCTATAGGCGACTTATGGCCTTATCAATCCTAGCTAAAATCAGGCCCAACTTTTTTTTAACATCTTTAATTATTAACTATCCTCGATGCTCAACTTTGATTTAAAAATAAATAAATCATATAAAAATTAAAATTTTTTATTTTTTTCATTTAGATGTTATTTACAATAGGTTATGATTGATAGTTATAATCGTACAATGTTATTTATACCTTTTATAAAACAAATAAATTTGATTTTGATAAATTAACTCTTAAAGTTAAAATATATTTTTCATTAAGATTTAAATATTGTTAATATTTATTTTCTCATGAATCAAAAAGATCTTTATATATTATATAATTATTTCTTTATTTTTATTAAATAAATACTTTTATGATAACGATATTTACCTAAAGTTTAAAAGTTGTATTATAATTTGTAGTTGTGCTTTCCTGATTATTTTTGTTATCAATTTTTTCATTTTAGAAATGAATAAAAATATTATAACCAATTTAATCATTCTCAATTATTACAATATATGAAGGAACTAAAAATTTTATTTACAGAAGTTGATTGACTATTTAATATTCATTATCATTGTCTTTATTAAAGTAATGATGGCAATTACAATTTAAATTAAATCTTGTTTTAATAAAAATAGTTAAAAGAAAGAAACATAATATTACTAAATATAACAAAAACTTACTCTGCAAACTATAGAATTGAGACACATGAAGAAAGATAAATCTAACAATTCCATAACGACAAAAATAAGGGCACAAAAGACTTCAACGTAGTGAAATGGACATAGCTGGTTCTTAATTGTCTGCCTCTCAAGCTAAGGTGGGGTTGAAGGGACGAATTATTGAGGGTCTAAAGTTTGTACAATGTCGTGTTGCGTCTCCTGCTGTCAGCCTTCACTATTGTTTAACGTTTATCATTATTGTTGGGAATGGGACGCCAATTCGCTATGATGTTAAACATGTCCGATCCAATTCGATATGATGTTAAACATGTCCGAATTATGCAAAAGATCGTTGGTCTCGTCGGAGAGTTTCCTTGGTTTGGTCGTACAATAAATAACGAAACATCGTGTTCAGGTTAGTTCATTTTTCACATAAAAAGTGGAGAGCAATGGCCTCGCATACGATCTATTGTGATTGTCGTTTTGGCTACTAGGAAAAGGAATAAATACCAAATGGCATCTTTTACCTATTTTGAAAGGATTGTTGAATTGATTGGAGTTGAGCTATCCAAAGAATCATCCTACTCTTGGTTCTCCAAGTTGGTTGAAACTTTGTCTAATTGTCTATTTTAATCTTTATATATATTTATCTTGTTTTAGCTTTTCTTAAATTCATGAACCATGTTACGCTTTGTGGGGGCTAACATGATTGTGATTGCTGCTTAATTTAATTATTAAGTTTGCGAATTGCCATTCTCAAGTGGATCATATAAATAAAATAAACAATTGTTACAATTAGGTCTATCCGAAATAGTTTTTCTACTTTATAAAAATAAGGCTGCGTATTATCAGATATCTCCAAATCTCGTTTTAATACAAGACTTCAAACTGATTGATAATGATGACGACAATGAAACAATTGTTACAAATGGCACAAAAGTTAAAATCACCAAAATTCTCCTATCAAATCATTTATTCCACTTATTCTAATCCAATCTTATTTCACTAAATTTCATTCATCACAGAAATATAATAAGAACCTCATAATTGATACAGGAGATCTAATCTCACCCAAACCCTCTATTATCTTTTTAGTATAATGATTGGAAACGTGAAGAGGCGGACTGATCTTGCTTATCAATAACATATTCTATGTCCAAAGTCCAATCTTCATCATAATTTTTAGAACACTCTTTTTCTTTCTCTATTTGTTAACCTACGCTTTAGCCTTTAACAAAAAGAGATTATTTACCACCTTGTAATTAGATATATATTAATTAGTGTAGATCGAATTTTTAATTAAAGTCTATTTCTTAGAAATATTTAATTTCAAAATAAAGTTTGACTAATTATAAAATTTTCAAATTTTGATCCAACTCATAAGTTAATATTTTATAACAATTTTAATAATTATATAAATTATGATATATTAATATTGATTTAAATTTGAATATAAGAAATCACATTAAATTTAAATAAAATAATTAATCAATTGTCAAATAAAAATAAATATAATTTATTTAAAATTCATAAAAATGGAATCAAGTAAATAAATATAAATATGTATAATTACAGTAAGATTTAATAATAAAATATTTATTTAAACATTAAATAAAATAAAACTCTTTCATATCATCATCATTCAAAAAATAATTACAATTATTTACTATAATAAACAATTCAAATAAAATAAATAATTCCAATATAAATATTTACTTAAATAATTTTGTACCTACTATTCTTTTTTAATAATTATATAAATAAAATCACTAGATAATAATTATAAAGTAACTTAAATTTAAAATATTTACAAATATAATTTGGAGTTGAATCTTTAAGTCTTTTTATAATTCAACACGTATATATAATTTTTTTTAATTTTAACATTTTGATTCAAATTAAACCATAAATTAATTTTGAAAATTGAATCACTTTAATTTTTAGTCTTAAATCATCAAACCATGTTAATTGGCTGAATTGATAAACACCTATTTATAATTATGGGATAATATATCTAAAATTGTCTAACCTTTTAAAAAAAATTTAATTTAGTATCAAACCTTTTAAAATTTGTACAGGTCAATGATACGACATATTCACTAAATACTACATAAATATTTATTTATTAACCCCATCAGTAAAAATGAATTTTTAAATGAAATTGTTGAAGTTTTCAAAAGTTAGTCATTTAATTGAACAATTTAAAATTTTAAACATTAAATTAAAATTACAGAAGATTAAAGACTTTAAAATTACTTATCCGTATAATCATCATCCATAATCTTTTAAAGAGCCAGCTCTCCATGGGATATATACATACCACGTCAGCTGGTCAGTTGCAGAGTTATACATTGCCACGTAACTTTTGTATCACAAACGCAATTCTCCACGTTATTGGTTTGGGGTCCTCATCGTCTTCACTAATTAATGGTTTTACGTTTTAAAATCAATATCAAACCTCAAGCTATTGATTTTATTGGTTTATTTGGGACGAAAATTTGGTTCATTCACGTTAGTTATGTTTCACTATGTACAAACGAAACTTGGATATCTTCATAACAAATATTCAGCAACATATTATAGGTTGGGTGATATATCTAAGCAATAACATGTGTCAGGTGGATAAATAGCTAGACACGAAGGGAAATGAGTATGCGAAGCTACTTGTATATATCATCAATTTATACATTAAAGTTCATAAAAAGAGAGTATTGCTTATTAATCTCACACATATGGGATAAATTAAAATATATATATATAACCTATTAATAATATATCTTTCTCATATTAGATTTTGCTGACATTCTAAATTATTTTGTTGATGGGTAAAATATTTTTTGTTGTTTTTTATCTTATTCAGAAATAATAAGCACAAAAAATACGTAATAGGAAAGAAAATAAATAAGAATATACGAAAAAATATTCAAATTTATATTTATATTTTATTTTTCTCAACTTCATCGTCTCTGCACGTAGCTGGTTAATTTGTTTCTCTAATCATCTTCATCTCTCTAAAACGCCATGTTTACATACCTTGTTTTACATGTATTAATCTTTCCGATATCCAAATCATGGGGACCTCTTGTTTCTGTTCAACTTTTGTCTGCCTACTCAATAACTCATCCAAGAGAAAAGGACCGATGCAATTTGACCTTTTCCTGATCGCGACGCCGCTGGAACTGTATTGGCAATAAGATTAAACCTTATATCAGAATAATAGATCTAGAGATGACGTATTCCTGTTGCTACACACTTCTCGACCTTTCGTTCTATTATCTTGCTATATATAATTAATAAAATTTCATTCCTTGTTTAAGGTTATTTTTCCTTCAAATGGGTTAAAAACAAAGAGTAGGCATGGAACCTTTCAAGTTTAAATTCGATTCTGCGGAGGATGCTTCGTGGTAAAAGATGAGGTGAGTATTTACCGTACGTGAATCTGTAACAAAGTGCGTAACGAGGAAGGCTCTTTATATATAAGATTGGAAAATAAGTGAAAAGCAAAAAGCAGTTAAAATTGTGAGGAAGGTTCTTGGAAAATAAGCAAAAAGCAAAAACAGAATTTTAAGATTCTCTTTGATCCCATTCAACCCGCCATGGAGGAAAAATTTGAATGACCATGGTTTTGGACTCGCATACCTGAGTTGTACTCTTCTCTATTATTTGCTCAATTTTCATTTGATGGTCACTGTTTTCCCCCACCAACTGCTACCATTCCTTTCATTTGACTGAACACAAAGTCGACGTCATCATGCTTCTTTTCCACTTAAATAATAAGTTAAATTAAAATATTCTCAATCTAATCTAACTGTAATATTTCAATTACAATTAAATCACAGGTTCAACTTTGAAGAAAAGCATGTTCAGAGAGGCATACAATGAAATGAAACAAAACCGGCGGATGGAAGTGGGGACAGCAATAAATTAAAGAGTTTGTCCTCATGCTCAGGCTTACGAAGCTTCCCGTCAAATAATACGGAGGCCTTTTCACTAGCCGTTTTTACTACCAAATATAGTAATGGTTGATTGGTATTTGATTGGATACAGCTCAGGTGGGAACAGATCCTTTTTCCTTTAAACCTATTCCAAGTTTCCAACTCTCTTTTATTGATTTTCATCGTATATTTATGTAGGATCCATGTGATTAAAACTCAGTAGCACTAGCACATGCTTGTAACAGGTTATTTGGCAGATGTCATCCCCTGCCCAGCTGAGGTACCTTCCCTCGTTCCCCTCAAATCCTCTGGCCCCTTAATCCTCTGGCCCTTAACCCTGTCCCAACCCTGTCTCAAACAATCCAAGTCCCTCCCTCGTTTGCATTTGATTTGACAGCTAACTTATTCACAATCTTTTCCTATTTTAGGTATCAATTTTAGCTCTTTTTACTATTCACTTGTTTCGTATAAAAAATTGTAAAAATTTCATATTCATAACGAGAACAAAATAAGGAGGTTTCTATGCCAAGAATTTAAAAACAACTTTAATAATGGTATCCAGACATTCGAATCAAAATTTTAATATAAGAATTAAGAAGTATAATGAAAAGGGAATTCTTTTATTTCATCGTTTCATTGTTCCAGTAGATAAGAATATCTTTGTCTTTCAAGTTTTACCATATTATGTTTCTTATGTTGTCATTCTATCTTTATCTTGGTAGGACAAATCCATTCAATAATTACTAGTAATTAAAAAAGGCTTAAAAGGACCACATTCGGAAGGCTTTCGGATTAACATGAATCAACTAACGCTGAATGACTAATGAGGCAGGTATCAAGGCGTTGATTCCTACCCCAGTTGAGCGCTGCATATTCCCGTGGATATTTACATCGCCCAGCTCTGTTCAGAGTCCAGACATCAACTAGTTAGTTCCCTCAGTTCCTTGTTTATTTGTTCAACTTGCGTTTTGTTGTCTTTCTTTCTAAACTGTTTTCTTTTCTATCCTATGCTTCTCCTCGGGGTTTATCTTTTCTTTTATCGATCAGCAGGTTGTTTTTTGTGTGTACATAGGAAGGTTCGTGTCGGAGGACATATGACAGTACCGGATATTTAAGAAGGCTATCTATTGGAATTACGTACGCCTACCTGTCTGATTCTTCATTGCTGTTGTCCATCTTTTGGGGAGGCAGTTCGCTACATAGGTTAAGATGGGTTTCTGGTCATTGTTTGAGGTGGCTTCTATGCCAATTCTACAAGTCTTATTAATAAGCGTTTTGGGAGCTTTCATGGCTACCGACTATTGCAATCTTCTTTCTGTCAGTAGTCGAAAATCCCTCAATAAGGTGCACTTAAAACCTTTCAGACTTTCCCTGTTTTCTGTTTTCCTTTTCCTTCAAGGCACAAATATACATAGAAGAACCCAAAGTAAAGGAGGCATTTCTTTGGGGAGTACTGCAGTAGAAAATTCCTGATACACCTCACCGATATGAAGAAGATCGCCCTTCAGAGTCATAACACGAAAATATAAAACATACGTATAAGCTTGAGTAATGATGAGGAATTTTGATTCTTTAATTGCAGATTGTTTTCGTGGTGTTTACGCCCTCGCTCATGTTTGCTTGTCTAGCGGAGACTGTGACATTGCAAGACATTATCTCATGGTAGGCTAACTCTTTAACATTAGATTGTCGTAACAAGAAACATGAACATTTCAAACCGAAACATCTAGGCATATTCCGTAAAATGGGCAAAAAAGAGAGAGCTTTAGAACATATGGCATGCAGTTAGGATAGTTTTACGAGCTACTAGACAGTAAGAGAGGGAAAAAAAAAAAGTGAAGTTTGAAATTTCCACCTAAAGTTGAGACTTTTCTCGTGCCTGACATTGCTTTGAGCTGCAAAGCTGACATTTTTTACGACAATCTGTTTAGGTGGTTCATGCCCATTAACATAGGCCTCACTTTCTTGATCGGAGGGATTTTGGGTTGGATTGTTGTTAAGATACTAAGACCCAAGCCTCATGTGGAAGGGCTTGTCATTGCTTCATGTTCATCAGGTAACTTGCCTGATCGATAGACAAGTTGAGCTTTTTCTGTTTGTTCAATGGTTGAATCTCAATAGCTATGTGTTGTAATGCTTTTTGGATAGGAAACTTGGGAAATCTTCTCCTAATAATTATCCCTGCAATCTGCGACGAGGATGCAAGTCCATTTGGCAGCCCAAGCACTTGCCGCGCCATCGGACTCTCGTACGCATCTTTCTCTATGGCGGTACTGAGACTATTAACTGTTCTGTACTTATAGGACAAAAAATCCATGTTATTCAAATCTATATCTAATATATCATTTATTTCTTTGGGCTATATTTTGTTTAGCTTGGTGGTTTTTTCATCTGGACCTATACTTACCAACTGGTACGAAGTTCAGCTATGAAATTCAAAGCACTTGAAATAGCCGAGGAGTTGTCAAAAGAACCCAACAAGGATTTGGAAGCTTCCGATGAAACTCATCTTCTCAAGGACAGCGATCAGGGCCATGCTGCTGTAGTTGTGTCATCAGCCAATCCAAGTGACGTTACAGAAAGCCACGCAGTAAGCATCCTTTTACTTGGTAGACATTAAGCATGAAAGCTATCCTAAATGGTGTGTTTAGACACCTCACAAGCACACATAAAACTGAAACAAAACCAACCGTTTGACGTTCTTATTTATTCAGAGTGCTTCCCATGAAGGCGGCCACGAACATGGAAATGGGCAGGCCTATTGGAGTAAATTTGTAGGATTTTTACATCAGTTATTGGAAGAGCTCTTAGCGCCCCCAACGCTCGGTGCAGTAAGTTCTTTTTTAAATTTTACATGAGACACTTGTCCATTAATTGGGAGGTGTCGAAAGTAATTTAAACTTTTTTTTTTTTTGGTCTTAAACTCGCACAATTGTCCCCACCAACCTAAATTCACTTTTCCTTGCTCAGATTTTAGGACTTGTCTTTGGAGCAGTTTCATTTCTGAAAGAGTTGATAATTGGCGATAATGCTCCATTACGAGTGATCCAGGACTCTGTCAAATTACTTGGGTATGCACCATGTGTACCATAAATGTTTCTTTCTAACATTGCTTGTTCAGTTAAGTCCCATGTTCTGGGCCAACTCTGAAAGTGGAGGTCTTAACTCTTGTGCTATAGGGATGGAACTATTTCTTGTATCACCCTTATACTGGGAGGCAACCTCACTCAAGGTTAAAAGTACAAAATCTTTTGTAGTGTTAAAAAATTAAGGAAACACAGTACAAGAAAATCTTAACACGAATCTTCTTATTTATGTTTGTTTTCCCATTGAAGGTTTAAGATCCTCGAAGATAAATCCAATTGTCATCATCGGGGTGATTTGTGTTCGATTTGTGATACTCCCAGCAATTGGTATTTGGGTTGTTGGAGCGGCTAGCAGCCTTGGCTTCCTACCAGCAGACCGTCTCTTCCAATTCGTACTCATGGTTCAGTACACTCTGCCACCTGCCATGAACATTGGTAAGCCTTTTGTTCCACCCATCTTTACTTATTTCCTCTTGCATTTTTCACTAAGGCTCTCCTCCTTGATTCGTGCAGTTTGTTTTTGTTTTCTGAAATGTTAATATAGTAAATTTTCAAACCGACTGTTATGGTAACGCAGGTACCATGACGCAGCTGTTTGATGTGGGTCAAGAAGAGTGCTCAGTTCTCTTCCTGTGGACATATTTGGCTGCTGCCCTTGCACTCACTTTATGGTCCACGATCTATATGTGGATTCTGTCTTGATCAAATCAGTGAAATGGCTTGTAATCCATATTAGGATCTGTCGTGGCAAAAGACACGTCGCAGAAGAAAAAGAAAAAGAAGCTTATTGTTAACTAGTATATGTAGATAATTTTGTTCAAATTTCTACAACATTTATTCAATTGTAGTGATTACTTATTACCAAATGGCTTCATGTATGGGTTAGTGATAATGAAAGGAATGTTCAGTTGAGATCTGAACATTATTTATAAATATAATATAATGTTCACTTACAAATACACAAAAGTAAAAAAATTTCTTCAGAAGTCCTTGAACATGTAGACAAGACGTAAGAAGCCCATCCAGTGATAAGTTTCCATCATGAATATCTATTTTAAATTTTCTTATTAATACCATATATGTATCTTAATCATGATGAACAAGACTCAACACTGTATATATGTATCTTAACCATGATCCCGTGATAAAGTTGAATATCTCGATCTACGATTTGTACGTGTTTGTTTCATAAAGTGAGCATCTTGTTTTAAATATTGTTATCCAAGTTTAAAAATAATAGATAATATTTTACCAAATTTATTTTTGATTCTCTTTGCCAAATTCCCGCCGGAGATGAAAACTAAATTACAAACTTATTTCATAAATGACTAATCAATTTTTTTTGACGAATTTAGCAGGTTTTGATTGTTTGATTATGTCAAATTGTTGATAATTATTTTAGATTGAACCCAATCTTCTATTTTGAAAATGATCCTACTAAGAGCTTTTCACTCCAACAATTGAGAAATTAAGGCCTCATTTGGTGAATGACTTATCAGTTATTTTTTGGTTGATTGAAAAGTTCGGTCAAACAGTTAATAAATATGTTTGGTAATCAACTGATTAAGTTGATTGGTTGCACTCAATCAACTGATTTTTAAAAAGCTCCTCTCTACCATTTGGCCTTCAGTCGATATAAAATGTGCATTAATAATAATTATAACCTTACTTGAAACTTCGTATAAAAAGGGCTTTTAAATAGTTACCGTCGCAATCATTAAGGGTACCAAAAACAAGATATAATTTTATGTTACTCTTTCTGGTTTCTATTATAATTTATTTCTCTAAAGAAAATAATTTATTTAAATTAGTCTTCAAAATTTTATTGAAATTTTGATTACATCACTCACTTTTAAAAAAGAACTTTGGTCATAATTAATTAGAAAATTGACTCCTATTTTTTCTATATTATGTTAATTAGATCTACCAAAAAAATTAAAGATACATGCAATTTTAGAATTAAAAAAACACTAGATAATATACTTTTGATATATTTTTACATTTTATTAATTATGAAAATTGAACCTTCTTTAATAATCTACAAAATAGTTTATAATATTTTTTTAAAGTCATGACCTCGTAAATTATAGAATTATCAACTTAATTTTTGTGAAATTAAAATTTTAAAATCTAAATTCTTTTGAGAATATTCAAAAAATACTAATATATAATACTCATGTCTTTATAAAAAATTTTAAGTCATGCTTTCATAAGTCATTTTACACATAAAAAAATAATACTAAACAATTAATTTTACCAAGCATCTTTAAATAAATAGCTAAAGTTATCTGCTAGTCAAATCAGCTGATATAATATGTTATCAGCTAACAGCTAATACAATCTGCCGGTTACCAAACAAAGCCTATGTATTTTGCATTGATACCATCAGATGGTATGCAATAAATCAGATCCACACCAAAAAAAACTTTTAGAGATTGATATTCAATGTAATTATAGAAATAACAAAACTTTTTAACATTAGACAAGACACAAAAAAGAGGAAACAATAAAATCTCCGTATAATTGCCATAGCTTGGGAAGGAAGCTTCACAGTGTTGACAAAGTTTTTAAGATAACATAACAACACGTAAATTCCATCATGATGTTTGTTTAGAGCAGCAAAAAAGAATTAGAGGGAGAGATACATAGAATCACAGAAGATTAGAGAGAGAAAAACAAACTTCATTCGGTTTCAATATGTCCATATAGCCGTTAGAGATCGCCTTTAATACACGTGATCGACTATCCAGTATAAGTTAGTGTATGATTATAACCCTGAGGCTTTTATTTAAACGCTGCGTGTAATATTAGTAATAAATTTCAGAAAGAACTTCCTTTGCTTCCGGTGTAAACATCATCTTCTCTGTTCAATTATGCAACAATTCCTTTCCCCATAACTTCCTTGTCGATCAGATTAATTTC
>JAOQMS010000180.1:11527131-11542044 GCA_027563885.1 Erythroxylum longipes | reverse complement strand
CCTTCTTCAACTGTGACACGTGAAACACTGGATGTATCACAATCTTTAGTGGAAGCTCTAGCTTATACGCCACTTTTTCGATACACTGGACCCCCCTGTATAGTTCGTAATAGAGCAGAGACAACTTCTTCTCTGAATGGAATGCTATTTATATGTCTGCAAAACAACACCATACCACCGACCTTGAATTCACATTTTGATAGCCTGAAGTTTGCATATTGTTTCATCCAGTTTTGTGTCCTATGTAGATGGAATTTTGTCACATTGGTCATCGCCCCTCTGTTAAACTTGATCAACTTCTACCTCCTTGGAATCCCTCGCTACTATATAAGGTGTATAAATTAGTGGTGGATATTGTTAAAGCAAACACACGTAAGGTAAGGGTGAATTGTATGTAAAAAAACATTTGCAAGGTGCTTTAAAAATGATAAAGTCCTTCTAAACAAAATATGTCTATAAATAGAAGGGTCCTATCAAATTTTGAAAAGATCTTGTTAACATTAAAAATAAAAGGATCTTGTTAATTGAAAGGAGCTTGCTAGCACGCAAAAGGAAAAGAATCTGCTGATTGATAGGAGTCTACTAGCGATCAAAAAGAAGGAGCCTGTTAACGATTAAAAACGAAAGGAGCCTGTTAATTTATAGGAGTCTGTTAACGCTTAAAAACGAAAGGAACCTCTTACGATATAAAAACATAAGGAGCATATTGTAAAACTGAAGGAAGAGAGAAAGAATGACACAGTCAATTTATACTAGTTCGACTTATGACGAAGGCTACGTATAGTTTCTAAATATTTAACTTAAGTATTTCACTATATAATTCAAGAAGTAAATTTTCACAAGCCTCTCCAAGCTCACAAGTACATATTTTTCAAGGTTCTTCAACCTTTCACACTCATAGTGTTTAACACAAACACTACAAGCTCTCAACAAGAAATATATAAGGGATTTAATAGTCTTTGTCAATAGAGTGATTTCACTTTCTAAGGTACAAAGAATTTGATATGACTTTCAAGGATATTGATTGCTGCTAAGGTATTTAGTAAGTCTATTGTATGTTGCAAATGTAGTGGCTCTTTATTAGATAGAAATATTCCTCAACTAGTCGTTGCTTAATCTACAATATCATTTGTGCTGAAATCTTTGATATTCAGAAGTTAAGATTAATGTTCTGTTAGGGCTTCTGGAGCTAATTATTTGAATTAGTACAAACTTTTCGGATGTCATGGAACCATTTTTGATTAAGTAAGTTCATAAAGAAGGTTTTCGCAAGAAAATAAGCAATTATTCTATGATTTTATTTCTTTTAAGAATTATAACATTGTCTATATAAGGAAATAAATCCAATTTGAATTTTAAAATGTTATAAAATTTTGAAATATTGTAAAGTTATCATTAAAATCGTTAAACATAACCCTTGAGCTAACAAATATCCATACAAGGTTTCAAATGGTGTAGAATCGATGGAAGCGCAATACGTCGTATTGTACCACCACTTCGCCAGAGGTATCCATTTGCTCCATCTCGATCCTCTTGCTAACTTTTCTTAATTTCCTCTAACAGCCCACCATGTATCTGCGTTACTGATATCATCAACATCTCTGCACTGGTGATTCTTGAGAGGGCATTTGCAGCTGCATTCTCCTTCCCGCTATGATATTGCAATTTAAAGTCGTAGCCGAGGAGTTTCGATAGCCACGACAGTTACATAGGAGTGGATAGACTTTGTTCTAACAAGTATTTAAGGCTCTGTTGATATGTTTTAACTATGAACGGTTTGAAGCTCAAATAATGATGCTAGTACTTAATCGCCTTTATCACTACCAAGAATTCTTTTTCGTAGGTGGATAATTCGTGGTGTCTTCTAGCTAATGCTTTACTGAGGAAAGCAATGAGATGACCTTCCTATTGTAACACAACCCCGATCCCCTGCCCACTTTCATTTGTCTCCACCATAAAAGTTTTTGAAAAATTCGGCAATGCCAATAATAGGCCCGATAGAATTGCTTCCTTTAATTTCTCGGAGGCTGCCTTCTTCTGTTGTTGCCATTCCCAGTTGGCTAGACGTTCTTTATTTAATAGTTCTGTCAATGGTTTAGCCATCATCCCATACCATTTAATAAACCTCTACTAGTACCCATTAATACCCAAAAATCTTCTTAATTCCTTAATTCGCTTAGGTTCAGGCCATTCTTTAATGGTTTTAACCTTCTGGATATCCGTTGCCACTCCTCCTTCTAAAATTGTGTGGCTTACATATTCGACTTGGCACGCCCTAAACACACACTTGCTTCCTCGTAAGCACAATTGATTGTCCTTCAATGTCTACAAAGCCACCGAGATATGTTCTACATGTAATGGCAGCAATGAGTTGTAGATTAAGATATCATAAAAAATACTAGAACAAAAAGACATAAGTATGGATTAAACAAATCGTTTATTATCCTATGAAACGCTGAAGGAGCATTTGTCAAGCCGAATGGCGTGACCAAGAACATGTAATGCCCTTCATATGTTTTAAGGCCGTCTTTGGGACATCTTCCGGCTGCATCCAAATTTGGTAGTACCCAAAGTGCAGATCCAATTTGGTGAACCAACTGGCTCCATGCAATTTGTGTAACAACTCTTTGATGAGTGTTATCGAAAATTCATCCTTCACCGTATGCTTGTTCAACTCCCAGTAATCCACGCACATGTGCCAGGAGTTGTCCCTTTTTTTTAAAAGAACAATCGGTGATGTATAAGGGCTGTAGCTATGGCGGATGAACCCTTGTTTCATGAGATCTTTTACGGACTGCTCTATTACATCCTTTTATGTTCTCGAGTAATGATATGGATGCACGTTAATTGTTGGCCCCGGGTCTCGGTTCTTATTTAAGGGTAATGAAGTGCCAAAATTCGATAATTTTGAAAAATAATAGTAAAAATAAAATAAATAAAATAAACATAAGTCACGGTTGGGAGTAAAAATAAATACACAAACAAATAAATAAAATAAAAAAGAAGTGAGGATTGTCATGGCTGTGCATTTGAAAAAGTCACGGCGGTGACAACAAAGAGTCACGGTCGTGAGAGCTAGAAATCACGGTTATGCTTGTGCACGATCGCGAGCTTCCAACAAAAATGGGAACTTGCGGTCATGCTTATGCACGATCGCGAGCTTCTAGCTAAAATAGCATTTGCACTATCGTGCACAACAATTCGATGAACAGTGTAGCTTTTGCATTCCCACTTCTAATTTTCATAACTTTCAATCCCAAAGTCCAAAAATTATAAACTTTATGTCGTTAGAAAGTTAAGAGAAAGAGCTACAACTTTCATGAAGACAATTTTGTCTAATTATGCCTAGATCATTACAGTTTATTCATTAAAGATTTAAAACACATTTTAATCCCCTTTTTCTCTCTACTGTCAATTACACCTTACACATTATCACAAGATCCGAATCCAACAATCATAGACTATACATACATAGCTTCCAAATTAATCATTTGCTTAAGAATATTTATCCAAAAGCCATTAAATAACTAACAATTTTATTCCCAACCACAATTGACATTTAATAGAGAAGAAAATTTCTACATATATTCAAAAGAGAAATTCTTCACCTATTACTTCCACTTCTCAAACAAAACAGAATTTTATTTCTCAATCAACGTAACTTTTATACATAACTTCAATTACAAACAAAAGCCACATCAATAGCATAATACAAAAACACAATCATGAATGCTCATGTTTGATATGCTTCTAAAGTACCAAAAGTTTCTGAACTAACTTAGTTACAAAGAAATAGAAATTCTTGGAGTAAGCTGAAGTTTTTGCAAGGTTCAGTATTGAACTACTGATTCTTGCACCAAAGAAGTAGAAAATGATGGGGTGAGCTGCGAAGCTCAGTGACTAATACGTTTATCGCCATTAGCGACGAACCACACACACAACCAAACATATACATAAATTTATATCACATATAAAGAAAACAATCATATTCTTCACAGTTCAAGCTCACAGATACATATTATTACTTAAATCAAATCAAATATTTTTCAATCATCAAAACATAGCATTCAGTCATATAGCGTGTTTAACAAATTAAAGTAAAATACCCACATATAATGGCTTGAGAGAATCCCATAGAACGAAATGGTGAAACCGAAGTTTACACCATGAATGAAATGAATCCATTTTTCAGAGATCATACGCCACAATCGGGCAGCCTGGAAAAGGCTATAGGTCAACGTGCACGTGACAAACGAAATGGTATCTGTCTTTCCTATACAAGAAAATTTCCGATACTTACATATTTTATATCATATTCATATTTTCATGCAATTTGTGTTTTTCTTCTCCTTCTTAATACCAAAAGCAGTAAAGTCTTTCAAAGCAAACATGATATCAATCACAGATTATTTTTCCCACATTCACAATGATAAAAAGGCAAGCATTTAGGTACGTATACAAGCAAATAATTCAGCTCATCAACATAACGACTATAAACGTATTACCCACCTATTTACTTGTAACTTCAAGATCAAGTTTGTCTTTCCTCTTGTTCTTGCCTTCGACTTTCATGGTTCCCTTCAAACAAACATATTTTCATTCAATCAACATATAAGAATAGAATTTCCATAAAGCTCTATTATCCAAAAATGAGCTTAGACTTAATCTACTCTTAGTTTATCTAAGCTAGAAGAACAAAGATCTAGTTAAAAGTTCATAAAAATCTAAGAACATAAATCTCTTGTTCCTCTTCTTTCTTTCTTCATTTTCAGCACATAAAAACCTAGTGTCTCTGCTTTCTTATTATATCAAAACAAGAAAATAGATAAACGATTACCTAAAACTCAATTGAACCTTCTTCTTCCACTTCTTATCTCCTTTATCTTTCTTCCCTTCTTCTTCTTTTCTGGTTCAGTTTCTGTTTCTCTTCTTCTACTTCTTTCTACAATTTTCTTCTCTCTCTCTTTCTTATTTTACACAACTCTCTCTTTTTCCCTAACTTCTCAGACACGTCTCTCCCTTTTCTCTTATTGTTACACGACTCTCTTCATCTTTCTCTAATTCCTTCTAGGTTCTTCTTTTCTTTCTTTCTTAACCTCACGAACACATCTCTTTCTTTCTTCACTCACACACACTTCATTTGTTCTTCTCTTATTGATCTAAAACAAACTCTAATCTTCCAAACTTACCCTTCCATATTTACTATAATACCTTCTAACTCCTTAACCTAATTCTAACACTTCCATTTAATCCATGCAATCATATGTTATTAGAAATATTCATAAATAAACTGCATAAATTTTTAATTTAAGAACTCTGATTTTTACTCATGACTAAACGCTAACATTTTCTCATTTAATAATTCTAACTTTCAAGAAAAGTTTGGGGTCCAACAATTCTCCCCCTTAAATAATTTCGTCCTCGAAATTCTTATCTAAGTGATTAAACAAATGGGGGTAATGCTATCTTATGTTTTCCTCAGTCTCCCAAGTAGCTTCTTCAATCTAATGATTTCTTCCAAACGACTATATCCAGCAGAATCGCTCGATTTAGTTGCTTATTCAAATACCCTACTATCTTAACCGGTTCCTCAATATATCTCAGGTTTCTCGCAATTTCACTATTCTTTTTATCGAACTTCAACACACCTCGTTAAGGCGATACGATACTCTCAACACTTTTATCTTCTACTTGCTATTCTACCACAAATCAATTTTCACGTCATATGCAATCATTCACTTGCATTTTATCATATACAATCACTTTTTCATTTCAATTTTATCAGACCTAAGTTCTTTCAACGATAACAACAACATCACCTCAAATTCATTAACCTAATAATATAGGTAGGCTACTTTACATTAAACAATATTCATGCACTCTCTATAGCATATTCAACTTCTCATGCCTAAGTCCTATTTCTAACTAACTCCAATAGTCACTTCTGATTGATTTAATAGTCATTCATTCCTAGAAATGGAACATTTAATTTACACGATATGATTCGATAAAACATCTCTAAACATGGCAATGGGCAGGGCCAGGCCCGAGCTGCCCTCAGCCCGGCCCAGCCAGACCATTATTATGGCGGGCTGCGGGCCGGTTCGTGGCTCGCGCGGGCAGGGATTAGCCCGCCCTCAGCCAGCCCACCGACGGGCCAGCTGGCCCGACCCGTATATATATATTTTTAATAAAAAACTATACAAAATGGCGGGCCGCGGGTCGGGCCGGGCCAAGTCGCTAACCCCGCGGGTCGACCATGGTCGACCCGTGGCCCTCCCGTGGCCAGGCCAACCCGGGCCGGGCCAAAATTGCCATCCGTAAACATCTCTATCACAAGAAGCTTTCTCACCTCAATCATCTACACTGTTTGCATAATCTTTATCAATCAACTATATTTATCATTGTTGTTTCAGCCATTCTTAATACCTCAATAAGATCAATTTCAACTGTTCATGATATTCCCAAAAATCAATTACTATCACATTTTATATGATCAGAATAATAGAAAGGTATTTTCGACAGGTCACCAAATAATATCTTATGCTAATAATACTTTTATAGCAATTGATTTTGAACAACATTTGAATATTCTACGACTATTCAAAAGTTACTTCTTTATAGTAGTTACCTTTTCAACATAACCACTTAATGCCATACTTCCATTGCGTTACTCTGATTCATCTTATGATTTTAACTATAGGGATCATAGATTACCTCTTATACCATATCCAAATATATATTTCATATTGCTCAATCACATTATCCACCAATGTAGCCACATTATCAATATGTACTCATAATAACTGGTCAACATAACCTTAAGAACTTCTATACATATCACTATCATTTATTTCATCTTCCATACATACGTTCTTAATCAATTCAGAATTATAGACACATAACCATCTTGAAATTCTGATTTCAAATCCACTAATACAATCTTATGCTAGATCATAACTCTTATCACATTAATTAAAGAATCATTTTAAATTCCAAGTTCAACCTTTCAATTCCACTTTGCTTGTACACTTTAAATCTTGTCATTTCTACCTATGTCTCTATTACTTTCTCAATCAATTCATGAAAATATATTCACATCCATATCAATTCAAGTACATATCCACAACAAAATTCCATTACCATATTTGCTGGCATAACCATAAATACTGAATCTATATCTAACATATCGGACTACCTAGTATTTCTTATTTCTAGATATCCACAAACTTTCATTGTCTTATACTTTGACAAATCACCATTCTTCTCATTGTTTCTAATAGCTCAAACTCTTAAAAAAAGTTCATGCATGTGACTCATGCGGTTGCAATTACCGAGATTCTATATTCATCGGTACCTTTCTCTAATGGTGGGGAACCAGATGCAGCATATCCTTGCAAAACTTCTCGTGTTTTTCCACGAAGTGACATTTTACTCCTTTAATCTAAACATTATCCTTAATCTTACTTTTCATTTAAATCTTATTTCTTACATGTATGTATAATATGGATGTCACTTAATGCAATCAATAAACTCAACAATACAAATAAGTAATTTAGCAATACAAACACTTTATCACATATCATATATTTCATAGTTTAACATATTCTAAGCATAGGAATCCTTAGAAACCGTGGGCTCTAATACCAAAGATGTTGGCCCGGGTTTCGATTCTTATTTTGGGACAACTAAGCACTAAAATTAGGGAATTTTGAAAAATAATAGTAAAAATAAAAATAAATAAAATAAACATAAGTCAGGGTTGGGAGTCAAAACAAATACACAAACAAATAAATAAAATAAAATAAGAAGTAAGAATTGTCACGGTCGTGCATTTGAAAAAGTCACAGCCGTGAGAGCCAATAAAAATGGGAAGTTGCGATCGTGCTTGTGCACGATTGCGAGCTTCCAGCTAAAATAGCATTTGCACGATCGTGCACAATTTGATGAATGGTGCAGCTTTTGCATACCCACTTCTAATCTCATAACTTTCAACCCCAAAGTCTAAAAATTATAAACTTTATGTTGTTAGAAAGATAAGAGAAAGAGCTACAACTTTCATGAAGACAAATTTGTCTAATTATGCCTAGATCATTACAGTTTATTCATTAAAGATTCAAAACACATTTTCATCATCTTTCTCTCTCTACTGTCAATATACACCTTACATAATATCACAAGACCTTAATCCAACAATCATAGACTATACATACATAACTCCCAAATTAACCATTTGCTTAAGAATATTTATCCAAAAGCCATTAAATAACAAACAATTTTATTCCCAACCATAATTGATACTTAACAGAGAAGAAAATTTCTGCATATATTAAAAAGAGAAATTCTTCACCTCTTACTGCCATTCTCAAACAAAATATAGCTTCATTTCTCAATCAATGTAATGTTTATACATAACTTCAATACAAACAAAAGCCACATCAGTAGCATAATACAAAAATACAATCATGAATGCTCATGTTTGATATGCTTCTAAAGTGCCAAAAGTTTCTGAACTAACTTAGTTACAAAGAAATAGAAGTTCTTGGAGTAAGCCGAAGTTTTTGCAAGGTTCAATATTGATCTGCTGATTCTTCTACCTAAGAAGTGGAAAATGATGGGGAGAGCTGCGAAGCTCAGTGGCTAATAGGTTTATAGCCTTTAGTGATGAACCACACACACAACCAAACATATACATAAATTTATATCACGTATAAAGAAAACAATCAGATTCACAGTTCAAGCTCACAGATAACATATTATTACTCAAATCAAATCACATATTTTTCAATCATCAAAAAATAGCATTCAGTCATATAGCGTATTTAACAAATTAAAGTAAAATGCACACATATAATGGCTTGATAGAATCCCATAGAACGAAATGGTGAAACTGAAGTTTACACCATGAACGAAATGAGTCCATTTTTCGGAGCTCATATGCCACAACTGGGCAGCCGGGAGAAGACTATAGGTCAACGTGCACGTAAAGAACAAAATGGTATCTCTCTTGCCTACACAAGCAAATTTCTGATGCTTACCTATTTCATATTATATTCATATTTTCATGCAATTTGTGTTTTCTTCTTCTTATTAATACCAAAAGCAGTAAAGTCTTTCAAAGCAAACATGATATCAATCACAGATTATTTTTCCCACATTCACAATGATAAAAGGCAAGCATTTAGGTACACATACAAGAAAATAATTCAACTTATCAACATAACGACTATAAACGTATTACCCACCTATTTACTTGTAACTTTAAGATCAAGTTTGTCTTTCCTTTTGTTCTTGCCTTCGACTTTCTTGGTTCTCTTCAAACAAACATATTTTCATTCAATCAACATACAAGAATACAATTTCCATAAAGTTTTATTATCCAAAAATGAGCTTAGAGTTAATCTACTTTTAGTTTATCTAAGCTAGAACAACTAAGATCTAGTTAAAAGTTCATAAAAATCTAAGAACATAAATCTCTTGTTCCTCTTCTTTCTTTCTTCATTTTCAGCAAATAAAAACCTAGTGTCTCTGCTTTCTTTTTCTATCAAAACAAGAAAATAGATAAAGGGTTGCCTAAAACTCAGTTGAACCTTCTTCTTCCATTTCTTATCTCCTTTATCTTTCTTCCATTCTTCTTCTTTTCTGGTTCAATTTCTGTTTATCTTCTCCTACTTCTTTCTACATTTTTCTTCTCTCTTTCTTTCTTATTTTACACGACTCTATTTTTTTCCCTAACTTCTCAAACTCGTCTCTCCCTTTTCTCTTATTATTACACGACTCTCTTCCTCTTTTTCTAGTTCCTTCTAGGTTCTTCTTTTCTTTCTTTCTTTCTTAATCTTGCGAGCACGTCTCTTTTTTTCTTCACTCACACACCCTTCATTTGTTCTTCTCTTATTAATCTAAAACATACTCTAATCTTCCAAAATTACCCTTCCATATTTACTCTAATACCTTCTAACTCCTCAACCTAATTCTAACACTTCTAAAACAAACTCTAATCTTCCAAAATTACCCTTCCATATTTACTCTAATACCTTCTAACTCCTCAACCTAATTCTAACACTTCCATTTAATCCATGCAACCATATGTAATTAAAAATATTCATAAATAAACTCCATAAATGTCTAATTCAAGAATTCTGATTTTTACTCATGACTAAATGCCAACAATTTCTCATTTAATAATTCTAACTTTAAAAAGTTCAGGGTCTAACATTAATGGTATCGACTCTTTCCTTCAAAATAATTTGATGATTGCGCTTGCGATCCGGTGGAAGATGGTTCGATTCCTAAAACACCATTGCATATTTAGATAAGATTACGTTAATCTCATCAAATGCACTCCGCTGTTCATCCTTCATTCTCATCTGTTGCAGTTGATATTCGATAGGGATCGTGAGTTATGTCATGAACAATTGGCTGCTCATTGAATGTTGTAGAGTTTTATGGAATTCCTTACTCGAAATGACCCTAGATCTACCTCCTGGGTTTCCCCTCAACGTCACAAGTCATCCTTCCTAGTTAAATGTCATCGTTCTATCTCTGAAATTACATAATACATCTTTTAATTGTACCCCTAATACAATATCGCACCCTAGAGATAGCACCAGAGTATCTAAGGTGAATTGCATCCCTTACATGGTCCAGATAAAATTCTTACAACATTTCTGACATTCTAGTTGTAGTCTGCCTCCCACCATAATGGAAACTGGTTCTATCTCTTGAAGGCCACAACTACTATTGTTGTGTCAATGAAATTATGCATACTACCATTGTCAATCAGTATGTGAATTCTTCATCTTTGATGCATCCCTATTAATCTTATTTGTTTAAACTCCATCTCTCTAAATAACCCCAATAGAGCTTGCATCATTCTTCTTTTCCAAAACTTTCTTTAAATTCTTCCTTCTCTTGTTTTGGTGACATTTTTCCGTTGTCCTCTTCCCCCAAAATTACATAAAATTGTAGTTGTCTCTTTTTACACTTATGGCCCAAATTACATTTCTCATCGCACTAAAAGCAGAGACCCTTTGCCCTTTTATCATCAAAATCCTTACTACTAATAAAAGACCTTACCGACGGTGAGTGTAATGTTGAAGTTGGTGTAGGTAGTATTCCTTCTATGCTTGAACTTCGGTTTACGATGATGTATGTGGCAACCTTGAGGCGAGGTTAAAATTGGGTTCATTATTCATGTTCTTTAGTGTATTGACTTGATTTAGACTAGTATTTCCTCCTAAAATTATTATCACCTCTTATTTCCGAGCTAAAGTGTAAGCCTGATAAAAGAATGGGGTTCAGGTAATTTTACAGTGACGCCAATTTTAGGCTTGAGACCCTTAACAAAAAAACCGACTAGATACTCCTTTAATAGAGAGAGCCTATTTGAGTGATGATCAATCTGGTCACAATAGTCTAATAAACTCCTCTAATAGAGAGAGCCTATTTGAGTGATGATCAATCTGGTCACAATAGTCTAATACCGTTCTATTTTGCTTAAATTCATTGAAATCCCCCACTGGGTCGTCAAAGATCTCCACATCAAACCTCTTTTTAAGAGCTTTAGTAAACTAGCCTCATTCAACCATCTCTATCTTATCACGATTTCGAATATATAAGTGATACCACTCCCAAGCTCGTTTGTCCATATGCAGAATAACGATACTCACCTTTGTCTTTTCTAGAGTCTGGCCTAGATGGAAAAATTGTTCACAACAGTATAGCCACATCTTAACGTTCTCATTGTCAAACGATAGAAACTTGATCCTACTCATCCTCATCAGTGTAGTGTTTTCGTTCCCCTTCTATCTCCATTGACTACTCTGGGGAGGTTTTGCTACTCTTAATTCTTCCCTTTGCTTCTACACTCCTTGTAGAAGCATGGTTCTCAATTCTAACATCTCTTTTTCTACCTTCTCTGTTCTGTTTTGAATCTCCAACAACATCCTCTCACTTCTTTCTTGTGACTCTAACAACATCCTTTCATGCCTGCTTTGTGATTTCAGGAACATTTTCTTATTTCTGATTTGCGCCTCTATAAAGCCTCTCAAGTTTTCTTCCAACCTTCATAGCTCTACTCCTTTCGTGCCTTCTGCCATAATCGTTCCCAGATTCGAAAGCTTTGATACCAATTGTTGATAAAGTTTTTAAGATAATAGAACAACACGTAAATATAGAAAGAGGGAGAGATACATAGGATCACAGAAGATATAGAGAGAGTAAAACAAACTTCATTCGGTTTCAAGATGACCATATAACTGTTAGAGATCGACTTTAATACACGTGATCGACTATCTAGTATACACTAGTATATGATTACAACACTGAGGCTTTTATTTAAACATTGCATGTAACATTAGTAATAGATCTCAGAAAGAACTTCTGTTGCTTCCCGCGTAAACATCGTCCTCTTCGATCAATTCTACAACACACCGCTCCCACCATCACTGCTTCCTCCAGTGATACCTGAATACCCCGAAGTGCTCTATTACCTCTCGTCAGATGTTGATGCTTCCACCAATTACAGAGATTGAAGGAGGGGTAGATGATTGAAAAATGTGTTTAGGTTTACATATTTAAAGTTTGGGCCAAATGGATCAATCTTTACCCTATCATAAAATAAGCTCCCATATATGCATATAGACCAGGAAAAACATAAGTGAGTCGATTGTTTCAACGTGACTTTGGGCTGTGTCTTTTGATATAAACTATACAACATATACGGGCACTTATGTTCTGGATTCTAGGATAGTAATTATGGCCAAGTCTGATAATGTCTTGAGCTATAAAATAAAATAGGATATAGATCACTTTAAGCTCTATATTTGGATTTATAAGAACCCATTAATCAATATTCATACATATACACATTATATTTAATTAAATTGAGAATTTTTTTTTGAATTCATATATATTATGCATATGAATTTAACAATAATAGAAATAATATTTTAAGTGAATTATAAAATTTAACATTGATTGGTTTAATCTTAATTAGAAATGAGTTTTTAATTAAATTTAAATTATTAAGTTCATAATTTGAATGAAAATAGAAGTGTATTTCTAACTTAATTAAAAACAATTATTATTACTCAAATATTGATTCATTCAATATATATAATTAGAAATAAGTTTCCAATTAAATTAAAAAATAATAAGATTAATATTATATTAGAAATAAAATTTGAATTTAATTTAATTTAATTAATTCACACAATATATTTAATTAAAAATAATTTTCTAATTAAATTGAAATTATTAGTATAAGAATTAGAAATAAGTTTTTAATTCATAATTTAATTTGATTAGTTCCATAATAATTAGCAATGTGTTTCTAATTAAAAATAGAATAATTATAATTTTATATGAATTATGTTTTATTTATGGATGTCAAGTTTGGTACAATTCAAATTATCAATACATATATTATATGAATGTTACTTGACAATTCTTCTTAGGTATGATAATCGGTATTCATTTGTCATATGAAAGATGATTGACAACATATGTGCTCTTTTGATTTTGTAAATAACTGAAAATAAATTATTCAAAAAATATATACGTATGACATGACATTGACGTGCAATTATATTTTTCTTTTTGTAAAAATTTTGTATTTTATTTATGATGACTGCATTAAAGAATATTATCGTTGAACTAAAAAACAGTGAAAAATTAAAAGGCAAAATTTATGAAATCTGGAATATGAAAATATAATATATACTAGAGAAACAAGATGCTCTTGAACCATTAAACATAAATATGGACATTCCTGAGGAAGGCAAGATGGCCTAACATAAAAGGGATTATAATGCTTATGAAATATTAAGGATAAAGTACTCGTTGGCCTAACATAAAAGGGATTATAATGCTTATGAAATATTAAGGATAAAGTACTCATTGGCTCGCATTATATTGCTAAACAACATATATCATACATGAGACTTGTAAGTATGAAACTGCGAAGGACATGTGGTCCACTTTACCTTCAATGTTTTGGAGGCACCTCAAAAACCAAAGTAAGGTTACTCAATATTAAGTTTAACACATAAGAAACGACCAAATCACATTTAGTCTTAGTGTCAATTTGTAATATGAGTTTGTGAGCCTTTAGTGAGAGTACCTCATCTAGTTAATATTAGTGAGAAGACAACTATGAATTATTTTTATGATGCTATGGAGAGGGCGAAGGAAGCAATCAAAGACAATATAAAAAAATTCTTTTTTTGTATACACATTATCTTGCAATTATTAATGTGCAATGGGAAAGATAACTTTATTTTTTTTTGGTTTGCAGTTGGAGCATTTTTGAATCCTAACATCTATTTTAGACCAAATTTTATAAAAAAAGTTGAAGTTAATAGGAGAATACTATTAACTATTACAACAATTATTACCCATGAGATGGTGAAAGATCTCCTCCTCTCACAAGTGGAGGTTCATAAGGATGTTTTTGGTAATTTTGGGATACCAATTGCTAAATAGCAATACATACATATATATATGTCACCTTTATTACTTGCCGGAAATTTATTATCATTTTATTTTGTTGTCTTACAGTTGTATAGTAGGACCAATTTGAGACTATATTCTAGAATTGCAAAGATTTGTAATTCAAATTCTGAGTCAAT
Source organism: Erythroxylum longipes (assembly GCA_027563885.1). NCBI lineage: Eukaryota > Viridiplantae > Streptophyta > Magnoliopsida > Malpighiales > Erythroxylaceae > Erythroxylum > Erythroxylum longipes. The sequence goes on along the minus strand of JAOQMS010000180.1, from coordinate 11,527,414 downwards.
GCGTTAGTATAACAAGGTGTGAAAGGAATTGAAACACATATTAATTCATCTATTTCAAGAAAATGAATAAATTAGAGCATAAAAAATTGAACGACTTGGTCTTTGTTCGATACAACTTAAAGCTTTATGTTATCATCATTGTTAAGTTGAATATAATTTCTTGTAAATTCTTAATAATTTAATTTTATTTGTTTATTATGACTCTTACAGTCTGTTTGGTTACTGTCTCCAATATGCAGAGACGGAACGAGACGAAAATTTGGAGACGGAACAGAACAGAAAT
>JAOQMS010000180.1:11490835-11519919 GCA_027563885.1 Erythroxylum longipes | reverse complement strand
TCTCCGGAGTCGGGACAGAAATTGGTGGGGACAGCAAGCAAACAGGTCGGAGACAGAATTTTTCTGTCCCTGTCTTCCGTTCCCGCCCATGGGGACAGCAACCAAACGTAGGGTTAATAGAACAAGTAGTTCTATAGACCCAATTACCTCGACCATATTAATCTTTTGGCAGATTAGTTTTTGAAGAATCATGTTTGATATATGAAAGTAACTTGAAGGATAATCTTATATGGAAAAGTAATGATATGTCATTTGGTGCAATAAATTTGAATGATGACGATGATGTGGCTCTTCTCATTGATGAGGATTTTATACCAAATGATAATTGAGGTTAATGCGATTGGAATAGATATTCGATTGAATGAAGTTTTAGGTTTTCATTTATCCTCTTTTTAAATTTTACTTATATTTGATGTATATGTTAATTCTATAAATGCAATATAAATATAATTGTAAATCTTTTTGTTTTAGATTTTACAATTGATTGTTTACTCTATTTGTACTCTTGTTGTTAATTGTATTACTTAAAGAGCTATGTATATTTATTATTCTTTTTTATTTGATGTTTTAATGTAATATTATTTATTATATGATGAAATTGTAACATTTTACGTACTTTATATTGTATTTAATTTTATAAAGGTATGATCTTTTTCATATTAATTGTGGTTATTATTTATATATCAAATATGTGAAAAGTAATATTAATAAAAATTAATAGATTGTTGTTATTTTAAAATTTTATTATTATAATTTTTAGAGATATAATTAATATAAAATCATAAACTATGTAGCAAAATATATTAGGAGATTATATTGTAAATTTAAAAAAGTTTAAAAATTATTTTATAAATTTAAAGATTACTTAAATAATATCCAATATTAATTAGTATCAATATAATACCAAGGTTTTAAAAACCGGACTAAACTTGCTGGTCCGTCTAGAAATAGTATGAACCGATCAGTTGTCCGGTTCAGTTTTATTTAAATAACCTATATGTATAAAACTGGCTGGTTTTTCAGACCGATTTTTTAGCAAACCGGTCAAACTGGTCAACCAATATACGTAATACCATAACTTCAGATCTCCCAAATCAAACTCTCTCCTTGCCTCCACTACCTTCTCTCTTCTCAGATCTCATAGCAACTGCTGCTATTGCATATGGCTTGGAAAAAAAAGTGTCGAGGAAAGGAGAGCTTTTTTTTGCTATCTCAATCCCTCCTGTAGACTTGTGGGACTTATCCACCATTTTTTCCAAGTAGGTGGTGTTAATTAATTTCTAGAACAATCTGAGCATGGATTTTGTGGTCTTGCTCCACCTGTGTCTTCTTGATTGCGAAGATGGTTGAGTCAAGAGTTGTAGCTGTAGCTCCAAGGACCAGAACACATGAACCAGAGTACTCCCAATTCCTTATTAGATATCAGACATGGTCCAACCACCCCCTTCCATACGACTGTCTAATGTGCTTATACTTTCTTGTAAAGTAGCTCGCTTTATAGAATCTGAGAGCTTGAAAAGAAGTGAAAGGTACAAAAGAAGCTACCTTTGTGAAGCTACAGGTGCTAATAACATGACTGTTACGGATTTTGGAGTAAAAAAGGAAGGGAACCATCCTCCTTTGCTCGATTTGGAGACCACTTCCAGAGCTCGGCGCATTTCCCTCTTTGTTGAGCCTTCTCTTTTTGCCTGAGTCTTCATTTTCCATTTTTTCTTTGATTTTGTGTTCTTGTTTGTCTTCAGTTTTGATGTTATGCTCTGTCGTGATCGTTATATCTAAGCAGTGGCCTTTTGACTTTTCTATGTTACTGCTTCTTGTTTGCAAAGACCAATCTCTATTAAGTATCTTCTAAGTTTTATTGACGATGTTTATGTTTTCTTTAAAGATGGCGCCTGAACTCCCTCCGCTAACTTATTTTTGATCATATTTAAATTTAAATTTAAGTTTAAATTATTTTATATTATAAATTTAAAATTAAAAATAATTTTATACATTATTAATTTATAATTTATTTTAATGCAATAAAAAAAGTTGATGTAAATATTTTAGATGAAAGTATAGTTTACGAATCTTTAATTAGCGTTGGAGAATTTGGAGCTTTTGACGATAGTGAGACACAACCTCTTTCAAAAATACAAATTTGATTTTTATTGTTATTTTAAGTTTTATATTAGACTCATATCTATTTATTATTAGTTCATTATATAATAATAGACGTTGGTATATTTTTCATTTCAATAAAATATTTTATTTTTATTTATTCTTATAAGTTTTACTTCTTATTTATTATATACCGATTTTATAGTAATTTACTACCAATTAAACCTCTAAATCTTAAACTTTTCTTTCAATCGGTTCAATAATCAGTCCGATTTTTAAAACATTATATAATACTATATTAAAACCAAATTTGGTACCGAGTAGATTTTAAGTTGAAGGCGTTACGATGACTGAGCTAGCAGTCAATTTCAAACGTTGACAATTTCTTTCTACAGTGCGCCGTCTAAACTGGAAAACTGTAAACAACCAAACAGGGTAACGATGTCTTCCAGAAGTGGGAGATCCTGTGATGAAGCATCGAATCTCCCTTTCATTGAAATTGGATTTGCCATATCAGCTCCTCAAATTTTCATTCTTTGTCTGCTCCTGTGTGCCATTTTAAACCATTTGAACAGCAAACCCCTCTGTCAGCTCTCAATGACATCTGGATATCAGTTGTTGGATTAATCTCTCACTATGAAACTTGTTTCATACCTATTGTTGCTGTTCATTTCTGGGTTTTGGAGCTCCATAGTCAGCTCTCATACCAGAGATGTGTTGCATTCTGGTCCACGACTGGTTGACTTCAAGGAATCCGTTCGACCCGGAGGCAGATCTCTCAAATCACTCTCGTAAGGCCATCATCTTGTAACCGTCGTTCATTAATCTGAATTTTGAATTTTTTGTTTGTATCTGAAGATCTCCCGTTTGTTTCCTTATTTAGCTCGATTAAGTTAAAGAAAGATGTTAGTTCTTGTATTTTTCAGAGGAAAGTCTTTTTCTTTGCTAGATTTTGTAACGAATCATAGCTAGTTTTTTTACGTACGAGTTGCAAGTTCCTAAGGTTAATGACCTTTTATATTTCTGGCTGTTATTGAAGACCTGGATATGCAATTGAACCTGAACCTGCAAAAAAGCTATCTTTTGCTGGCAACTTATTTTTATTTCGATTTTTCTGGGTCTTTAGACATGTTTTAGTGTTTTTTAGGGGGTTGATTGTAACTCTTGTTTCTTCTGGAGGATGGTCTATTGGCAAGCCACGACAAGTGATTGTCTATACTCCCTACGACACTGTCATATTTCACTTTTATGATAACCTCTGCTTGTATTTCTGACAATGACATGCTTGATCTTCTTCATATCGATCTTCTGGAACGTTCCTGTCCTGTATATGTAGAATGTGGCATTTGTGTAACGTTTTTCCCGTTTGTATTGATCTTCTTTTATTTCTACCTAACTTCGCTGTTGTCCTAACTTTCTTCCTTTCTTCATGAATAGGAACTATGAAGATTCTACAGAATTAGTTGCTCTCCTAAATGGAACAATAAACTACAAAGATAAAATTTCTGGGAGAGTGCTGTGGTCATTTTCCTCCGGAGCACCTATATACTCCTCTTATCAAGCTCCTCTCAAGCAGGGTAATGGTAAAGAAAATGCCTCTGGGCCAAGCACTGGCTTCTTTGTTGATTACGGAGATGACTGGCAGTTGTATGCACACTTTAGTGGAATGGTATGCTCTTTATAATTCACAAATAGGATGTTTTGCATCAACTACCTGCCGATGCTTACTTTTCCCTGAAGGATAATTCCACTGTAGGTTTCTCTTTTCTCCATGCTAAATGCATATATCTTATTGACTAACTTACTGTTGCAACAACAGAAACTTCCAATGAATATTGAGGATTTTATCAAAATTACACCACATATATCAGAGGAAGGAGAAGTGATACTGGGATCTAAGAGAACTACTGTGTTTGTGGTTGAAGCCAAAACTGGAAGAATAGCCCGGGTTTATGGATCACCTGATTCTCCTTCCATCTTGCAGAATGGAGAAGAAGATAGTTCTTTAGATAGTGATGATAAAACCTATATGGATCTTGTAACATCTGATTTGAATGACACAACTCAAGTAATATACCTAACAAGGACTGATTACACGTTGAAAACTTATGGTCCAAGTTCAGACAAGGTTTCATGGAGTATTGAAGTGGCTGTAATTGAAGCTTCATTTCTTTGCAAAAACATTGAAAAGAACACAAGCTATGAGCTTGGCTCTGAGGTTGACAGTGATTATGATAGTCTAGTGACTTGTCAACCTAGAAGGATGTCAATTCGGAGACAGGATAAGCCACACTCTTCATATAGGGCTTTTTGTCCCGATGAGAAGCTACAATTGCCTGGGTTAAACCCAATGCTTCCTCCACGGCATGGAGTTGAGGATCCTTTGGATAATCATCGCAGAAGAATGATGCTTCCAGGGTCTGCTCCAAAATCTGTGGTTCCTTTGAATCCCAAGGTTGATAAAGTATCAAGTATTGAGCCCCAAAGCAATGTTGAAAGGATAATTGCTTTGCCTAATGAGCCTATTGGTGTAGATGTCCATGATTCAATTGTGCCTTATAATGGTTCATTCCGTTTTCTATTTAACTGGCCCTCTGTAGTAACTTTCATCTCCATTCTTTTGGGCATCGGCATTTACCATTTTGGCTTAGGGAGTAGAGGATTTTCTGTAAAGGAGCAGTTAACTGGTCCAAGCTTGAGATATTCTCCTTCAAAAAGGAAGAAATTTCGAAAATCAGGAAAGGGTAACGGTGTTTTTGAGGTTACAGATACGTGCATCTCGTCTGAAAATCGTGATGGATTTGGAGCCAGTAAGGGGGATAACAGCACATTATTTGACCTTAATAAAGTTGTTGACAGTAGCACCGATGGGCGTAGAATTGGTAAGCTACATGTATCAAATACAGAGATTGCTAAGGGAAGCAATGGTACTGTTGTCCTTGAGGGTGTATATGAAGGCAGGCCAGTTGCTGTGAAACGCCTGGTCCAAGCTCATCATGATGTGGCTTTCAAAGAAATTCAGAATCTTATTGCATCAGATCGACATCCAAATATTGTTCGATGGTATGGGGTTGAGTATGATAACGATTTTGTTTACCTCTCTCTTGAGCGTTGTACATGCAGCTTGGATGATTTGATTCATGCATCTTTGGATACCTCTCAAAGCCTATTGTATAGAAAGGACCTAGATACCAGAGCTTCAACTGATTATACACTTCAGATGAATTCACTGGAATGTATTATGAAGGATCTTAACTTATGGAAAGCCAATGGCCATCCATCACATCAATTATTAGCACTGATGAGGTAAGTTCAAATTATCATTTTACTTCAATAGAACTCCATGCTAAAAATTTACTATTATCTAGTGAAATGTATGAATACTTTATTACTCCTCTGCTCAGATTACATCTGTTTTTTTAGTTAGTTCATCATTCATAGGCTTCCAAGTTTATAGGAATTTATATGTGACATCTGAGCTGAACTAAACAGATTTTACCTGTTTGTCGTTTAAATCCAAAGCAGGGATGTGGTATCAGGCCTTTTGCATTTGCATGAATTGGGAATAATTCATCGAGACTTGAAGCCTCAAAATGTGTTAATAGTTAGGGACAGATCTTTATGTGCAAAACTTTCTGATATGGGCATTAGCAAGCGCCTCCTTGGTGATATGTCCTCACTGGGTCTTCATGCCACTGGTAATTAAGGTTTCTCTAGTTTATGTTCCACCAAATGCATACAAGATCAATGGCTCATTGTCTGATTAGTTTTCCTATACATTCACAACCATGTTGTGTATCTTTCATTCTTTGTTATGAAATTTCTTTCGAATAATTTTATGATAGATGAATCAATTAGAGCTGTATTTAGATGCTCTCTATCCTAATATTTTTGGTAGAACCCGCATGACTTTTAGTTTTTTTCCCTGATGTATGCAGGTTGTGGCAGTTCTGGTTGGCAAGCTCCTGAACAACTTCTTCATGGACGCCAAACGCGTGCAGTGGATTTGTTTAGTCTGGGATGTGTTCTCTTTTTCTGCATTACAGGTGGTAAACATCCATTTGGTGATCGTCTTGAGCGTGACATCAATATTGTGAAAAACCGAATGGACCTCTTCTTGTTGGATTGTATGCCGGAAGCTGAGGATCTTATTTCCCGTTTGTTAAAACCTGATCCTGAACTGAGGTGCAATCACTTCTCTTTCAAATTTTATGCCTGGCGACTTTGTTCCATATGTTAACTTTTTCCTGCTTAATATGAAAAACATTATCATTCCAGCCTGCAAATTGCATCCTGCAAGTTCTTATATTTATTCCTTGAATATTTTACCAGGCCAAAGGCATTGGAAGTGTTGCACCATCCTATGTTTTGGAATTCTGAGATGAGACTGTCATTTCTACGTGACACCAGTGATAGGGTAGAACTGGAAGATAGGGAGTCTGCTTCTGATCTCTTGAGAACATTAGAGAGTATTGCACCAACAGCACTGGGTGGAAAGTGGAATGAAAAGATGGAGCCCGCATTCATCAGTAATATTGGCCATTATAGAAGATACAAGTATGGTAGTGTACGCGACTTGTTACGAGTCATGCGAAATAAGTTGAACCATTACAGAGAACTGCCTGTAGAAATCCAGGTTTACTTCTCGAACCAACAACTTCATAGTACTAAAGATTGTTTTTGTCAAACTTGAGGTGGAAGTAGGTTTCAACGCTATATATTTATGAAGTATACAACGATGTTCTGTCGTGGAAAGAAATTAAAAGATGAGCACCATGATGCTTTACTGATTCATGGAACTCAGCTGACACATTCTTTGAGTTGAAAGCATTAAGTGGCAAAATCTATGCACTAGTTTCCACAGGCTCTGTTAAGAGCAGGGGAAAAGGGTGAATGTTCAATGACTAGTGTCCTTAACTCTTGAATGTGAAACATGTTTAGACTTGAAATGACTCTGGTTATTTTATTGTTCTTAAGTGCCAATAAAGGTATTCAATATGATCTGGTTCACTTTTCTCAATGCGTAAATCTTTTCTTTTGTGTTTTGCTCTGCTCAGCGGCCTAAAAAATAATCTAAGAATATCAGGATAAATAGCTGGCATTTACCTTCATTCTTGGTGGATTTTTCAGGATCTTGTTGGACCTGTGCCAGAAGGTTATGATAACTATTTTGCAAGCCGATTCCCAAAGCTCTTGATTGAAGTTTATAGAGTTGTTTGCAGATACTGCAGAGAAGAGGATTGCTTTCAAAAGTATTTTAGGGGCAGTACTCTTTGATTGCATTGCAATTTCTCACATGTGAGGAGACTGTTGGAGTTATTGTAGACAGTTGTAAATAGACGAAACAATGTGTTACGGAAAAGTAATTCTAACTAGTTACGTGTACTCATGCATGAGAAGAAACATAAAGCCGAAGTAATGTTTTATTGACACACTTTTCGTGGGTGAGCTGCATAAGATCAAATCCGCATTGTTTCCACTTTCCGCATAAATGACGAGTGTGCAGCAAGATCTCTTTATTCCCAGATTTGACTATTCCACAATATCGACTTTCTAGAGCAGGTAGTGCCAAAAGCCTGCAACATAAATGTTTCCCGTTTTCTCACTTGCTATTGTTTTTTTTTTTTTTTTCCTTTTACCTTCTTTGTTAAGTATCTAGGCGTTGCAAGATAATTGGTGTTTGTCAAACCACTGAATTCCTTAGAGGCGCCTGTTCTGTTTTATTTTGTAGCTCTTTGTTTTGATTTCCAAAAAATGAAAATAATTTTTTATTTATTAAGACACAAATTTTTTATTTTTATTTGTTCCGACAACTAACTGTCAAAACGGAAAACTTGCTATGATAATTAGTTATTCTTGGACTTCGATCTTTCAATGGTACATTATCTTTGGTTTTTGAACATCTTTTTTCATCAACAGATGACGTGTTTAATGTTGTTAATTATTGTTTACAAGTGGTGGTGTGGAGCCATTTAGTGAAAAAACAGATACGCATACGGTTTCGTTTTATGAATTGACTCAGATCAGTGGCACCAAATTCGTGCTAAAATAACATCATCTATATCATTAGAGACCATGTTTTATGTTTCCTCCTTGTAACTGATTGAATTTAAAAGCCAGATCTATAATTCAGTCGTCCAAGAGGTGGAATCTTATCATATGCCTTAGCGGATACCTGACATATGCCTTCTTAATCATGGAATTTAAAGTCATTACCCTGCTCTTCATGGTATATATTACATGGTTAATGCTTGGTCTACTGGTATTGGTTGTTATGATTCCTTTCTTAATTGGCTGCATTGCTTAATGTTCACTTGAAACTCCGTGGCTCATCTTGTTGGCCTTTAGTGTTTATTATTTCTGAGGTGCATAATTCAATATGACAATTTGCTTTCTAAAGTGAGACTCTTCATGCTTATATTGAAAATTATTGTTTATTTTTTCAAATTGATTTCACAGGTTTACAAGATATATCAATTAACAAATGCTACTTTTTTTTATTGAAAATTTAATGTTCAACTTGAGGGGTCTTCCTAAATATGCACAGTTGATGGAAAGATAAATGGCCTGGCTATTACGATACTACCCTTCTAAATCCTTGGTGTGGTTCTGTTAAAGCCTTTTCCTTTTAGACCATTAACACAGAATTATTGATTGACTATATTTTAGTTATTTTATATTTGTGGCTTTATAGCATCTACTATTTGCACAATATAGATTCCTTATGATTTTTTTCAACTCTGCATTGTTTTTATTTATATGGATCCTATAATTGTGGTAAATTAGAGTTATTAAATAGCTCTTCTACTCATATTGGAGGAGCCTAATTCTAAAAGGTAATCAAACAGTGTATTTTGAGAGATCTTCCTTGAATAAGACTTTATAACTTATTTTATAAGAGTTCATGATACGTATAAAACTTTTTAGAAAAGATTAAACATATTTTGTGAATACTTTTTAAAGTAGCAAAGAATCCATTGTTTACTTATGTTCTAGGGAGCTTCTAATATTTCAAGTTTGGTTTCATGCCTTTATAAGTTAGTATAACCTCATAACTTGGAGAAAAAACTTGTATGCTTTAGATAATTATGACCATTTCGTAAATGTTTTACCTTTGAGAGAACATTATAGTTTAATCGGTAATTATTAGATCCTTAAGTTTAAGTTATAAAATCATGCAATTGTTGGCGGGCCATAACTGATGCTTAACACTCTAGCTGATATGAAGATAGCATATTGACGAGGGAATAAGGAAAAGACTTGTGAATAGTTAAGAAAAAAAAGTAATTCAATGAAAACTTAAGAGTATGAGAGTGTTAACATACATTGGTGCATATCGACAAAAACATTCAATGATGTGTGAGATTTAGATGCAGGAACATAGATATGACATAATTAAGTCATGCTAAGTTTTAGGGTGCACAAAGGTACTTGACAAGGAGGTCAATAGGTACGTAATTTATGAATTTTATTATATAATGGCTTAAATTAATGCTACTTAGGTTATGGAGCAATATGACTACACCATAAATATGCTTGGATGCACTATACATAAGATGACTAGATATAACTAAACCAAAGGCTCATCAAGGCACTTGTCTTTAAGAGGTGATGGTGTGATGAAACATAGCAAAACATGAATGTAGTGGGCTAAGAAATTAGAAGTCCTACCTTATAAAGTGGGAGAACTTCTTTAAGTAGTGAGAAAGAGGCCGAATGGCATAGAAATGGAGTGACATCTTCCAACCCATATTTCATGTGTTAAAGTGTAGTTAGTTGCCTAAAGATGACAGTTCCCTACTAACTTGGTGGAGTTAGCAGAAGAAGTAGTAACTCCCTACTAATTTGGTGGGTTAGTGGAGAAAATCAGTGGTTTAACTTACTTGGTTCTTAATTTCTTATAAACATATATAAAGAAATCTTTATTAGTTCATTTTACACAACATTAGGTACATTTAATCATCTGGAAAAAACTTTAGTATTTTAGAGAAAGTTCTTATTGAGAGCTTTGAGGAGGAATATCTCGAGTGAATGTATTATTGAGTGCTTTAATTAAAAGTAATTGGAATCCTTACATTGTTTTATTTTGTAAATATATTAGTAAAAGGTTGGCTTTGACGTACCACTCTTGTTCATCTTTTGATAAATTTATATAACCACTTAGGTGTTGTGAGTGTGAGCAAAACACCAAAAATATATGTCACGAAGCATTCAAAAATAAACAAACTTATTAGTTGGTGATCAAAAAGGAAGGTTGAGTTAGAACTTGGAGGTCTTCATTTTGACTACCTTATGAGGAATTTGACAAATTTATTTAATTTTGCTATATTAAAAAAGTCCTCATGACAACTGGTACTAGAGCACTGTTGGTGAAAAATGGACAGTAGAAGCAATCTTTTAGAAAGCGTTGTTAGAATAAAGTTAATGTTTTTTTTTTAGAAAAGAAAGAATATTATATATTAATAATAAAGGATAGAATTAGGAACATAAACAGTGATTAAGGGGGGATACCCGTAAGCTAGAAGATATCAGTAGCTATGTAGTGAGACAAATCAAAACATTATGCTAGGATAATAAAACTAGAGAATGTTGGTGTTGTTGGGAGAGTTGTTTAACGCCGTAAGCAACTTGACGCCTTATAGGATTTCCATGGTGATAATGTCTATAGGCTTGGTCTTAGATTTAACTCACCTTGTATTTCTCTCTTTCCATATAGCTTGGACACACACGCTTACAACAACTATATAAGACAAGATCATAAGACTCCATTGTGCTACCAAGGATTGAATAACACTCGAGAAGGTTTTCTCTTGTATACACCAGCTACATTGCCTCAGAATAACTTTCCATATTCGATTAGTCACCTCACACATAAAGAATAAATGATCTCTAGTTTCTTCCTGGAGTTGACAGAAGGGGCATAGTATATTGAAGTTCGTATAGCTAATCTGATCAGCTGTGTTCAACCAATTTTGTATAATGAGCCATAGTAGGAAAGAAGTTCTTGGCGGGATTATTGTGTGCCAAATGATGCGATGCCAAAACACCTCTGGTTTCCTCGTCCTGAATAGATCTCGAATGGTTTTGTTGGATAATTTATATGTGGGCCTGTTAGGCCAAAAGAAGGTATCCAGAGTGAGGGCAGGAGAATAATGAGGTTCCAAGTACCGAAGATGGTCTGGAAAATTTCAGCAGCCTCTTACGATGAAAGAATCCATTGTAGTGTGGAGAGATGGTAGCAGAGGCTCTGATCAGATGTGAATAATAAATTAACGGACCTTGACCTATCCAGTTGTTGAACCACAGAGAAACAAGCTTCCTATTACCAATAGTGCAAGACATTTGGTCCTGAACAAGATCCCTCAGATGGAGTAATTGGTTCAAAAAATGGGAATTGCTAGGAGTTTTACAGATAGCCTATATGTTTCCCCTTTTTAGGATATAAGAGTGTAGCCATCAGATCCATAATGTTTGTAGGTCTTCAAGAATCCACCATAAGCATTTCAGAATGAGAATTTAGTTGGTGGTTTTTACTGAAAGAATGTTGAGCCCTCCTCTTGACTTTAAGAAGCAAATGTCAGACCACTTGAATTTGACACTACCTTTGATTCCCATCGAATGGTTCCATTGAAAATCCTTGAGTAATCTTTCAATCAACTTGATGAATCCTATGGAAAGTAATATAGGAGAGATCAAATAAACATGTAAAGAACTAAGGACCAATTTTATGAGTTGGACTTTCCCAGCAAAGGAAAGGAATTTATTTGCCTAGGGATCCGGTTCTCTTTTGAACTTTCTCTACAAGGGGATAGCACTCAAGGAGCGTTAATCATCTGGTCGACATAGGGAGGCCTAAGTTGTAACATCCCATTTTCCTATGCTAAAGGTTAGAACCCCAAAATATTGTACATGAGAGATGATATTGAGAAGTTAGAAAGTGCATTTTATGCTTATGCATGATATAACATACGCCTACATTTGAATATTAATTTTTGCACACATTAAAATGATTGTACATGCATTCATTGACATTTTCTAGGTATAATTGTTTTTTTATGTGATCATGATATAAATTGTCGATTTATTACCTTGAAAATTGACTTAGGGAGTGTGAATATTGATTTAGAATTTTTGGTAGAATTTGAGAAATTTCAAGTATTTTTAGACTAGGAAAAATGTTAAGTGGCAGGACAATTGATTTATGGTAGTATAAATAAGTGTCATATGATAGTAAAAATTTTGATAAATTATTTTAGGATTTTAATGACAAGAATCATAGAAAATTGGGAGACATTTGGAGCAGAAATTGGAGACAAATGGACAGGTTATTAAAGAGGACAAAGTGAGAACCATAATAAATGGACATGTGGCAAGTGACAAGTGTCACTTGCCATACCATGTCTTAATCTACGATTTTTCTTCTAATTGAAAGACCAATTAATGGTTTTTCGTTCTTGCTTTTTCTTCTTCTCTTCGTGACCTTATCCATCTCTTCTCTTCTTCACTTCCACGATACTTACCCAACCATTATCAACGTTGAAGCTTACTCTTATTACCCTTCATTTGTTACCATCATTTTGTTGTCTCCTTCATTTCTCACTAAAGACCTAACCCTACCACCTTTGCATGATGATGCTCGTGTGAGAGAAGAAAGCTAGGGTTAAGTGATATTTTGAAGATTTTGAAGAACTTGGAGCTTAATCAAGTAAGTAGCACTTTATTCTTTATGGGTTGTTGTAAAAGAGATAAATATGGTGATTATTTTGAGATTGATGATCATGATCATGAAGAAATTTATATGTGTTGGAACGTGGGTGTAAAAATAGGTTATGTTTTAGTGCATTAATGATGTTCATGGGTTATTTAAATGAAAACATATATAATGATCATTTAAGATAGACTTGTAGTGTAAATGATGTGGGAAAATGATCAATAATATTGGTGACTAAATGGACATCTTTATGTCTCATTTTTGTGTATTTGAAGAGTATGGGGAAATTTTGGAATAAATGCATATGATATGTTTTGATTTTGAGGTTAAAGAAAAGGCTAAAGTAGTGTCTTGAAATGAGGTGAATTAAAATGATAAGTTAGAGATAAAATGAAGGAGTTAATGAAGATGAACATATGCAGAAAATTGATGATGAATATGTACATGTATATGTTCTGTTTTTGGTGTTTATGGGAAATAATAGATTTTGATTTGTTTGTGAATGATACTGAGATGAAATTGAGGTAAAGATGATGAGGATATGATGTCTAAATGATGAAGTATGGAGATGACTTGTTGAATGTATTGTGAATAGATATGGTAGGACAGGTTATCAATGCATTAATGATAGGATTAAGTAAATGGATCAACTGACTAGAGTTTTGAGAGTTTTGACGCAACTAATAAGGCATTAGATTAGTATGAAATGAAGTTGCAATAATGTGTATGAATTCTGGAAATTTTGGAGTGTAAGTTATGTTTTTTATATGTTAAATTCGTGGACAAAGGAAGGAAGAAAATGTAGGGCAAGATCGTGGCCATCACCCCACGATCATGGCCTGAATAAATATAGTTCTGTCATGATCATGGACATAATCCCACGAACGTGGCCTGGTTAGAATATGGTTTTGTCACGATCATAGCAGGACCACCACGATCATGGCCAACCCCAAAAGTTTCTGTCACGATCGTGGGCAGACCTATGGAGTAAAAGGGTTGTCTTTTGAGTGTTGTTTGAACCTAATAATGTTAGGGTACTTCTTTATGGTGTAGTTAGGCTTGAATGAGATCTCAGATGACCCTACTTATTGATGAATTAGCTGATTAAAGTGAGTAAAGTGTATTAGGTAATAAAGAATGATTGATAGATGATGTTAAACGATTATGAGATGTGAATTAAGCAAATGTACCTAGGATTGTCATTGAGCATGCATTGTACATAAAACATATACATATGTGCATAAATGAGTACCTATGTGATTGTGCAAATTTATAATGTGTGTAAATGTATGTTGCATGATATAGAAGAGCAAATAGAGCGACCGCATCCAGACGTTGCCGGGACCTCAAGACATTTGGAGCAAAGAGTGAGTAACCTAGATGGTCTCACATTAATTAATTGCTTTTTTTAGAATTCTGTTTTGAATTATTATGTGATATGAATGTTTTGATTCCAGACATTAAATGTCTGAGGCATTTGACGCATGAATATCATATTGGAAGTGCTCATTGTATGTGAATTTGACTAAGTAAGTGATACTCAACTTAACTGTTGAATGCCGGACTAAGGTATGATGATAAATGTGAATGAGAAAGTGAACATGTATATGAATGTGAATGATTGAGAACTAGAGATTGATATAATACATGTGATGCATTCTACTACATGAATGCATCATAATATAAAGGCATTATGAACGGAGTCACCAGTGAAAAATAGCTTAAAGCTTAGAATATGGTAAGAGCCGCCGACTCACTATGTATAATGAACCCTGTATCCCCAATGGATAAGAAACAGTTATTAATGAGCCTGATATCCACAATAGATATGAGACAGTGAAAAAGGCACTCGATCACAACAACATAATAATCGAATGTGAGTCTCATGAACATTGTATAAACATTTAATATGTAAGTTTTGAATGACTGCAATGTATTGTTGAATTATGTTGAATGAGAAATGTGAAAATTGTGAACAAATTATTTTGTGATGCTACATGATGATAAATGAAATGATGTGAGTTATATGATTGTCTGAATTGTTGTGTTATGTGATATGAGTGAACCATCGAGGATGGTTAACTCATTGAGTTCGTAAAACTCACCAAAATTGCAACGTTGACTTTTCAGATTTGAGAGAGGCGACTTAGCTTCTAGGATAACTTAGAAGAGATCTAGTACTGCTTTTGGGATAGAAGAAATGGCTTAAAGGTCGGTCAACTAAGACTGAATGATTTAGATAGAATTTGTATAGTCCCTTATTTATGTAGCATATTTTGTAAAAAGAGCTGTAGACTTTGATAAATCGTCGATATTGTATATATGGATGATGTATGTAATGCTACAATGTATATTCAGTTTTATGAAATGAAAATGAGGAATTGGGTTTTAGATATTGTGATATTTATGTTTAATTTATGATGCCATGAGATAAGCGAAAGTGACTAGCTAGCATGTTGGTTCCATCAGATATGTGCTCGAACATCTGATGGATGTACGGGCACTTGTCGGATGAGAGTAAGGAGCTGCAAAAGTAGAGTAAAGGTGGAGCTTGCGCAACCATTCTTGTAAGTGAAGTTAACCTAGAGACCATTAGAACAGCTCCTTTGGAGAAAATGAGTTGGCTTTTGTGGAGATTAATGCTCAAAATCGAGAGGACTTTGAACCTGTCAAGAGCTTGCATAAAGTTGCGTACCAATTCAGGAGTAGCTCTACAAAATAGCAAGAGGTCATTTGCAAAAGAGTTAATATTGATCCTTTAAACCTAATGAATAAGGGTGTAGTTCCTTTCTTGAAACATTTTAAGCTTTGGTGATTGAACTTTAAGAAATAAATTGAGTACTTTAAGAAAAATTGAAAGATCGTAAGGAGATGAGCTATAACTTTTTGGAACTCAAACGTGTTATGTTTAGAAAGAAATCGAGAGTCCAATCGAAGAGCAATTTAATGAGAGTGTGAGAAGCATATATTCTTGAGGGAAAATGAAGTGCCAAACTACTCAAAAGTTTCTTATAGGATATAGAATAATACTTTTTAGCAACAAAGGTATATGATACAGAAAAGGTGCTAATCATGACATTATATATGGTGGGTGATGTAAAGTTATAGTGAAGGACAAGAACCTCAAATGACAATAGTACTAGTAGACCTCCCATTGACATTTTAACAAAAAATGAAGAAGGAGCTAATGGATTAATGCCTACCCAATAATACTTCACGACTTACAAAGGAAGCTTCAAAATGATTAAGGCAAGATGGTTCAATGAGGGAGTATGTGAGGCAATTTATATCTTTGATAGTGGACATATAAAACACATCGGAGAAGGATAAATGGTTCAACTTTATAAGCGCCTTACAATGATAGACATAAATTGAGCTTCAAAGGTAAAACATGAAGGACCTCCTTAGCATAATAACAATTATAGATTTGTTGGTAGATCTCAAAATACTACACCTATTCAAACTAACAAGAAGGGTAAGAAGAATAATGGAACTCAAAATGACTCGAAGAAAAGAAAGGAGAAGGTATGTAAAGCTTCTCATTGTAAGTCAAAGAAATAATAAAAAGACATTATTTCGTTTGTGAAAGGCCATATTTTTCTCGTGAATGCTCAAAATAAAAAAATGAGGAAGGAAAAAATCAATTTCATAGTTGCAAATGATCAAAGAAAAAGAGGTGAGGACTCGATGAAAGAAGCCTATCACAATAACTATACTGTATTGGGCATAATGAGCCTTACTAAAGAGCATCCTACTAAAAGCAAACTATTTGACAAAGAGAGTAAATGGTATGTTGGTGATGTGCCTATAAAAAAGAAGATTTTTTATTGCCTTCAAACTTTAGATAAGGCTTCTTTAAGGGAAATGCTAATGGAGTAATGCCCACGTATTATTTTGATTACTTTAGATAAGGATTCTTTAAGGGAAATGCTAATGGAGTAATTTCCACACATTATTTTGATTAGAGTGTTAAATTTTTCTAGTGGGGTAGTTTATTAGATCTTTGAGTACAAAATTACATAATCATGTAAGTGTGAGTAAGCTTTAATCGATTCTTGACATTATGGTTGATATGAAGATAATATATTAATAAGAGAAAAAGGAAAAGACCTTTGAGTAGGTAAGAAAAAAATAAGTAATATCGATCAAAGCTTAAGAGTAAGCCAATGTTATCGTACATTAGTGCACATTGACAAAAATATTTGATGATGGGTGACATTTGCATGTGACATAACTAAGTTGTGATATATCCAAGTGTGTAGAAAGATGCTTAACTTTGACAGGAAGGTTAAGAGGTATATCAATATACGAGGTTTATTATGCAATGACTCAACCTATTGCTAACTTAGGTCATATAACAATATGACTGCACTATGGACGTGTTTAGACAGAGCATGCATAAAGATGACTTAAAATAGCTAAGCTCATCAAGGCACCTGTCTTCAAGAGGCAGTGATGTAGCAACATTTAACAAAAACATATAGGTAGTAAACTAAGAAAATGGGAGTACTATACTACAAAATAAGTGCACTTTTCAAGTAGTGAGAAAGAAGTAGAATATGGTAATGGAGTGGGTCATATCTTATATGTGCTAAAGAGGAGTTAGTGGCATAAAAGTTATAATTCCCTGCTAACTTGGTGGATTAGTGAAGAAAATGGGACGTTTAACTTAATAGGTCCCTAATTTCTTATAAGTCTATATAATGACATCCTTTGTAGTTCATTTTATACAATATTAGGTATATTCATTAGTACGTAAGAAAGTTAAGAGCTTTGAAAAAAAGTTATTGTTGAGAGCTTTGAGTAGGAAAATCTTGAAAGGTTATATTATAAAGTGCTTAAAATTGGAAGTAACTTTAGCCATTGTATTGTTTTGTTGTGTGATTATATCATGAAAAGGTTAGCTTTATCTTATCTCTTCTATTCATATTTTGAATAACTTGTGTTTTGTACTTCTGTGTTTAAGAGTTTAAATGAAACATTAGAACATGGGTCTTGTGAGGCATTTGAAAATAAAGGAATTTGTTGATCGATGATCATGAAAGAAGGCTAAGTTAGGCTTTGGCAAACTTAAACTTGATTACTATATATGGACTTAAGTAATTACATTCAACTCCACTGTACCTAAAAATTCCCTTGATAGTAACTATGATTATCTACTGGACATCTTTATTTTGTAATTGTTTCACCTTTTCCTTATTTTGTTAGAATGAATTAATATAATTTTTATATTTATATTGAATTCTTATTAAATAAAATTGATGTATAATTTTATTTAATTATATTAAATTTGTATATATTTTTAATTTTTATTTTTTAATTTTTATGATTATTAATTAATTAAAGAATAAAATTTTATATTAAAATGAACTAAATTAAAATATATTATTAACATATAATAGTATAATAAGTATAAAATAAAAAAGAGGATGATGAAACTAATCAAGCATTTTTTTTATCAATTTTTATTATCAATCTTAGCTAAATTTTTTATTTTTAATTTTATTACAAATATTAACTAAAAATACTTTTGTTTTTATAACAAAAATTACAAACTAAAAATTAAGAAAAAGAGAAATTAAAAATAGGAATAAAAGCCAAAAACTATAATAGAAAAATAGAAGTGGAATCAATTAACTCCTTAATAAGAAAGTACTAAAAACTAAATACAAGTTCCACTAAATGAAAAAATTTATAGAGTGATTTATATAAAAGAAAATATTTATATGAAGTTTTCGTTTTAAATACGAATCCTTTTATATCTGAAGAAAAACAAGGAAATTTAACATAATACTTAATATGATATTAGAATGGTTATGAAAGTTTAATATCTAAAAAATCATAATACTTACAAAGTAAATATGTCCAATTGTTATTCAAAGAAGAACATTCTATTAAAGTATGTTTAAGTAAAATAATAATTATTGAAAAAGAGAGAAGATTCGATCAATTTATGACTAGAAAAATAAGAATTATTAAAAATAATCTTGATTACTATTGAAAAAAAGGGTTTATTAGGAATGTACTTAAACAAATTACAAATTGTTGAATATATAAATTTGATTATAAAACTAAATAAAATATATATCCAAATGATTTCAGAAATAAGAATATGTGATGTAGAAAGCAAATATTAAATGAGTTAATATAAGTAATAAATTAGAAATTAAACTAGATTAATCAGCTTAACTGATTAGCTAGGAATGAACCTGTTAATTATTCTAATTATATGTTAAAAACTTTAAATCTCTAAACCAACCAGTTATAAACATTTTAAAATTGGACCAAACGAGTTAGGATAACGCAATATTAATATTCTTATTCTTCTCTGATTATTCTTTGTGGTGATGTGCATTGAGTTTCCTTACAATCTAACATTGATGCCCATATGTTCATTTACCATAAGACGCAATTAAACCTTTATTTGGTGTGCTTTGTTTGCTATTCTTTTGTATTGTCTTCTCTTTACTATGTGATAGGTTAGCAAGGCGTAAGTAGGCATAGAGAAGCAAAAGACTTTGGTGTAATAGGAATGAGCAACGTTGAAATGACAAGATAAGATGCTCTCGATACACCCATTTATAAATAAGGGTTAAGGAAAAAATATGTAGCTTTCCTTCCTTCTTCGATGGTGCTTGTGTGGGGGATATGCCACCAGAAATTGGGCTTGAAGCTCTCGTCTTACCAATGATCCAACAACTAAATATCATGTAGAGGAGTGTGCATCTTTATGTTTGGTTTTCAAAGAAATGAGTGAAAGGAAGGCAGAATCAGATATTCATGTCTATGCTTTAATTATTTTCTGGAATTAGAAAGATGAAAACTTGAGAATAACAATTATGTTGTTTAAATGAAATGACTAATAAAGTATTGTTGCTAATATTCACACCTATAAAACTTTGATTGATGGTGTTTGTAAGGTTGAAAAAACGGAAGCCATTGAAATGTTAGTAACATACAAAGTAAAGGGTTTTTATGTTAATCAAGTCATATTTTTGTTAATGAATATTAAATAAGAAGGTTAATGATTATCTTACCTCATATTTACCTTAGTTAGCATATATGAGTACCTAGTCTTATATTACGTGCAATAGATAATGGGTAGTTCAAGATATATGAATTTTCCTATTTTACTAACAGAATTGGAATCTTTAGCCTTTAGAGACGTAGAGGTGGTAGAAAATGAAAAAATGGTTACTTGTTGTTATATGATAATGCTAGGATAATTCATTCTTTTTTTTTTATCATGTATTAATTAGCTTCATCATGTATTATTCAAATCCCCACTACCTACCATTAATAGAACGTCGCATGAGTTGGATACATCAGTGGGACATTTTTCTATGAAAATGTTCCTGCATCATAATCAAGAGTCTAGTTTTTTAGCTTACGTTTTAATTTTGGGATTTGATTATTTGATGCCAAATTTAAGATTATCTCTTGAATTTTTAAATTACATTTTGGAATCTTTGGGTTATAAGCAATTTAAAGAAAAGAAAGAAGCAATAGAACCTGTGGCTAATCCAGAAAGAGATATGTTTGCTTGTTAGGTGGAAGCTTTGTTCCTCTTTCTTTTACATATTTGTTGGGTCTTAGACATTTTGGATTTTTTTCATAACTATTTCTTTTTAGATTACTTCCTTATGAATTGGTGATTTCAAACTCCTACGAAAGTGACTAAGAGATGTTTACGAGTTCTTTTGAAAAGCTAGCAGGGTATAGTTTTATCCCTTCTTTGTTACGACTTAGATTTATAAGGTTAACATTTGTACATGTTCCAAGACAAAATAATTTGCAAACTTTGACTCGTTCCAAGATGGAAATAGTTTTAGGAGAAAGGAAAAAAAGGTAAAAACTGCTTCCTTTTATTGAAACTCCGTGCTTTCTGGTACAAACTGCACTAAGATGACTAGTTAGTATAAATAATATGAAAAGAGACGAAGGATCATTCTATCAAGACAAGTTTGATTTAAACCATATACTTATAGAAAAGATGTGATGAAAATGATAAGATTCCAAAGTTGATCACCATTATCGAGCTAGATAAGATTACAAGTTATTAAAAAGCTTAAAACAAGAGTTACTCTAATTCAGAAGAAAAAAAATTCTCTCTTAATGTTTTGATTAATCAACAATACCATCTCCCTAATTATTTGAATAAAATGGTCTTTTATAGGCATCAAGTGCCTAGGAGCTAGAGTACTAACATTCTTATCTTAACCTAATTAGGACATAACTAACTAAATTTAGAAAAAAGTCCATCCTCAACTACACAAAATTATGTAATTTAAAAACTAAAACATCTAGACTCGTGAGTTCGATGTTAGATTAGTTTTTACGCTAATGTTAGTTAGCTTATGTAACTCTATAATTATTAAAGATGAGTCTAGTAATGGTTACAAGAACCAATTTAGCGTTAGTTTACTTCTGTTCATCTAATCTATAAAGCTAGTGCAAGATTGGTGCTAGACATCAATATGAAATCGACACTGGTTACATTTTGTTTGCCCTTTTTATAACTTACTCTTTTGCTTGAATCTTGTTGGCTTGAATTTAGTCTCTTGAAGTAGAAAATTTTCATTTCATGTATAGAGATCCACCAAAATTCATTGAGAGTTTCTTTGGCCTTCTTTGCTCTACTCGTTGTCAGTGGCCCTCTAATATTCTTTAATAGATCTCCAATAATTTTTAACATTTGATTTGAACTATTTGAGATCTGTCTCAACTTTTCTTCATGACTTCCTTGCTTATAGCTTGTGTAGTATGAATAGGTACTTGATTCCTATTATTTGCTTAAAAAAATTGTCATCAAATCAACATCTTTATCTACAAAATTAAAGGAGATAAATTAATAATATTAAAAGTAGTATAAGCACCATATTCACCTGGCAAATCGATCTTGTAAGCATTATTATTTGCTTTTTCTATAGCTTGAAAAGGTTCGTCTCCTCTTAGTTATAGCTTATACTTGTGTTTACTTGGAGACCTTTCTTTTCTTAAGTGTAACCAAGCATAATCTTTATGTTCAAATATTACTTATTTTCTGCCCTTATTTGCTTATTTTATATATTCTTGAGTCTTTTTCTTAATGTTCAACTTTACCTTCTTATGTAGCTTTTTAACCAATTTTGTTTTCTTTTTTCTATCCAAACTATCTCTTTAACCTTAAGAAATAGACATAAGATTTAAAGAGATGAGTTAAATTTACAAATAATCTTAAAGGAAGAATAACTCGTAACACTCTGGGCAACGTTATTATAAGAAAATTCAATAAAAAGCAAAGAAACTTTCTAATTTTTAAGAATCTTACAAACAATAGCACACGGTAAGCACCTAGAGTTACACTAACTACCTTGATTTAATGATCAATTTATAAATGGAAAGCTGTAAAAAACAGTAAATTTGTTTTCAACTTTCTCTATAAAATATTCTAAAAGTAACTAAAGCACTTTATATCTTTACCTGAAACAATAGCTTTAGGAACTCCATGTAATCTAACAATCTCACTGAAAAATAATTTAGTAATTTAAGATGCATCATTGGATTAATGACATGGGATAAAATGTGCCATTTTAGAAGATCTATCCACCACCATAAAAATTGAATCCTTAACCTTTTTAGACCTAATTTGATGGTAACCAAATTTTATATCAATTTTAGATAAAATAAATATGCACCTTATAATAATTTTGTTGATGGCATGAAAATCTATGCTTATTCTTCAAGATCTATCCTTCTTTGGTACTAATGAAATGGGCACGACTCAAGTGCTTAATCTGTCTTTCACATAACACTTCTCTAAAAGTTTTTTTTACATAACACTTCTCTAAAAGTTTTTTTCACTTATTTTTGTTTCTCTTTATCTCTTTTAGATTTTTTCTATAAGATAATTGAGCTACAAGTTGAGCTATAGGAATGAAACTAATTTGGTTTTTTATCCCTCTTATAGGTGTTAATTGTTACAAAGATTTTCCTAAACACCGAGCTTGTACCAAAGTCGTGCATACTCTTACATGAAACCTTACTTAGGTCCGTTTACGTAAGACTGATCGTTCTCACATAATCGTTAACCAATCAACTTGTCCTCGAATGCCTCACGACCCTCATAGTGTTTAACTCTCACACGTAAGTGGAATACTACAAAAATATTAAATAATCATAGGAAACAATAAATACACAAGAGTAATGGTAAAAACCAACATTTATCACTTCCCTAAAATTATACAAAGGAATGATCTCTCTCATTGTGTTCCCTTCCCCTCTATTTCTGGTCTCAGGAGCAAGACTCAAATAAGCTATTTATAGGCATACCTGACTTTATAATTCAAAATCCTAATTTAAATACACTAACTAGATCACCTTTATCCTTATCAAATTACATCATACTAACCAATTTGATAACACTCCTATCAAAATATGACTATTTAATTTAGCTACATCACAACTAATAATATAAGAGATTACATTTAATTAGCAAAGATATATCCATATCCATAAAGAACTCCATTATTTTCAGATGATCTTCTCATATTGTCTTTATCTTTTAGAGTTGACATATATCTACTGTGATCTTATCTGTCACATCTTCTAAGATCTCACTTTGATCTTTATCCATTGACTAAGAGTCATCTAAGTTCAAAGCCTTTTATAGGACACTGCTCTGGTCCAATGCTTACCTATGTCAATTCCATTGGTCATGATATGTCTATTGAAGCATACCTTTAGTCCTTAGAGCCCTCACATTTCTCCCTCGTGCATATGATTTAGCTAACCTTCAAACCAAAGTTCATTTCAAGCTATCTTTTGGTCTTATATTTGAATATTACATCTTGTCAAAAATTTTCACCACTATGCACCAATGCATTCTAATTCATTGACAATGCTCATTTTCCTTACCTACTCATAAGTCTTTGCCTTATTCCATCATCCCAAGTGTCAAACATCGGTCAAAGAACCCCTACTAGAAGCAATTAAAGCCCCCATCAAAATAATCCATATAATCTCCTTTGAATATGGTTCCCTCGAAAACTCCTTAATCATTGGCACATCTTTAATGTACTATATTCCCTCTTTGTCAGATTTGTCCTTGCTTCTATTCATACACTCCTTCACAAAGCCCATTATACCCAATATAACATAATTGTTAAGGTAGACTTCTTTCATCGAGTCTTTACCTCCTTCTCGTTGATCCTTCACGACCATGGAATTTATTTTCTCCTCACCTACCTTTTGTCTTAGGCTTTTATAAGCAAAATGTGCCCCCTTCATAGAAGAAACAAACAATATCCCATTTTGTTTATTTCTTGGACTTGTATTGAGAAAATTCACATACCTTCTCTTTGCCTTTGTCTGAGACATTATGTATCCTACCATTCTTCTTACCCTTGTTACTTGTTTGAATTGGTGGTGGAATTTATATATTTACCAAGGAATCTATAGCTACTATCACACTTGGGAGTTCTTTCACATTCTACCTTTAAAGTTTCATTTATGTCTAACATTGCAAGTCGCTTATAAAATTGAACAACTTTTCATCCTCAGATATGTTCTGCATGTTCAACATTAAAGATTTGAATTTTCTCACATACTTCCACACTAAGTTGTCTTTCTTCAACTACTTCAAAATTTCCCTCATGAGCTATAATGTATTGTTAGGGAGGAACTGGTCCGTTAGCTCCTTCTTCATCTTTTCCCAAATGTCAATGAGAGGTTTACCCGCACTAATATCATTGGAGGTTCTTGTTCTCCACCACAACTTTGCATCTTCCACTATATACATAGTCAGGATTGACACCTTCTCCGAATCAAACACCTTTACCACTATAAAGTAATGCTCTATGTCCCATAAAAAATTTTCGAGCTCTTTGGCACTATACTTGTCATAAAAAACTTGGGTCTCTCGTAGCTTTATCAAAATACTTTCAGCACACCCAACATCCTACGTTGTAATGACACACCTTAAGATTGTAATCTCCAATCTAGAGTCATTTTGTGCCTTCATCAAGTTTGCTATTTGACACTCCAACTGTTGGATCTGCACCTCCAAAATCTTAAATCAAGATAAGTCGGAATTGACCTCTTCCTCCCCTTAAGGAATCGGCCTTATAAGTGTCTCCACTCTATTAACACACCCTGTCACATTTCTACCTCCCACCATATTGATATTTTAGCTCTCATAACTATTGTTACAAAGGTTTTCTTAAAAACTGAACTTGTACCAAAGTCATGCCTACTTCTTTGCACAGTAATCTCACTTAGGTCCGTTTAAGCAAGACTTGGTCTTCCCATATAATTGTTAACCAACTAACTTATTCTCGAATACCTCAAGACTCTTGTAGATTTTGACTCTCACACTTTAGTAAGAATACTACGAAAATATTAAATAATCATAAGCAATAATAAACACATAAGAACTATAACTTTATTATTTCCACAAAAGTATACAAAGAAGTGCTCTCTCTTAATTTGTTCCCCTCCCTCTATCTCTGTTCCCACGAGCAAGTCTCAACTAAGCTATTTATAGGCATCCATGAATTTACAATTTAGAATCCTAATTAAATCAAACTAACTAGATCACTTCTATCTTTATTAGATTACGTCATACTAACCAATTAGATAACACCCAATCTAAACAGGACTCTATTTGATATGATTTAGCAACATCACAAATAACAAGATAAGAGTATATTTAGGAAAGATATATCCATATCTATGAAGAACTATATTATTTTGAGATAATCCTCTCACATGGTCTTTATCTTTTAAAGTTGATCTTATCTACCACATCATCCAAGATCATCCGTTTATTACCCATCCATTAATGATAAGTCATCCAAGCTCAAAGTCTTTTATAACATACTGGCCTGGTCTAATGCTTATCCATATCAAGTCCATTAGTCCTGGCCTGTCTATTTGAGCACATATTGAGTCCTTTAGAGCTCTCACAGGTTTCCCTAATACTTGTAATCTAACTAACCTTTAACCTATGTTCCATTTTAATCTATCTTTTAATCTCACATCTCATTGAAGTTTTCTGTCAATGTTCACCAATGTATGTCAACTCATTGACAATGCTCGTTTTCCCTACCAACTTGCACGTTTTTACCTTGTTGTATTATCTTGAGTGTCAAATATTAGTCAAGGATTGCTAACGTCTGTAATTTTTGCTATTAAGACTTAGGGGTCTAATAAGCCACCCCTACTAAAAGAAATCAATGCCCTCTTCAAAATAATTTATGGGCAGACCTCTAAATGTAATTCCTTTAAAGCCTCCTTAGTTATTGACATATCTCTAACATACCATTTTCCCTCTCTATCAAGTTTGTCCTTGTTTTTGTTCAAACGCTCCTTTACAAGGCCCATTATGCATAATATTAATATAACATAATTATTAAGATAGACTTCTTCCGTCGAGTCTTCACCTTCCATCTCCTTGATCTTTTACGACCATGGAATTTATTTGCTCCTCACCCACCTTTCCCTTCACAAATAAAACAAGTAATATCCCATTTTATTTGTTTCTTGTACTTACATTGAGAATATTCAGAAACCTTAACATTGCCTTTCTCTAAGCCATTATGTGTCCTCCTATTCTTCTTACCCTTGTTGCTAGTTTGAATTTGTGATGGCATTTAGAGATCCACTATGGCATCTGCAGCCACTGTCGCACTTAGGAGGTCTTTCACGTTTTGCCTTTAAAACTCCATTTATGCCCAATCTTACAAGCAACTGATGAAATTGAACAACTTCTCTTCCTTAAACAAATTCTACATGTCCAACATCAAATATGTTAATTTCCTCACATACTCTTGTATCGATCCGTCTTACTTTAAATGCTTTAAAGCTTCCCTTGCGATCCATAAAGTGTTGTTGGGAAAGAACTAGTCTTTTAGCTCTTTCATCATCTTCTCCTATGTGTCAATGAGAGGTATATTGATACTGATGTCATTGGAGGTTCTCGTTCTCTACCATAACTTTGCATCCTCCACTATATGCATAGTCATAATTGACCCGTTCTTTGAATTAGATATCTTCACTATTGCAAAGTATTGCTCCATATCCCATAAAATTTTTTGAATTCCTTGGCACTACGCTTGCCATCAAAAACTTGGGGCTATCACACTTTTACCAAAGTGCTTTTGACACGCCCAACACCATGCATTGCAATAGTATGCCTTAAGATTGTCATCTCTAATCTAGAATCCTCCTGTGGCTTCATCAACTTTGTTATTTAATGTTGCAACTATTGGATCTGTGCCTCCAAAATCTGAAACCGAGATGAGTAACAAATGACCTCTTCCTCCCCTTGAGAAATTGGCCCTATGAGTGTCTCCTCTCTATTAACATACTCTGTCAAATTGCTGCCTTTCGAAATATTGATATTTTGGCTATAATACATATTATTACAAAGGTTTTTCTAGAAACCAAACTTGTACTGAAGTCACACTTACTTATTTGCACGACAATCTCACTTAGGCCTGTTTAAGAAAGGCTCAACCTTCCCATATAATCATTAACTACTAACTTATTCTTAAACACCTTATGACCCTTACAGTGTTTAACTCTCATACTTAAGTAAGAATATTACAAAAGATCGAATAATTATAAGCAATAATAAACATACAAGAGCTATAATAAAACTAACCTTTATTATTTTACCAAGAGTATACAACGGAATGTCCTCTTTTAATATGTTCCTCTCCCCTCTATCTCTGTTCCCAAAAATAAGACTCAAATAAGCTATTTATAGGCATCCCTAACTTTATGATTCAGAATCCTAATTAAACTGAAATAACTAGAACTCCTATATCCTTGTTAGATTAAATCACACTATCTAATTAGATGAGACCCCCATCCAAATAGGACTTTATCTAATAGGATTTAGCTACATGAAAACTAACAAGATAAGATATTACATCTAATTGGAAAAGTTATATCCACATCCATGAAGAACTCTATTATCTTCAGATTATCCTCCACATATTCTTTATCTTTTAGAGTTGACGTATATCTACTATGATCTTATCCACCACATCTTCTAAGATCTCCATTGATCTCTATCCACTGGTGATGTGTCATCTAAGCTAAAAGCCTTTTATAACACACTGGTTCGGTCTAATGCTTCCTTATGTCATGTCTATTAGTCATGGCCCATCTATTAGGTACACATTAAGTCCTTAGAGCTCTAACATGTCTCCCTTATACAAATTATCTAGCTAACCTTCAATTCAAGGTCCATCTCAAGTGATTTTTTGGTTTCACATCCAAATCTTACATCTTGTCAAAGATTTTCACAATGTGCATCAATGCATGCCAACTCATTGATAATGCTTACATACAAGTATTTGCCTTATTCCATTATCCTAAGTGTCAAAATTTGATCAAGTCTCGCCAATACCTACACATTTGCTATTAGGATTTAGGGGTTGAAAAATAATCCACTTGCAATATCCTCTTAAAAGAGATAATCAAATTCTTGTAAAAGAGAAACAATAACATTACGTAAAGTAACATTAGTATCAACATTAAGAGAAAGCAAATAATCTTTGTATATAAGCGAAATCATTTGGTGCTTGACCAAGAATGTATCTCTCACATCCCCCAATCTTACTACTAAATTCAATCTTTTCCTCTTGTATTTATCTATTATTTTTACTTTGTCCAATGTGTTTAAATTATCCTTATGTGTTTACTCTTGTTTCTTTATCCTCAAAATCTCTTATTGATTCTTTTAAATATTGAGTTGATAAACTTTCTTTAGTGATAATAGAGTAAGAGTAATTGGTTTGCCACTATGATAAAGGAATAATGATTTTTGTATCCATCATATCTAGCTCTCCTATCAAATTGCCACGGACGTCCCAAAAGAATGTGACTAGCTTACATAGGCACTATATGATATTACACTTCATCCTTGTGCCTTTCAATTAAGAAAGAAACTAGTACTTGTTTTGTTATCTAACCTTCCACTCTTATTAAAACACTGTTAATTGGACAATTGAGGATATTATGTAGTTGGCAGTCCCAACTCCTTTACTGACTAACTCCACCTTAGCTATATTTGTACAACTCTTTCCATCTATGATCATACTACAAACTCAATTTTTGATAACATACCTTTTGTGAAAGAGATTATCCCACAATATATTTGTCAGGCCCCGTTTCTCGGAGTCCGAATCTTGTTCATGACTACTTGTTTGCTCTGATACCAACTCTGTTAGACCCCGTTTCCGGAGTCTAACTCCTGTTCATGCTTCCATTCATGCTCTGATAC
>JAOQMS010000180.1:11477198-11488460 GCA_027563885.1 Erythroxylum longipes | reverse complement strand
ACAGACTTAAGACGATAAATTCTCAGTGGATTGAGGGTTAACCCAGAAGATAAAGATCAACCTCAGAGAATAGAACACAGAAGATAGGTTATGGATCAAGGATCTTAAAAAGGAGTAAAAAGGGCTACTTGAGTTGAAGTGTATCTTTTGTGTTACTGTTCACCCTATCGTCTGGGGGGCTGGTTATCCACATATCTTCTGTCCCATGGTCGACCCCTTAGAAGATAGAGTCGACCTTTGAGGTCTTCAGGGAAGTTGTAGACCTTGTAATCCTCTTTTAAACCGTATAAAGAATATGCTGAACCGATTACGCTAGAGAAAGTTATGACGATTGCAAGATATCGTCTGTGTTTCCCAGACTTCGTCTGTGACACTGTTCACATTATCGTCTAGGTCACTGTTCACGTGAATCTTCTGTCTCTTTTTCGAACCCTTAGGAGATCAAGTTGGACTTCGAGGTCTTCATGAAACTTGTAGTTCTTGAACTCCTCTTCCCATATGTCCAAAGAAACCTTGCATTGGATACTTGTAAGAGAAGTTATATCATTGGACCTGAAGCAAGTATAAGTACGAAGTAAGGACTCAACCACGCTGATGATTAAAAGATTCAGGTTGAAAGGTAGGAATGAAGTAGTCGACTGTTCTAAGAGCTGAGCTAAGACTAATAAAGGGGAGTTTCGAGAAGATAATCCGAAAGTAATCAAGGTGTTATCATTGGGTGATAACTTACGTATGAAGATAGTCTGCATGCATGAAAGTATCAGAGCAAGTATACAAGTAAGAGTTAAACTCTGATAACGGGGTCTGACAGTTATGGTATCAGAGCATGTATGAAGAGCAAGAGTCGAACTCCAGAATCGGGCTCTGACAGATATGGTATCAGAGCAAGCAAGCAAGCACGAGTCAGACTCCGAAAATGGGGTCTGACAGATTATGGTATCAGAGCAAGCAAGCAGAGCAAGGAGTTAGACTTCGAAAACGGGGTCTGACATAGCTATTACATTTGTTTATTATATATTAAATTTATAATGAATTACTACATCAGTTAAACTTTTAAACCTTAAATTTTTCTTGTCATCAATTTAATGTATACTCCAGTTTTACATAAGTGTTGCAAATAACATATTAAAGTAACTTATATTAAAAAATTATAACGTAATTCTATTTTAGATTGAGCTATAGATCCAATATAAAGTTATAAGCCATTCATTTCCCATATATAAAGAAAATAACGAAATTTAACATAAAGCCACGCAAGTATTTACATTCGGAACCACTCTGCGGACACTTTTGTGCCCCATTAATGCTTCTTTTTCTCTGGATACAAAACGTTCCAAGGATACCTTATTAACCATCCAAAAGTAAAGCTGCAGAGGTAACATGTTGCTATACTTGGACAGCAGGGCCTCCGATCATATTTGCGGAGACTTTGGCCTACGTAGTTAGGGTCTCAGGTGAACCATTTTAGGCTGCATCGTTTGCTTCATGACATCTGTTTGAAGGGATTTCGACAATCCTTCTCATAGAATCAAAACTGCCTACTGTTTCAACTTGACTTCCGTTAGAGGACTTTTCTAGTTGCCGTCTCTTGGAGCGTTTCTTCACTTCTTCCTCCTTTTCATCAACAAATGTAAGAAATGTCTGAAGACGTGCCGACGTTGAACTACTGCCAGAAGGTTGTGGCTCCTCCTGGTGGCGCTTGGCATACTGTAGTAGTACCATGATTAAGTATATACACAAAGCAAGCAAGGAAGCTAACCCACAAACCAAGTAGAGTCCCCAGAAACTTTTAAGGTGTAGTCGATCTACACCTAACTTTGTGCCTTGTGAGCTACATGCACTACTCATCAGCCACTTGTCATGGATCCTTTGCAAATCCCCAGATTCTGCCAGTTTCAGAATGGCAGTCGACATGTCCACAGCTAAAGGAGAATCCTTTGGAAAGGCCTGGCGAGCAAGGAAAAGAATACATCACAAAACCAGCAACAGTCCAGTGAAGTTTCAAGCACAAAGAACAACAATGTTCTGAACCTTTGTTGATACTCGACATACACAAACTGCAGTTAAACTGACATGGCTTCATAGTCTTGGCACTTAATGAGACAAATTCCAGGTCTTTTACATAAATGTTTCAGTCTTTAAGAACCTGATGATTCAATATCTTTCATTTCTACTCTCTGAATAATTTGGAAGCATTTTTTATACCTAAACATAGTCATTTCTTCAGCAAGTACAATTATGTTGGACAATGATTACTTCAGTATATCAAGAGGCCTTACCTTTCTAAATAAGGCCTCTTGATAGACAACATCAACATCTAACAGAAGGCAAATTAGTCCTATTCTAGGATATTGACTTACGAATCCCCATCCAATCTTTGCGAACTCTTGACCTATGATACTGAATTCGCATCGGGCTGAGAGGAAGAGCTCCAAATATGCACGCTCATCAACCACTGCAGCCACGCCCTTTTTGGGACCATCTTTCAAGGCCTTAGCAACATCTTCAGGCAATTTAAGTGGCACAAGTCTGGACTCATCAATGCCAAGTTCATTAATCAGATAATCTCTAGCAAAGGAACCCTGCTGGTAGCCAATACGATCCTTGCTTAACCTTAAAGTGTCAATGCCTTCGATGTTGGAAGAAAGCTTTTGTACTGTAAGGATAGAGGTCAAGCTTGCCGTATAGCTTGAGTTGATTATAAGAACCACAAACAACCAGATAACGAGCACAATGCGACCAAAGGAGCTAACAACATTTTCTCCTACATAAATTAGGCAAGTATAGGTTAAAACAAAAGTAACTTGTTAATTTTGGATTTTAGAAAAATGCTTTTCTACTGATTGTCATCCAATACTCACTGTGGGCGAAGAACCAAGTTGAAAAGCTAAACCTGAAGGAAGAAAACATAATTAATTATAACTGATCGAAAACTCAGATCAAAAGATGCATCATGCTGCATAATGTCCTAAAAATCAGAGAATCATCGCCACAAAAGAAACATATAAATTTTGCTCAGAAGAGTATGAATGGTATTAGGACACACAAGGCAAAGATTGATGGAGGTTGACAATACTCAGATTTTTGAGTCGCCACTCAACTCCAGCAATCGTGCTGATTAAGATGATTGGAGAGTTAGGCAAGTGGTGCATGTTAAAGTGTATGCAATGTTTAAATGTGAGAAGATAATACGTTAACATGCCTGCAAAAATCAAAGAGGTAAGCTAAACGGTGAGATTCTGATGTTTCCTTGCAGCATACCATAGTATGGTGATGAATTGTCTTCTAGGTGGACCTCTGAATTCGTCATTTTTCCTATGTTCCATGATCCAAACAACTACTCCAACAACTATGAAACAGACTGCTGTTACAAGCCACATCTTTCGGCTGAATGGCTGTAAAAATGCCCAAGCATCTGAATCTGTTTTCCTAACTGGAGCCACAACAACTAAACCAGATTCAATATATGGTTGTGTGAAGTCTGCCATCCTTGTTCGGTTGGTGATAATGGCAATGTCACCTACTGCAGCATCAAAGACCTGGAGAAGAGATGAAAGCTGAATTAATTAATACTAAAATAACCACATTTTTATTTCTGAAATCTTTCAAGGGCTTTATTTTCTAGTACTCACACCCGCTGTGATCGAACGCACAAGCTCAGTGCCACTCGGGCTATTAATACCATCTCCAAAAGGAATTAGTTTATAGGGAACAGCATATGGCATCATGTTTATAGCAGCAGTAAAAACATCAATGCAGTAACCAGTGAATAATTCAGTTCCTGGTACTTGGGACACAAATTGTTGATAGCTAACTCGAATAGGGATTCCAATTCTCAAATGCCTCCCATTGTTTGGGAAAGCCCATCCACGAGGCTTCTGCGGAGCTTCTCCTGGCCATATTACACTGCGAAGTTTTTGGCTTGAACTAGAACGATTGGGAAGTTTTGAGTAAAAAGTTTCAGGAGGCAGAACTGATAAACCAGAATAGTTGGACCAATACCCAATCTTTCTATACCCTGTACCAACTACATTAATGACATCATATGCAGGACGAGCAATAGTTCCACTCTGATCAAGCTTTATCTGGCCTGTTACACCAGTCATATTAACCTCAAAAATGTTTTGTAGCAGCAGTTTTCCTCCATCGAAGATGCTCATAGCATCAAGATGCAGACCGTGACTGGGCAGGTTGATCAGCCTTGAATCATTTGAAAACGAAATATTCCCTCCTTGATCGAAGAATGCTCCAATTGCACGTGCAAGCAGCCATACCGTGTCATAGGCATATAGACCATAAGTATTTAACCCAATAGATCCGTACTTTTTTAGTTTACTAGTTAAGTTGCTCCACCTAGAAACAAATTTTCTTTTGAGTTCTGAATCTGGAGTGTACATGCGCAACGTTAGAACTCCTTGAATGTCATCCATGGTCTCAGCAGGGAGAGGATAGTCGGTGTCTATCAGAGTTGAAAGCCAGTTAGTGGCTATCCATACATATCCATCTCCCATCATGCCAAGATACTGCGCCACACTGAATACGATAGGACCCCAAGGAAGAGAGGCATGAAGAACCAGAATCCTAGATTCAGTCAAGGCCACCTGAACTAGCATATCGGTGATCTCTTGCCGATTTGGCGAAGGACTCAAAGCTGCCTTATATGAGATTTTGCATCTTTTTGCTGCAAGTTTATCTCCTAATGCAGCTATTCCATTTCTACCGTAATCATCATCAGCAAATATCGCTATCACTTCCCTCCATCCATAATGGTCAACAATGTCAGCTATGGCTGTCATCTGATACAAATCGTTCTGGGAGGTCATAACAAAAAACGGGAATTGAAGTGAAGCAAGAGTAGGATCAGTGGCTGAATATGACAGGAGAGGCACTTGGAGCTCATTTGCAACAAAGGATATTACATGAGCTGTCACCGTGGACTGGGGGCCAATTATGGCTACCGTATCACTCCCCATGAACTTCAAAGCTGCAATCAATAATGAAATCTCAGTAATCTAAGTACAATATTCAAAGATAAACTGGAAAGTTCTAGGTGAACAAGATAAGGATATAACCTTCAATAATACCCACAAATCCACTATAATTCGTGTCCTGCATTTTAATGCTTAACTTTGTTCCACCAAGAACAGATGGATCAGAATTCACATCTTCGACAGCAGTACTTATTGCCACTCTTGCAACTCTACCAATGGTAGTATTGAATGATAAAACAGCTCCAATATTGACAACAGCAGGTCTTCTGCTTACGTTTGTATCAATTCCCTGTAGACAAACCCCATTATGAAAAACTACCAGAAATAGTACCCAAACGATGTTCATGTCAGCTTCTTGTAAACCAGGCCCTTTGTACAGCTTGTTCTGCGGAAGGCATGGAGACAGAGAGTTAACCCTTGCTTGACATAGTCAAAGATGGATTTTCTAAGCAGGCATACTCGAAAAGAAATGAGAAAATTCCTTCTCTGGAGCCGAGATGCTGAAATCTTTTGCATGCATTAAGATAAGGTGAGCAGGCGGCACTTTGACGAAGTATCTAAGAACAGAAGAGACTTGAGTGAATAGAAACTATATGCGAAATGGAAACTGGAAATTAAACAATAGAAGAAGAAATGAATCTGGGATGTTAAACTCTGCATTTGAAATCCAAGGAAAACAGTAGTCCATATGGAGGTTAAACTCTGCATTTGAAATCCATGGAAAACGGTAGTCCATATGGAGGAACTTTAAGCTGAATATATTGAATCCATGAGGACCCTCCAAAAGGAGGAAGAGCACCATATTCAACACCTTTCTTAATTGTTGGGTATCGCTGAAACTAGTACTAACATTTGAACATAATATTACTCCTTTGAAAAGCAGCTCTGTTGATTTGGAAACTCAAAAGTAACAGACAGAAGTTGACATCAACCAAGCAGCAGTAGCCAAAAGAAGACAGGACCCAGGATTACAAACGCTAGATGAATTAGGAAACAAAAAGGAAAAGTAACTGGGCAGATGAGGAGAAGATATAGAGCTCTCACTTCGCCTTGCCAGTGTGCATTGGATTGGAGGGAATGGGATTTTAAGAAACCAACTCAATAGTAGTTTATTAACTGTCACTGACACTAGTTTATGCCACTTGACAACCATAGAATTATTGCCACCTTAGATTAGGATTAGAAAGTTGACATTTATTTCATGTATGGTGTAGAGAATTTCATCTAAATAGAGATGATCTTACAGCAGTATTGGCGACAGTGAAACCTCCTCAGTAGTGAGCGGCAAAGTGGGTAACTAACTGGTAGTGGTCCTATATAATATTCCACTCCTTGTGCAGTTGTGCTAGTGCATTATCATCATGCGCGACTCAAACAAAAGGTTCTTTATATTATAAAGAAAGAGTGGGGCCTCTAGAATTGCATAAGCCTGTTAAGTACCAGGTTTGCTAGGACTCTTAAAAAGAGCTCTTTGTCCAAAGTCGCAAGAATAGAAGGGCTTTGAAAGAGAGCAGAAATTGGACAACATATTTTTGACGCATTTCCCTAACGATAAGCCCCACTTTTCCCATCATTTTTGCAGGACCACAAAGTGGAAATGGCTTCTTCTCTTAGAGTAAGACAAGTCATTGAGCAATCGAAATCATGTGACGTTAATGATTTTGATTCTGTTCCATTCTTTTATAAGCTACAAACAGTACAGTTTGTTTTCATTATACATAGGAATTCCATTTAAAACATGTTATTTTCTTTTCAGGTTCAGGCACACTCACAGCAACTAGAATGCTAGGTAGAAATTTAAACCACTAGGGAGCAAAGAGAAGTGACTTTCCACCAGTATTGCGTTCATTTAACAAGCAAAACATTCTTCAGAATGCACATGTGTGGCAATTGGCAACTAGTTGAATCCCAAATCACTTCAACAGCTATGTGTCTTTAGTTGACTTCTAGTAATTTATCCATGTTTGACATCAAGCACCTCGCTTAAGCAAGGTTGGGGGTTCGACCCCTGCTTATATATGCAACAGTATTAAATATTTGGTAATAGTACTTTACTATCCCCTAGAGTCCCACCCGACACTAGCGGGAATAGTGTGGGTGTAATAATGGCTTAAAGGTGTTACCGATAGTTCAGGCCCAATTAGGACACCTTGTAGGTTAAAAAAAAAAACTCCTTTATCATAATAAATATTCACTTCTTTTATCCC
This sequence comes from Erythroxylum longipes, assembly GCA_027563885.1. Lineage (NCBI taxonomy): Eukaryota > Viridiplantae > Streptophyta > Magnoliopsida > Malpighiales > Erythroxylaceae > Erythroxylum > Erythroxylum longipes. The sequence goes on along the minus strand of JAOQMS010000180.1, from coordinate 11,481,262 downwards.
AAGAAATTGGAAAGCTTGCTTAGCGAACTCCTGGTTATTTTGTTATAATAAATTATTAATCCTAAACATTGTCAATCAGTTCTAACAGCAAAGATTAATTTCCAATAGAAATGTCTAGCACCTATCTGTTTGTCTTTATAGATGTTGCATTTGTTAGATATATGTTGTATATATCCACTTATTTTATTTTGGCATATTTTTATAAATTGGACTTATCAGATTTTTTATTATCTTGGATTCAAAAAAAGCTATTTGGATAATGTTCTAAATAGTATAAAATCCTATCTTGAATAGATGTGGATCTTGTAAAGAATTGTGGTGTAATTACGTGAACATGGGGGCTAAAGGGCATTGCTGAAATTTTCCTTCTGAATTAAGTGGTTTCCAAAAAATCCGAAGAGGTAAGCTTTTGTGAAAACACCTACGGCTAATGTCTATGGGAGTACCGTGAGTGCTTTGAGTGTGTGGGTGTGTTAATTGGTTTTTTTGAAAAACACTGTTGTAGGGTGTTGATATTGGCATAACTCAGCTCTTTCATTGGAAGGGTTATTTTTACTTTGTTAAGACTTTGGCTGAATATTAAATCAATTGATTGCGCGTCAATGGTGTAGTGTGCGTTAACTGCCCTTTTTGAAATACACAGCTGAAAACATGTCGCTCTCTTTATGCGTTGGTTCTTTGGCTAGAAGTTTTCGTGTGACCACGTGAAGATTAAATTACGCGAATAGCTGAAGTGTATGGTGTGTTGCTTAAGCTGTACGTTCAGCTTTGTGGAGTGAATCTTGAGTGGACTGCTTTCCTATTGTTGTTGTGACGACTTCTAGATTTATTTCAGTAGAGCTGAACTTTTCAGAAAGTTGTTCTTCTTTTTTATCTCAAGTGTATTATTTTTTTGTTCTTAGTTGATTGATCATTTTAGTTATTTGTTTAATTATCTTCTATTAAAAGTTGTTTAGAAAAATCCTCTGTCGAGGTTAACACGAGTCAGACGTGTTATTGGGAGTGAAAATCTTTCACGAGAATTGAGGTTTAGAGATAGTGACAAGGGTTGAGTGATGTCAGCTCAGTAAAGCATTAAGTAATTCTATGTATTTCGGTGAAAGAATTAATCTGAGTGAGAGTCCCGTAGACGTAGGTAAGGAGTGCCAAACTACGTTACCAAATTTCTGGTGTTATTTGTTATTTATTATTTAGTTTTTGATTGTTTTTGTTTTTATTTGTGCTAGAGATGACCAAGGTAAAATTGGAAAGTTTGTGAAACTACTACTCCCTACAGTTTTTCATTTGGTATCAGAGCGAGTTACTGTTTCAGAACTTGGTAGCAAGTTAGTGCAGATCCTAGTTTCACGAACATGGCTACAAGAGAGGGTGCATCAATCACTAGACCTCCATTGTTGGATGAATCTAATTACCATGCATGGAAAGCACGTATGAGAGTCTTCATCCAAACTCAGGGTACAAAAACTTGGCACTCAGTAGTACATGGGTGAATGCATTCGATGATTACTGATGATAAAAGAGAGGCAATTCGAAAAGATCCAATTGAATGGACAAGAGCCGAAGAAGAAAGTGCTCTTGGAAACTCACAAGCAATGCATGCGATTTTTAGTGCTGTTGATGAAGGACGTTTCTCAATGATATCAGCTTGTGAATCGACTAAAGAAGCGTGAAATGCTTTACAGACTATTCTTGAATGGTCCAAATCTGTGATAGTGTCAAAATTACAGATGTTAGCTGTGAGGTTTGAACAACTAAAGATGGATGAAAATGAGACCATTGGGGACTTTCATGAAAGATTGTGACATATAGCAAATTAGGAACATCAACTTGGAAAGAAATATTCTGATGTGAAATTAGTCAAGAAGACGTTGAGATCACTACCTATGAAGTTGATTTTGAAAATTACAGCAATCGAGAAAGCTCATGACATCAATGATTTGTCGTTGGATAAGGTAATTGGAATTCTGACTTTTGAGATGAATTTGTTAACGGGTAAATAAGAAGGGAGCAAATGATTGGCAGTACAGGTTGAAACTGAAAAAGGTATGAATGATATAGAAGATGAATCTGACAAGAATGAGGATATGGAGTTATTAACACGAGAGTTCAGTAAGTGGATAAAGAGAATGAAAAAGGATAGACTCGAGTTTAGACAAAACAGGGGGAGCTCATTCAACAAGCCAGAACTCACAAGAGAGAAAGAAAGGTGAAGAGAATTCATTGTTATAAGTGTCAAGGCTTCGGACATGTTCAAGCAGGGTGTGCTAACATCTTGAAGAAGAGAAAAGAGAAATCATATATAAGCACTTGGAGTAAGAACGAATCCGGAAGTGAATATGGAAGTGAAGAAGAAGTTGTGAATAGTGTTGCGTTAGTTACTTTGTACAACAAAAGGTCAGTTACTTGTTTGACAGCAATTGAGAAGGAAGTAACTGAAGATGAAAAAGGAAGTAAATAAGAAAATTTTAAGATAAACGTAGACAAATCAGCTCAAGGCTCGATCTCAGATTATGACAACAATGAAAGTGGTTCAGGTGATAAAAATGAGAACATTAATGAGACTTACGAATTAATATACGAAAAATGGGTAAAAACATGTAGGAAGAATGAAAGATTGAAGGAAGAAAACTTCTCTATGAAGAATACTATTCAAGACTTAGAAAAGAAATTCAAGTTGGCATTAAATGAGCTTGGTGAAGCTAGAATGAGATTATTCAGTACTGAAAAGGGATTGAGAATGTTGAATGGAGGACAAAAAAACTAGACAAGTTAATGGTAATTGGTAAGGTTAAAGGGGATTTTTAAGGCATTGGCTATAAGGGTGAATGTTCTAAGGTGAATGATGAGAAAGATGACATATCCAAATCTGTCCAAGAAGAAGTTTCGAGGAAGAATCGAAGGTTTATACCCACATGTCATTATAGTGGAGTTATCGGGCACATAAAGCTGAGATGCTACAAGATGTTACAAATTATGTTTCAAAGGGGTCAAAATTGAAAATCTAGACACTCTCTATTAAATTTCCAGCAGTAACCCATGTTACCGAAGCACTCTTGGGTTAGAAAGGGCGAATTACAAGTACAAAGACGTAGTGAAGGAAAAATAAAAAAATGTCTAAATTCACAGTTGGTTACTGCTTTTGAATAAAATGTTCACACTGAGGATAAGTCAGTTACTTCAGATGAAGAAATCAATAAGGCAGTTGATGACTAAGATAATGTGATGAGAAACAATCCTAGGTTTGAATTTCTTCAAGGGGCATAAGAACTGTGTGCTTTACATTTTTGAAGTTTTTTTGTTTTTTAAAGAAAAGAAAAAAACAAAATGTAAAAAAATTATCTTCTTTAGTTTTTATGTTGCCATTGTCGTCTCATCTTTTTAGTAGTTTGCATTGTGACTTCTATTTAGCTCCACTGAAGACTTTTCAGCTCTCTTTTCAGTATGGGTCTCTCTCTCGGATATCTCTCTCTCTTTCGGGCATATTTCTCGGTGTTTTGAATGATGGTAAATTGTCATCTTGGCCTGCTTATGATTCTTCCGCTGCACCTATTGTTGATTCTTATAATTTTACGTTTTGACACTGTTTTGTCCCGAGGGGAGACATCAAATTATTTTTGGTGATTGTTCTATTCAGGGAGTGATTTCAAGGTATATATGTGACTATTCATCTTACTTTTTAGCATCTTTTTGTCATAAGGGGGAGAAATTTGGATAATTAGATTATTGTTTCTATGGATGTTCTTTGGAACTTGATATTGGATTGAGGGGGAGTTCATATGAATTATGAATTTGATACTTATATGTCCAATTATGTGATTTAGATGGAGCTTAGTATTTGTGACAAATATGCCAAAAAGGGGGAGATTGTTATATATATGTTGTATATATTTACTTATTTTATTTTGGCATATTGTTATAAATTGGACTTTTCAAATTTTTTATTATCTTGAATTCAAAAAGAGATATTTGGATAATATTCTAGATAGTATATGTAACACCCACATAATACCCCCTGGAGGATATGTGGATGCCACACAAGACAGTACAAACAAACAAAAAAATAG
>JAOQMS010000180.1:11439739-11472187 GCA_027563885.1 Erythroxylum longipes | reverse complement strand
TATGCATATATTAGCGAATACTCAATTATGCAAAGCATATGATGTACTGTAAATTCCTAAATTTTCTAACCTCTAACGTGGGGTGTTACAGTATAGAATCCTATCTTGAATAGATGTGGATCTTGTGGAGAATTGTGGTGTAATTACGTGAATGTGGGGGCTAAAGGGCATTTTTGGAATTTCCCTTGTGAATTAAGTGGTTTCCAAAAAGTACGAAGAGGTAAGCTTTTGTGAAAACACCTATGGTTGTTGTCTATGGGAGTAGTATGAGTGCTTTGAGTGTGTGGGTGTGTTAATTGGTTTTTTGAAAAACACTGTTGTAAGGTGTTGATATTGGCGTAACTCAGCTCTTTCATTGGAGGGGTTATTTTTACTTTGTGAAGACTTTGGCTGAATATTAAATCAATGGATTGTGCATCAATGGTGTAGTGTGAGTTAACTGTCCTTTTTGAAATACACAGCTGAAGACATGTCTCTCTCTTTATGCGTTGGTTCTTTAGCTGGAAGTTTTCCTGTGACCATGTGAAGGTTAAATTACATGAACAGCTGACGTGTATGTTGTGCGTGATTTTGTGGGGTGTTGCTTAAGCTGCACATTCAACTTTGTGGAATAACTCTTGAGTGGATTGCTTTCTTATTATTGTTGTTGGGATGACTTCCAGATTTATTTCAATGCTACTGAATTTTTTGAGAAGTTGTTCTTCTTTTTTATCTCAAGTGTATTATTGTTTTGTTCTTAGTTGATTGATCACTTGAGTTATTTGTTTAATTGTCTTCTACTAAAAGTTGTTTGGAAAAATTCTCTGTCGAGGTTAACACGATTCGGTTGTATTATTAGGGGTGAAAATCTTTCACGGGAAGTGAGGTTGAAACATAGTGTCAAGAGTTGAATGGTGTCAGCTCAGTAAAGCTTTAGGTATCTTCTATTTTACAGTGAAAGAATTAATCTAGATAAGGGCCTGGTAAATGTAGGCAAAGAGTGTCGAACTGTATTACCAAATTTCTAGTGTTATCTGTTATTCATCTTTTGATTATTTTATTTTTATTTTTATTTGTATTAGAGATGACCGTGGCAAAATTGAAAAGTTTGTGAAAGTACTACCCCTACGATTTTCAGCATTCTAAGTCAAGATTTCTGCAGAATCTGTCTACCTTCAGCGATACCATATGAAAAAACTGGATACTATGACAGGCACACAATATGAAGGCCAGTGACCACTACCTATATGTGTATATTTACAATCTTTTGTGACTGCTTGTTTATTATTCCTGACCCGAATCGATACTTTTAAAGAAGCAGTTTGTAGACTCCCCTCCATCTACGCTTGTATTTGAAAGTCTCTCCATTCGTCTTCTCTTGGACCGGCTTTTAGCTTTCTCTTCCTTTTCTCGAACAAACAATAAAAATGATTGAATCCGTTCAGATCTCGAGCTTCTACTCAATGACTCAAGATCATCCGAAGAGTACTTGTAGAACTGCTGCACAATCCTTATTATGTACAGAAGTAGAGCAAACAAGCAAGCTATGCCACAAATGAGGAAGAGACCCCAGAAGGATTTTAGTTCAAGCCTGTTTGCTTCTTCTTTTGCACCCTCTGACCTGCAGGTACTTCTAAGAAGCCACTTGTCATTAATTCTTTTGAGTTCTCCATTCTCGGAGAGTTTCAAAATGGCAGTTGACAAGTCAAATGCTAGTTGTGACTCTCTTGGAAAAGCCTGATAAGAAATGGCAAATTATCATATTAGACTTGCAATAAATTCGCAAATTTTAAGTTGGAGAAGATGTGACGATGGTAGGCATATCAACCTGTAGTTGAGAATGTAGAACAAAATTAATGGGTTGTACAAGAATAACTCTCATCCATGTGAATTTCTGAAGTAAACTCCAGAAGGAAGCACCATTTGCATATGATATAAAAACTAAAGGATACGGCGAATATTGAGCTGGATATACTTACAAATCCCCATCCAATTTTGCTGAATTCTTGGCCTACAATACTAAATTCACATCGTTTTGAGAGGAAGAGGTCTATATATGCTCGTTGGTCAACAACTGCAGTAACACCGCCCTTCTTGGGACCGTCTTTTAAGGCTTTGGCATAATCCTGCTCAGAGTTGAGAGGGATAAGTCTAGACCTATCTATCTTGTAATGATCGACTAGATAGCTTTCAGCAAATGATCCACGTTGGTAGCCAATGGGGTCCTTGCTCGATACCAGACTTTCAATCCCTTTAATGGGTGAAGAAAGCCGTTCTACTGTTAGAATTGATGTCAAACTTGCGGTATAGCTTGAATTGAGTATTAGAACTATAAATAACCAAAGGACTAAGACAAGCCGGCCAAGTGTGCTGATCAGTTTTTCTTCTGCATTTGTTAAAAAGAAGAATCACATGATTATATTATTACATATAAGGGCTCCGTTGTCCCTTTGAAAGTAAATCACAATATCATTTCACTTACTATGGGAAAAAGTTAGGGTTGAAAAACTGAACCTGCAGAGCATACACAAAAACCTTATTAGTTATAACCAAATCTGGAAAATCAACCTGACATTCTCACTAAGAACTGTACATTGATGCACTGACCATAGAATTGTTACAACTTGTCTTTTAGGAGGGCCTCGAAAATCCTTGTTCAGCTTATGCTCCAAGATCCATACAACCGCACCAATAATCAAGAAAAATATTGCTGTTATGCTCCACATCTTTGAAGTGAATGGCCTCAAGAAGGCCCAGGCGCTAGACTTCGATTCCCTAACTGGGGCTACTATGACTAGGCCAGATTCCACATATGGCTGAGTGAAATCCACCGTCCTTGTTCGCTCAGGGGTGATGGCAATGTCACCTACTACAGCGTCGTAAACCTATATGCAGACCAAGAAAGACGTATCATAAAAAAGAATGGAAAGACAGTCTAGGCTTCAAAGCTGTTGGTTTGTTTACTCACTCCTGCAGACATCAAATGCAATAACTCTGTTCTATTGGGGTTCTCATGACCATCCCCGAAAGCATAGAACTTGTAAGGGACAGCAAAGGGCAACAAGTTCAAAGCAGCTGTAAATATATCAATGCAGTAGCCTCTGAACACATCCACCCCTTCTACCGAGACGAAGTCGCGATAACTCACCCGGTTGGGTACTCCAACTTTTAAATACCTGCCACTGCTAGAAAAAACCCACCCACGAGGCTTCATTGTAGTGTGTCCAGGCCAGAATACAGTATATAGACGTTGACTAGAACTTGATCGATTAGATGGTTTTATAATAGGCTTTTCTGGAGGAAAAACTGATAAACCAGAATCGTTGGACCAATAACCGACCCTCCTGAACCCAGTGCCAATTACGTTGATGACTTCATATGCAGGTTGAATGAGGTTCCCATCTGAAGAAACCTTCATTGGGCCTGTTGTACCATTCATATAAACCTGTAAAATGCTACGGAGCAACAAGTTCCCTTGATCAAAAATATTCAAAGAACTCTCGTACATACTCCCACCATGGTTCTCTGCAAATCTCGGGTCACGAGAAAATGAGACATTTCCTCCTTGAATGAAAAATGTATCCAATGCATAAGCTAGGAGCCAAACAGTATCATAGGCAAACAGACCATAAGAATTTAACCCCAAACTGCCTTTAGTTGTCTCTCTAGTGCTCAAGTTGGTCCACCTAGAGAGCAAATTCAGTTTCTGTTGTGATTCAGGACTGTACACACGCAGTGTCACAACACCTTGCATGTTATCCACCGCGTCTGAAGAAAGAGGAGATTCTGTATCCAGGACTGTTGTAAGCCAATCAGTGACTATCCAAACATACCCAGTTGCTGTCATGCCAAGATATTGTGCCACATCAAGCACCTCTAGACCCCATTCAGGGTAAGCAAGAAGAACAAGTATTCTGGATTCCATCATGGCCACCTTGACTAAAGTATTCATTATGTCTACTCGATTAACTTGGGAACTCAATGGAGCTTTATACGAGATCTTACAACGTCTTTCGGATAACTTGCCTCCTAATGCTGCAATCGCATTTCTCCCATAATCATCATCCACAAAGATGGCTATTACATCCCTCCAACCATAGCAGTCTATGATTTCAACTATTGCAGCCATCTGAAAAATATCACTCTGACATGTCCGGAGGAAGAACTGATACTGAAGTGAAGACAGAACGGGATCTGTTGCTGCAAATGATACTAGGGGTACCTGAAGCTCATTAGCTATATGTGATACGACATGGGCAGTAACAGAAAATTGGGGACCAATTATGGCCACTGTCCGGTTCTTCATCAACCTTAAGGCTGGAATAATATCGATTAAACAATCACAATTAAACCCATATTTCCAGACATAGAAAGTTAACTGAATATAATAGAAAAGCTGGTGTTTTTAAGTACTTACCCTGAAGCAAGCCCACATATCCGCTATATGCAGTGTCCTGCATAGTAAGATGCAGCTTCGTAACTCCAAGGACAGAGGGATCATTGTTCACATCCTTCACAGCAGCCTCTATTGCGACCTTTGCAACTTTCCCGATGGTGGAGTCGAAAGAGAGAAGAGCACCAATGTTTACATCTTTAGGTCTTGTGTTAGCATTCACACTGACCCCTTTCGAAGAGAGGCCGCTGAAAACCATTAAGACAACCAAGAGAGCTTTTTGTAGAGTATACTGCTCAACTACAAACCCCATACTGTTACCTGTATGCAAGCAAATGAAACGAATATATAAGAGACTTCACTAAATTGGTTGTCTGAAAAATATGCTGACTGTGTAGCGCCAAAACAGAGATATCAGAATGAAAGAGTGATCTTTAATTAAAACTTGCGTCCAATTAATACCGCAGGAGTATCTTAAGAGTTATAGCCAAATTTAAGTATGGAACTACCTCACAAATGGCCCTTGACACGTAAAATTCTAAGGTGTTTGAGGAGTATCGACCCTTTTTATCCTTTCCAGGATTTATGTGTCGGGGGAAAATTCAAGTTCGTTGGCAATTAATATTACCCTTAAAACTAGTACACGTTCACGAATCAGCGTACTGCAATTGACTTGACGAATGTAGAAAGGTCGTTTTAGGCTTTACATTGACGCTAATTTTCCAAAGATACCGTTGGCAACTAGGAAGATGACGATTCCATTTACATCTTGGTTTAAAGATTTTATGACTTGTTGGTCCACTGTCTCCAAGCGAACAAATATCAGCCACAGGGCCACAGGACCACCAGATAACTCTGTTGAGCGTCCCGTCCTTTCTGAAGCAAACAAGCAACTTAAACCTTTACACAACCAACGATGACTTCCAGGGTTCCGCAGTGTGGGAGAGTAAATTGAGATTGGAGATGTCCATCCGGAAATTCTCCAGGAAAAGAGCTGTCAGCTTTTGGACTTTTCTTTGTAATTAAATCTTCACAACCATCATCGATTGCGTTGAAAATTCGACGGGCCCTTACAAGGAGGAGTGCATAAGAGAGAAGGAGCGCATTTTAGTTTGGCTCCTTACATACTTATAAATACTTTTTTTCTTCTTTTCTTTTTTAATATGAGACTTTTTTCATTTCAATATTCTGGCACTCTCTCTTAAGTCTAACTAATCTGTTTAATTGGGATTTGCTTTCAATTTTTCATTTTTTTCTTTTTTCTCCTTTTTTCTTCGATTTTTTCATTTCTTTTTTTTCTTTTTTGACTTACCTAGGTTTGTGTTCACTTAGAGTTTTAGAGGCCACATGTCTATATTTAAGCTTGTACTCGTGTTGAACCTCAGAGGCCATAGGTCCATCTCTTTTCTTCTTGCCTACCTGGGTCGTCCTCAATGAGTCTTCTTCATTGGGTTGTCTTGGGTCGCAAATCTATTGTCTTCTTCACTTTTTGGGCTTCAGGTCTTAGGCCGTAGATTCATTTGTCTTATACCTAAGTCTTCTTCACTGAGCCTGCTTCATTAGGCTTTCAGGTCTTGGATCTTTATGGGTCGAAACAAAGTTGGTGGGCTCTAATATCATGTTGAAAATTCGACAGGCTTGATCCGAAGGAGTGCATTAGAGAGAGAGAGAGTGTTGTTGGGCTTAATGTTAAGAGGCCCACTACAAAAATGCAAGACATTTTAGTTTGACTCCTTATAGGCTTGTAAATGCTTCTCTTCTTCTTTTCCTTTCCAATGTGGGACTTCTCCCATTCTAATAACCCAACTGGCTGACATAATTTTCATGTACCACTTCTTCCTCGCAGAAAAAGTGGTTAAGTACCGTTAGTGTTTATCTTCTCGGAGCATCTTAGTTAAAGTTGCTTTCTTTCTTTGGTTTCTACACTGCAATCTTTGTCAAATTATTGGTATATGGATCATAAACAGTTACTGACTGCTCAAGATTTGTAAATACCAATCTATTGTTTAGTTAACACCGGAAACTGAACAGATTCAAATGGAACGCATAAAAATAGAATAATCGATTCTTGCAGATTATTAAAAGAAAAGAGTAAAAAAAAAAGAGAGAGAGTTGTTCCACATTGGGGACGGAAGAAATTCGGATCATGTTCACGTCAGAGAGATCTTATGAACATAGTCACGGTTGGCCAAGGAGGCGAGACATGGGAGGTATTTGGCACTGTTTTTTTGACTTGTCAGCTAAAAGTTGATTGGCTGACTATTTTAAAAAATTATGGATGTATTTGGCGAATGGTTTATTGATTATTGTTTTTACCTCGATTTTTAAAAGTTTCATAATAGGAGGTTTTAGAGTTAGTTGTTTGTTTAATAATAATATTATCATTTACTTTATTCTTTATTTTTGCTCCATTTGTTTTTAAAATTGGTTTTTTTATCATACAAATATGTTGTAAAGTTTGGAAAAATATAATAAAAAGGTTAATTAAGCTTTTAATCTTTATTCAACTTTATAATATTAGTTTACATTTAAATATATCGTAATATTAAGTTCTTGAACATAAAGAGTCACATTAAATTAATATTTTTAGTATATAACTGCTATATATCATATGTGTATCATATTATAATTGTAGATGTTTTTAATTTATTAAATAATAAAATTCATACATATTATATATAAAAATACTAATATGATATAACTCGCTGCATCATTTATATTAATAGAGAATTTAACGTTGGATTATTATTATTATTATTATGTTTTTTATTAAAGTTATAAACTTAATTTTTATAAAATTAAATAATTAAATTTAGATTTTGATATGAACATCCAATGAAATATTAAAAAATATAATATTCATATCCTTATAATTTTTTTAAAATTATGCTCTCATAAGTTATTTTATACATTAATAACTAATACTAAAAAACTAATTTTATCAAATATTATTTACTAATCAAATCAACTAATAAAATCAATTATTAGCAAACCACTAACAAAATCATCTAACAAATAATGCAATTCGATGCTTTGAAAAACATGACCTAAGTTGTCAAATAACAAATGATAATCACGAACAAAGAAAAGGCATGGAGAGCCATGAATCCAAGGAGAACACATGGCCACCAATTCTTGTGCAGGACTCCACGTGTCAGCCCCCCATCTGTCTTTGTCAACTCCTACAATGGCTACCGAAAAACTTGGAATCCCCAATCATTCAACCACGTGATGAAAAACTTCGTTCTTCTTCTCTTTCCTCTGAATGGTCCTCCATTTCCTACTACAATGCTATGGTCTCAACTTGGCTTTGCCTTCTCATCCCTTCTCACAAAGATGCAAACTTTATCTTCAATCTTATAAGTTCTAGCGCTCTTCGATGAACTTTTGATCTGGGTTTTCTCTTAAATCTGTGTCTGGGAAATGTCGAGACGAGTCTCAAAATTTGTACCAGAATCTAAGTAATAAAAGGAATGCTGTTATTTCCCCTAGTAGTAAGCAAAGAGCCAATTGTTGTGATCTTTATTTCATAATTTATTGTAGCTTAGAGTTCAATCAAATTCTCGGATCCGGTGCTATTATTTCAATAAAACTTGTTTCGCTGTATGTATGTATCCGAAAGCTAAACCTGTCGCTGGAGCTACGGCTGAGTCCAGCTAGGTGCAGTTTTTACTTTTAAAAATAATTGAGAATGGATTAGCCTTTGGATGATGGCTCAAGGAACGCACATTTCACCTCAGATACCAAGGTCCAACAAGAGCAGTTTGTTTATCTCGGAGAATCGGAATGAGGACAATTTGGAGAGTCCGAACCAACTGAGTCTTGGGAAGCCACCGACAGCTATGCGCCATTGCAATAGCACGCTGTTTCTGGCAGAACCTGTGAGTCAATTCATTCCTAACCTTTTTGTTGATTCGGTTTACTAGGCTCTTTTTTTTCTGTACCATGAAATTTAGACCAAGTCCAACACAAATTAAGGTCTGAGGTCATGCTTTAGATCAAATGATTCACGAAGATCTATTTCATGGATGAAGCTCAAGACAACATAGGATGATATGCGTTGATTCTCATGGTAAAAGAATCCGGTGAAGAAATATGAATTAAACAGCTACTTTTCAAACATAGTTTCTTGAAATTAAAATACTAGTTTCCCCATATTTTGAAGACATTGGGAAGACAAACCATGCGAATTGCCTGTGTATATGTTCTCATAACGATTTTCCAATCAGCCCAACTGTTTTACATGATTTCAATGTCCACGAAACAAATCCAGAAAAGCATTTCTCTGCTGTTCAGAAGTTTATCCTGTTTACTTCTAACGTATGGAGCAGCAATGCGAAGTGATTGCAAGTATTGTTCGCAGAACACAGTTCCGAATATATGAAAATTATCGATGTCCCATAACAATTATAAATTGCTACTGATGATTGAAATGAATGAGTGGATTAGTGTTAGAGGATGTGTGTTCTAAACAATCTTCCTGAAATAAATTTGCACGTGTGCTTGTGTCTGTTTGTAAGTCCATATGGGGATTCATGTGTATCTGGAGATACAATCGCTGTGGTTTGCTTTGGTACGCTATATTTTGATTAGATCATTGTTATCTTCGTGTGTTTCTTCCACTACGTAAACGACAGGTCAACCTATTTTTTCATTCTTCTTACATGTTTAGGAATCAAAATTTGGAGTTATTGGCTATAAATCGTCATCTAATGAGAGTTCTGGATATCAGCCTGTATTTCGCTCTGGAAGCTACTCTGAGAAAGGACCAAAACAGTACATGGAAGATGAGCATATATGCGTGGACAATCTGCAGGAGCACCCTGCTACAGATTCAAATCTTCCTTCTCCTGGAGCATTTTATGGGGTCTGTAAGTTAATAAGGTTGTTTCATTCAATCATTGCAACGTGAATTAATTATATTCATGCTGGTCAATCTGGAATGATCTAATGAAGGTGAAATTGACTATGGCATATAAGTTCTTTCACATACGTGCACTGTCCTAATCCAGGGGTTGGTTGCTTATGAACTGGAATGGACCAGCTAAAGAGGAGAGGGGGGTCGATGTGGAATTTCATGTTCTGATGCACAAAATTAGATGCATTCAAGTGTAATTGCTTGCTGGTCTCTGCAGGTCTTTGATGGTCACGGTGGCACCGATGCTGCTTCATTTACTAGGAATAACATACTCAACTATATTGTGGAAGATTCCCAGTTCCCATTAGGCACGAAGAAGGCAGTCAGGAGTGCGTTTGTGAAGACTGATCATGCACTAGCTGATGCTAAATTTGTTGATAGTTCCTGTGGTACGACTGCTTTGACTGCCCTTATTCTGGGAAGGTAAGTGCTTTTAGTCTCATACCTTTTACCTGCTTTGAGAGGGGTGATTGTCCATTTTTAATTCTTTTCCTAGAAAAGTTTTCTTCTCATTCACTGAACCGGATAAATTTGTTTTCTGTAAACCATTTTGATGATCCTTTTCCATAATCATATGCTTGATACTGCCATCTTTATTCAGGAACATGCTCATTGCTAATGCTGGTGATTCTAGAGCTGTACTAGGAAAACGAGGAAGAGCAATAGAGTTGTCAAAAGACCACAAACCGAACTGCACCTCTGAAAGACTAAGAATAGAGAGGCTGGGAGGTGTGATATATGATGGCTACCTTAATGGGCAATTGTCTGTGGCTCGTGCTCTTGGGGACTGGCATATTAAGGGCTCGAAAGGATCCAAAAGTCCCCTGAGTGCTGAGCCGGAGTTGGAGGAGATCAATCTGACAGAAGAAGATGAGTTCTTGATCATAGGCTGTGATGGGCTGTGGGATGTGATGAGCAGCCAGTGCGCAGTTACAATGGTCAGAAAGGAGTTGATGATTCACAATGATCCTACTACATGTTCAAGAGCACTTGTGAAGGAGGCACTTCAACGTAACACTTGTGACAACCTGACAGTAGTTGTGGTATGTTTCTCTCCAGACCCACCTCCTAAAATTGTAATTCCAAGATTACATAGGAGGAGGAGCGTATCCGCAGAAGGACTTGATCGACTCAAGGGTGTGTTGGGCACTGCCATGTGAGCAAAATATAGCCAAAGGCTTCTGTACAAAGAAGTCGAGTTCAACAAACATAAGCATACTGTTCTTTTATGTTTTTTTTCCCAAGCTAAAAGCTTCCCCCACCGGCTATGCCTATGCTTAGATTTTGCTCATTTCTTTGACCCAAGCATTCTGTATATTGTTTAAGTTTTTGTTTTTATGATGGACTAAATTAAACGCCATGCCTTGTTCTAGCTAAAACTGTTGCATTTGCAATGTGATAAGAGAGCCATACAGTTCATGAGGGTAGGCTATGCAAATGGATAAACATGTTCGTTGCTTACACTTGTATAAATTGGTCAATGGTTAAATTCTATAATTAAAATAGTTAAGTTTTAAAAAGCAATCACCAATTCGGGTATGTGTTTTAAAAATTAAATCCAAAAAGTTTTAAAGAAAAAATTTATGTTATATATATAAAGTCCAAGCCCAAGATTTATGAGTGACTTACAATTACTTTAATTTACATTTTTTTTGATAATTACCCTTGTATATCTTATTAATATTGATGTGATGTTATATTATTTAGATCTTATAATCTTTTATTTGTATTGATCTAATTTAGTTTTATTGTGAATAATAGATATTATTTTATGTAAGTTATTATAAGAAATTTTATCTTTATTACAAAATTTGTAGATTTATTTCTATTTAATAAATAGATAATCGTAAAAAAATTATATGATCAATTATATTCAACATAAGTTGATAATAGTAAGAGTTGCATTTAAGGCAAACATACCTTAAAACACATCATACTTTTTGACAATTTTAAATGTGACACTTTTACTCACCTTAGAAAAATAAAATGATCATAATGCCTATTATTTAACTTTCAACTTATTTCTTAAAAGTTTTAAATCCCTTATTTGAAAAATAACAACGTTGTCAATAGTTAAGATTCTTTAATCACATGGCAATTTGGTGCATATAAGAAGGAATTATAGTTGCATGTAAGTTATGTTATATTTGACATTTTCATCACTTTTTCTAAGCTCTTCTTCAATGAATTAACTCTCCCATGACTCCATCATTATAAGTTTTCAACCCAAGTCAATGGCTAGCATTTTAATTATTTCATAACTACATGTAAAACCATTTATACATTTTTAAGTGCATTCACCTCAATTTTCATTAACGTTGTCCATATTCCTCTTAAAACTTCATTTCTTTATATTTTAATTATCATAATTTAGGTCTTTATACTTTAATTATCATAATTTAGGTACAGTTGGTTTAGATTATGCACTTATAAACTAGAAATAGCTTGTATTCATATTTAAAGATGTTGAGATTCCTATAAAATTTCCAATAGGTTATGTTTAGAGAGCTAATCTTAACTTCTTATCATTTCAATGGTGATAGTCTAATATTTTGCACGTTATATTCTAGAGATCGTGGACATGAAGTTTGTTTATAGTCGTCTTTAACTTTAAAGATCAAACACACTGGAGGCAATGCATAAGTGGAGGAAAAGCTTGGAATTGAGTACTTAAAAATGTTGAATTTATTTTATAAGTACCTACAAGTATATCCATGTACATATGTAATTTTGTAGTTGTTATTATAAACCTATGCGAATATTACTGCAAATCTATGTATATGCATAAGGTTTGGGTTCCTATGGCATATTGGTGTCCTTACACGACTGCGTACTTGTGAAGTTGTGTTATTGATATTTGGATTATGTATTGATGTGTTTGATTATAATTATGGAGAAGAAAAAAATCTATAAGACGTGTCACTTGATGCGTATGCATCATATTATTGCTATGATTATGATTTTGGACATATTGAGTGAGGGCTAGTCTATTAGTGACGATGCTTGTCTCTCTGCAGCCCCTTTATACTAAGAGAGTCTTACTGCTATATGAGTATAGGTGTACTCTAGGCCATTGGTGATGCTTACCACCCTGCAACCATTTGAGGTGTAATATTGTGAGAATTTACCCTTAAAGACTAGGGTCTTACAGATATTCCTTCGCCACAATCTATTGAGCATTGCATATGTTTCATGCATTATGTATGTGTGTTTATACTAGTGTAAAATATATATTATGTGTGAGTATACCGTTAGGGGCCGTAAGACAACATGGACTTACTTAGTGAGGTTTGACTCCCTTCAACTCTTTTTTCAGGTTAGCTACCACCAAGTTTGTAGCAATGACTTCGATGAGTCTTGAATATAGCATATCTATCTTTATGTATGTTTTCACTCATTTTTGTACTCTAGCATCCGTAATGATATGATTTAGTATGTTAAAAAATTCCTTCTCATGCACGATAATATTATTGTACTTTGTTGTGTTTTACTTATGCATGCTTGTATTGTTATTTATTTTGTTAGGATTTAGTATTTATTTATGTCATTTTTAGTCAAGCGTACATGTGATTTAAGGGCTTCGAATTTTGGGTTTCACGTACTTGTTCGATTCGTGACATATTTGGACTTCCTAAATATCATAACTATTCAAACTTGCTAAAGGCTAGTTATAAATTTCATGGATATAGTTTCAATAGTTTGAAGGACTTTATTAGAACATATGATCATGACTTATTAACGATACTGTATGAGATACAAACTTTAGGAATTAATGTGATTAATGCTAGTATAATTTGATCATGGGTTTGATAAAAGCATAAATGATATATCATCTAAGGAAGTAGGCAATATGAATCTAGTTAGGGATGATGAGATTAATGCAGTGAAAGGGTAGCACAAGGAATGAAAATAGAGGGTTGAGTGAAACACAATATACAAAGTAGGAGAGAATGATGTTTCAATATCAAACAATGAATTTGATCTTGAATATTTTCCTATAGATATTAGTTACACTGATGGTGAGATAGATCCAAATGAATTTGCTTTGTTGATGAAGAATACTTGCAAGTTAGGAAGAATTTCATGAAATATGCTAAACAATTTAGGTTTGATCATGATGTTGATAAGGTGATTAATGGTGATGGGAAGTATAAAAGAGTAGTCCAAAGTGATTTTAAATAGAATACTATATAAGTGGAATGGGAGAAGAAAAACTAATGAGCCTCATTATGAGCATGATGACTCAAATAAGGAGATGTCTACCTAAGTATTAAGTGATTGTGATGATTTTAGTGGTTATAAGAAAGTTAAAAGAAAAAAAGTAAAAATTTATAACCCAAATGTAGATAATAAAATTACAACATTTTAGGAATAAAGTTTGAGAGTCTTAAGCAACTCAAGGCTGTTATAGTAATATTTTCTATCATAAATTCATATAACATTAGGTGGAGAAGGTCCACTAAAAAATAAATAGAGATAGTTTATGTTTAAGGCTGTAATGGAGAATTTTAAAAGTTGAAAAGGAGAGAAGAAGATATTCATAGTGAACGTTTATCATCCTAACCATACTTACAATATGGATAAAATTAATAAGCAAGTGAGTTCCATATGGCTTACAAATGAATACTTTCAGAGGTTTAAAGGAAGCCCAAATTAGAATGTAAAAGAGATGATTTTTTATAAAGTAGAAAGATTTGTCATCAATGTTATAAAAGTGATGTGCTAGAGGGCTTAAAAATCATGAGGGGTGGGGCATAAAAGAGTATTATGTAATGTTGTGCTTATATGGCATGAGTTGCTTAGGAAAAATAGAGAAGCTACATTTAACATTGAGACTAGTTTAGAGTCCCACAATGTAAGTTTATATTTAAGAGGTTTTGTGTGGAATTTAAGGCACTAATACTTACTTTTTACAAGAGTATAGAAAGATAATCAGATTTGGTGCATTATTTTTTAAAATTTCCATATGCGGTGCTTTATTTTTAACAATGGATAGAGATGAAAATAATTTAATATACCTCATTTCACAAGTAGTATTAGAGGGTGAAAATTAGGATAAAAGACACCAGACTCTCCAACGGTGCTAAATAACATTAGAAAAATCTCATAATTTTAAAAAATTCTTAAAAATTTCATAATTTTTAATTAAAAAACTCATTCTCTTAGATTTTTATTAAAATAATGAAAAAACACATATGGCATGAATAACACAAATTAACCAATTAAATACTACTAATATGATGGCTAAAGTTACCTTTTTAAATTGACTATAAACTTGTTAAATATAAAATTGTATAACCAAAAATACACTACTCCCATATACAAGTAATAAAACTCTATCTTATGCTTAATATTTTTTTAATTACTTTCTCATATTGCTTAACAACTTGTCTCAATATGATACATATATATACATAACTATTAAAGTAAGCATATATACCTTAGCTTTTAGTGTTATTAACATTCTTATCCGAAAATGTTTTCTAACATTTGATGAAACTCACCTTATAAGTTCATCAAATAAAGACTTAGCCTATAAATTATTTTCCAATTGAAACTCCATAACTATTTTATTCCATTTATCATGAATTATTTGATAATGTTGGCATCATACGCAATATTTATAAATATATCTTTTAACTTTTTATAACTCTTATAAGCATCTAATTTCTTTAATACTTTTATTAAACATACGCTAAAAACATAATTTATATCTTATAATACGGAATACCATCTTAATAGCATTACCTATACTCTTTCACTTATTTATAATTATAGCATCAGGTCCCTTACTTCATACACTTCAACCATGTATCAAAAAATTAACAAAACTATTGATTGACTTATTATCTAATAATGTATAACCAAATAATATATATTATCTATAATGATTTACACCAACAAATGGAGCAAGCGACATTTGGTATTTGTTCAAAGAATAAGTGGTATTAAATGTCACCGTATCACCAAATTCAATATAAGTTGTTTGACTCATCGCATCTACCTAAAAACATTTAGCCTTTCTTCCTTATCATATTCAATTCTATAAAAAGAAAATCTACTACCCTTTTCTTTCATTCTAGTGAACATCTTATACATTACTTTTGCATTGCTTTCCAACATTATTCATCTCGACTTGTCTATATGATTGAGTTATTCCTTTTGGAATCATGTCATGATTTTATACCCACTTGAGGCTATAACATCAGGCCATATATTTATGCACAATTTAATTTTATAATTGTCGTTCATGTTTAATCTGCATCTTACTCAACTATCAACAACATAATGTTGCCTTATAAATCTCACGTTACTTAGAATCAATTCATAGTTATATACATGTTTAGACTTAATTATGGTATAAATACCTTCATCTAACTAATAACATGCCCGATTATTGCACCTAAGGCTTTTACTTATTCTTAGTTTCATATCTTTGTGATTTGTTGACTTTAATGACAAATAAAGGTTCTACTTTTAAACAAATAACAATTAAGTTATAACAATGTTAATCCCCAATTTTTTATTTAAAAATTATAAATAAATTATTACAATAACCTATAAAACTCTACATCTCATAACCTATGGTTATATTACCATTTATAACTCTTATAGATGTATTCATAGTTCTAAAAACTTAAATATTAAAATGACTACAACTAACATAACTCTCCAGATATCAGACTAAAAGTTATAATGACTTATTGTGATATGAAAACTTGAAACATCACCTTAGGCCAATCATAATACTCGTGGAAAAACAGAAATACCAATGCCAAGTAGAAATGGTTGCATACTATAAAATTTATGTGCTTGCTTGCTTGATAACAAAAATTCTAGAACAAGTAATGAATAAAAATGATAAATGGAACAAAAATATTTGTAAAGTTGTATTGTAGATCAAAAGTGGAGGTTCATAATGGTAAACTTTAAGAAAATGATGAATAAACCAATGTAATTTGGCAGGTGGTAGGAACAAACAAGTTTTCGCTAAAAGAGATTGACATTTTTAATGTTTTTTTAATATATTTGTCCTTAGCCATATCAATTACAAATTTGATCACCAAGTAATCATAAAACAATAAAAATATTAACTAATTTTTTAAATATTACTTAGTTTTATGTGATAAGTGATGGCATGCAAAAGATTTTTTTAAGAACAAGAATCAGTATTGATGTGTGAGAGTAGGTCATTTAGGAGAAACTGCTAGCCTTTTCACCAAATAATAGACACTATATGGATGAACAAAATTATATGTATGTTTAATTTTTTTTAATAAATTTTTTCACACACTACTAAAGACATGTCTCTCACTATCGAGTTTAGAAGGTGTGGAGGTAAAAATTTTAAAGTTCAAAGGCTGATTTAATGAAAATTAAATTTGAGAGGTTAGGTATTTTAAATACCAAATTTCAGGAGGTTAAAAGAAGTGTTTCGCCCCCCACCCCCCGTGATAAAAATGAAACATGTATAGTTTGTGAATTTTTAATAATTATTTTTAATAATATTTTATTTATTTATTTATTTTTAAAAATTATGAACTTGTGAATTAGGTTTATATTTCAAAAATTTTATGAAAAGGTTGAATTTGGATTTAAAAATAAATGAATTAAGTGGAATAAAAACTTAGATTTAAAATTAGATTGAATTTTAATTAAATTATACCCAACTCAAGATATATATGTCTAATTTCATTATTAAAGATTTAACCTCAAATTTTAACTAACCAATCCATCTTTACATAATTCCATTTTCGGTCTTACTAGTTTGTAGTCGGTAGTCAATACATCATCTCCATAAAGATGGCCTTCAGCTCGCACGTCCATCGCTTTTAATGGAGCTCTTTGTCAAAACCACTTTTTGGATTCATCTTTTACATATCTAAGGGAAGAAATAGTATAGCACAACATCACCACACCACCAGTCAATCGCTAAATCAATACTCGAAGTCTTTTATTTTCATTTTTCTTCTACAACTCCTTTTTGGGATTTGGGTTTTGGTTGACTGTAGCATAATTATCAGTGCTCTAGCGCCAATCCAGTCATTCGCTTGTTTTTGCTCTAGTGCCATCGCCAGTCTAGTAGTCTTCCTCCAGTGCTCCAACACTATAACCTAGTTCTGGTTTATTGTTGGTGATTTTTTTTACTAAATTATAGTTGGTTTCAGTGCTTACAACAATTTCTTTTGTCATCATCGAGAGGTAGCTTATAGCTATTTACTGAATGCCCTTTTAGAAACTGATGGAAACTTTGCACAGACTATCGTCAAGCCCCATCAATCTTAAATATTGTTAGCAACAGCTAACAGTAAATTCTCAAAGGTAGCCTTAAAAATTGTATTTTTGAGCTTCTTTATTTCCTTTTTGCCATCCTCTACTTTAGAAATTTTATTTTTGAGCTTCTTCGTTTCCTTTTTTCCATCCTCTAAAT
Organism: Erythroxylum longipes; assembly: GCA_027563885.1. Lineage (NCBI taxonomy): Eukaryota > Viridiplantae > Streptophyta > Magnoliopsida > Malpighiales > Erythroxylaceae > Erythroxylum > Erythroxylum longipes. The sequence goes on along the minus strand of JAOQMS010000180.1, from coordinate 11,454,466 downwards.
TTGTGCAAGCAACTTCAATTTTAGGTTTTTAGGTTTCATTTATTTTTGGAATTAATTTTCTTTACCATAGAAAATGTTAATTTCTTATTATTTATTTTGGATATAAATTGGAAAGTTTTTTCACTGTATAGGATATTTACATTAAATTCACTATAACTGGGGTCTTTTTGGTGTTTTTGTTCTTATTGTTGTTATTTGTAGTAATCAATATTAGTGGAAATCATGATATTGACACAAGATTTCATTTATACTTTTTTTGTGATTGCTTTCGTTCTCCTTTTTTATTATTGCTTTTTATTCCCGAAGGTTAAAATTAGTGTATCTTATTTGAGTTTTTATTTATACTATTTCAATTGTATTTTTTCTTATCCCATTTATCAATATTTTCTTTATCTTTTTAAGTTCCATTCTTTGTTTCTTTCTCAAGCAATATTAGAGTTGTTTAAGAACTTGTTGGGTTTGTTTTCTATAGCTTGTGTCACACATTAGGTTAGGAGTGGTGGCCTTATCTTCCGATGATAAAGAAAGGGCTAATCCTTCGCTGAGTTTTGGGTCTAGGAGAAGAGAAGATATTGACAGATTATGGTAGGTTCTTAGAACATAAGGACCCTTAAAGAAAAGTCTTATTAGTAAGAATTTTAGACAAATATAAGATTTATATAGCATGCATATAGGAGATAAAGTGGATTACGGCGAAATCAAAAGAGATTAATAGGTTTAAAATTTGGTATTTACGGTGCTTGAGATAGAAGAATGGGGTAGGTATCTTGATAGTCAAGGAAGTTATACATCATGTTGTAGGTGTAAAGAGGATTAACGATAGGAGTATGTCTTTAAAGATTGTGGTAAAAGGTGTTATTTTTAACGTGGTGTGTCCTTATACACCTCAAATAAGGATGGATGAACAACTTAAGTGTCAATTCTGGAAAGAGCTAGATGAGTTGAATCAGCATATCCCTCCTAACGCGAGAGTTATTTTAGGAGGAGACTTTAAATGTCATATAAGGGCAATCTCAAACGGATATTCATAGACTCTTAAGAGTTTTAGTTATAGTGATAGGAATGATAGTGAGACTATTTTATTAAATCTTGCAGTAGTGAGTTAGTGATAGTTAACTCTTTTTAAAGAAAAATAAGGAGCACCTAATGACTTTTAATAGTAAAATCACAAAAACTCAAATTGACTACTTCCTCATAAGGCGGAGCGATCGACCTAGTAATAAGGACTGCAAGATGATACCTAACACTTGCTTGTCAACTCAGCATAAATTATTAGTTTTGGATCTTATAATTAAGTTTTAGAGGAAGAAGAGAAGTCCTAGAAGGTATACCAGAGTCAAATGGCAGAATCTGAAAGGGGATACAGTGAAACAAACTAGGGATAAAGTAATATAAGGAGAATAATAGAAATTGGAAGGAGATGCTAACTAGATATGGGAGAGAGTAGCAACTCTTTTAAAGAATATAGTTAAAGAGAACTTGAATATTTTTAAAGGGCTTAAGGGTAGTAAGATGGAGTCTTGCTGGTGGAATGAAGATGTATAAGAAAAGGCTAAGATCAATAAGGGTGCCAATAAAGCTTTCTTGGATAGCACCACAGAGGTAGAGAGAGTAGTTAATAAACAAAGTTATAAACTAGCAAAGAAAGAGGTGAAGAAGGTAATCTCATAAGCTAAAAGTAGAGCTTACGAGAATTTATACCAATGATTGGAAACTAAAGATTGAGAAATATATATATTTAAATTAGAGAGAGCTAGGGAATGGAAAGTAAGAGACTTAGATCAAGCTCATTATATAAAAGATTAAGTAAGATGAGTGTTTATGACTAAAAATGTTATTAAGAGAAGAAGGCAAAGATACTTCCATAGTATTTTTAATGAAATCATAGAAGACAACATCTCTTTAGGTGCTCTTAACATGTCCAAGAGGTATCATAACTTTACTTATTATCGATAGATTATAAGGGGAAAAAATAAAAGAGCTTTGAGGGAGATGAAGAGGGGAATGACAGTAGGGTCTAATGAGATACTTATAGAGGTATGGAAGAGCCTAGGCAAAGAGGATCTTTCTTAGCTAGCCAAAATTTATAATGTGATCCTTAAAGTCATCAAAATGTCGGATGGATAAAGACTTACTATACTAATTCCTCTATACTAGAATAAAGGGGACATCCAAAGTTATTACAATTATAGAGACATTAAATTACTTAGCCACACCATGAAGTTATAAGAGAAGGTGATTGAGAAGGGAGTGAGAAAGGATGCCCCTATCTCATAAAACTAGTTTGGCTTTATGTTAAGAAGGTTCATGAAAAAAGCTTTACATCTCCTTAGAAGATTAATGAAATATTACAGGCAACATAACCTACATATGATTTTTATTGAGTTAATGAAGGAATATGATAAAGAACCTAGGGATGTAGAGGTGTTTAGAAGTTAAAGGAGTTCCTATGACCTATATACAGGTTATTAGGAATGTGTATGAAGGTGTAAAGACTAGAGTAATAACGATAAAAGGAGGTACAGAGAATTTTTCTATCAATAATAGGCTACACCAAGGCTCCTCATTGAGTGCGTTTTTGTTTGCAGTAGTGATAAATGAGCTCACTAAGAATATCCAAGAAAAAGTACATTAATTTATGTTTTTTGATGATGACATTGTTTTATTAGATGAGACAAAAGAGGATGACAATGTCAATCTAGAACTTTGGAGGGATAAGTTAGAGTTAAAAAGGCTTTAAATTGAGAAAAACTATGGCTCAGTATTTAAAATGTAACTTTCAGGCTATATGGTGGTTTTCCATGTGGAGGTAAAGATTGATTCTAAATTTATACTACTGAAAGACTATTTAATTATCTAAGATCTATCATTCAAAGCAATGGAGAGATTCAAGAAGATTTAGGCTATGTTTGGCTGGGAGTTTATTAATGGAATGAAAAGAAATGTAATATTATTCTATCATTTGGGAGGAAGGTTTATAATGGAATGGAATAGAATGAGATGGAAGAGGAGAGTTTCATATTACATCTCATTCTATCCTAAACAGTAAAAATAAGAAACCTCTAATTTGAAGAGTTTAAGATAGAATGTAAAATGATAAACAACTTTTCACTATATTACATTATAAACCCTTCTTCCAAACAACATTTCACTATTATTATATTATGAACCCTTTCATCCCTCCTAGACAACAATTTTATAATATTATATCCATTTACATTCCATTCCGTTATAAACCCTTCCATTCCATTAAAAACCTTACGTCCAACTAAATATAGCCTTAGTTTATTGTATCAAATCAAGGTGGCTTGAATGGGGAAGTGCATCTGGAGTTTTATGTGATAAAAAGATATCACTCAAGCTCAAAGGTAAATTCTATCATTTAGAGATTAGGTCGGCTATGCTCAATGAGGCAAAGTGTTGGACCATCATATAAACGCATAATCATAAGCTAATGGTGATGGAGATGCAGATGCTCTATTAGATGTGCAACCTTACTAAAAGAGATAAGGTCACGAATTAATGTTAAGAGACAAATTAAAGGTGACTAATATTGATGAAAAATTAAAAAATACAAGGCTTAAGTAGTTTAGACATGTTAAAAGGAGACACTTTGACGCTTTAGTGAGAAGATTCGAGAAGATTGTACTTGGAGACTGTAAGAAGAAAAAATGAAGCCTAAAAAGAGCTGAAGGGAGATGATCAAGAATGATATGGTTCTGTTGGAGCCTATCGAAGACATAACCCTCAATAGAAAACTTTGGCGTATTAGGATACAGATAAAAGATGTCATATAGAGAAGTCCTTCTCTTTCTTATAGGTTTTTTAAACATTTTTCTTTAAGTCTTATATCTTATATTTAACCTAAACATTTAATATGTAGTATTTTTCTCTTAGTTATTTAGACTAAACATTTCCTTACTTAGCTTAAATATTTTTTTGTAATGACTTTATTTATTTATTTATTTACTTATCTTCTTTCTTATTTGTGTTTTTATTTACTTATTTTATTTTTGTTCTTTACCTTCTTTTATATTTATTGTATTATTTATTTTATTACTTATTTTTATATTTTATTTTTATATATTTTTATTTAATTAGTATTAATATGTATACTTTTTTAAGTGGGTTATCAAAAATACTTTTCACTAGTTAAGAATAAGACTGCGTACTACTAAACTTTCTTAGAAGTCACGTGTCAGTGAAAATTTTAGTTGAACTTCAAGCGCTCAAGCATAGGCTTTTAATTGAAGTCCTCGAGACATAATAAGAGGCCCACAAGTTTCTACTCCGACGAAGCTCTCAGCACTTCATACTAACTTCATCATTAACCCAGTGGCAACCTTCAAGGAGATCCTATGACCAGTAGCGGAGACAATCTATCTAATAGTCCTGATGGGCGGTACTAGCGCCTCTCTACCGGTGGGTCCTGCTCTTAGTCAATACCATCTTAATTTGATGGCCTTTTGCAAGGACTTCAACATGTAACCACCATGATAACAACATTCAAGGATATTATGTTCGAGTTCATCGTCAAATCGTTGTCCGTCAGCTAGTATTTTAAGAAAGCAACAGAGGTCCAGCCTGTTAATAGTAGGCCTAGTCATGTGGTGGCATCAACGGTGAAGTTAAAGCATGTGTATGAGATTGCAAAGGTAAAACACTCGGACCCATATTGTGAGTACAAGCTGCTTGAGTCCATTAGCAAGTCCATTATAGGGAATGCTAATACAATGGGGATTAAGGTTGTTAAGGATTTGAATTAAAAAATTCAAAATTGAGATTTCTATTTCTAGTGAGAAGAATTGCATGTTTCTAGTTTGGAAGTGTTAATGTGTGATTTTACTTGTCAGGTTAATTTCAGTATCACAGAGGGTTTTAATAGCATTACGATTCTGGATTTTACCTTCCATTTATTCGATGAAATTTTGCTCTCTCTTTCTCTCTCTCTCGGAACTTCTGCTTCTTATGGTTTCTCTTTAGAACTTAAATGATTGCATTTAGATATGTATGACATTAAGTTATCTTGCTCAATTCTTTATTGCTATCAAGAAGCTTTTGCCTCTTAAGGTTTTGATCACAATTCATTCATCCCAATGACATCATTTCTATAAAACCGTGAGACTAAGAGTTGTGTAGCTTAGATTTTACATGCTTTAAGTTAGAATTTTAGTTTTACGTTTTCACTTGGTAAACATTTTCTTTATGGTGTAAGTTGGACGATAAGCAAATAACATGACTAATTCATTGAATATGTGTTGTTTGGTTAAACTTACCTGAAATGTTGGCTAGTCACTTTAGGTGAACTTGACCATAAAAAAAAAACTTTGGATGAACTTAATTAAAAATGGTCTTATTGTAACAATCAAATAGGGCACACTATGAACTTATAGATCAGTTAATGCAGTGTCAAAAGCATAGTTTAAGAACTAATAGACAATCAAACCATCCAAAGTCTTCAAACCTTATTTACAACTTAAGAAAGACTGATAAAATACTGTAACTATGAGCCTTACACATTCATAACTGATACTTAGACCAAAAAGACAAAGAATCTTACTTAACTACTCCTGACAGGCTAACTCATAAAATATTGATGACTAAAGCACTGTGGAATTCCATAATTAGTACCTTTTTTGCGAGGTATGTTTGCTTCCAGTTGATATCCTTCCAGTAGCCATCTTTAATATGCTCAACTCAATTAGTGTTATTCTACTTTCTCTTCATCCAACTGTTTCAGGGTGTTTTCATATTAATGTTGATTATTCTCTGTTATGATTTTGAGTGTTTATTGATAAATTTGTCAAGTTACACATTTGACATGGGGCCCAAAAGGAAATACTTGACTGCAAGTAGTGGAGATAAGCACCACTCCATCTCCAAGAAAGAGATTGAGTTTACATGCCTTGTTTTAGTTTATATCCTATAGTTAATCGGTTGGTTATAGTTCAGTGATAAAATAATTTAAAGGCATTTTTATCTTATATGTATTCAAATATATATGATAAAATTCATGAGCTAAATATACATTGCAAATAAAATTATGACAAGACATTAATATTGCATTTATGTGTTATCCTTATATTGTTTGTAGTTATTGTTCCATTAAGATTGTTCATTAATAGAACATGAAAAGACTGATATACTGATATGTGTTTAAATGTTGATTCATTTGATATACTACACTTAATGATAAATTCCTTAGAAATGCTTAAGATACTCACTTTAGCTCATATTTGATCTTAGGTACTTTTCGGAAGTAAAAAAGCTAGAGTGACCCGAAAGCGTGTCATTGAAGCCATCTTCTTAATTTTCATATTCTATTGATTCATGGAGCATGAAGAAGAAGAGGATTGAAAGAAGAAGAGGCAAGAGAGAATGTCAAATGAAGAAAAAAGAAAGGAGAAGTTTCACGGCCAAACATTAGAATGCATTCTCACGCCTATGCAACAGCTCTCAAGCCTTGTAAGAGGCTTGCACAATTGTGCAATGACCTTACATGGCTGTGAATTCTCACACTGTGAAAATTAACTTGAGAAATCCAAGTGTCCTGGCTAGATATTACTCGATTTAAACCTAAATTTTACTACATAAGGAAAAGGGAGTGACGACAGAAAACACGTTTGGGGAGAGACCTAGCTGACAACACTCTTCTCCTATTTTCTTTTTAGTTATTCTTCATTCTTCAACACCACAGTGGAGATGAAGAGGATGGACGATGGTGAGAGATTGAAGATGGAGATGGAAAGCTAACTTTCCTAACATTGGTTCGGAGGTGCGATCGAGGTCGAGGAGCACATTAAGCAGATTGTTGTTGTGTATCGTTTTCTTTACTTCTTTTCGGATTGTTTATGTTATCTTGTATGGATTGATTGGGTATTGTATGAGAATGATTTTAATGCTCTATGGAATTGTTTTTCATGAAGACCCATAGCTAGAATTTGAATATGATACGTAATAGTCGTGTTGAAGGTTGTATGTGGCAACATACAACTAACGATATTAAATCATTAGAGATAACATAGCATAAGTTAAATAATTCTAGCTTGTGTGATTATTACTTAGATTGGTCTATTTTTCTCACTTGTAACGTGATTGTCTAGATAAACTTATAAATCTTATTCTAAGTTTCCTGATAGTTATGGTCAATTAATGAGCTCTTCTTGATTAACTATGATCTAAGGAAAAATTCGAATTGACAAAGCTTATTGTTAGTTCATGATTAATACTCTTAAGAGAGGTGTAAAGACAATAATTCAAGACATTTTCAAAATTGTGCTTAGGTCGAGATTAAACCAAAGAACCAGATTTGAACTCATTCATTAACTTTATCACTTTGCTGCAGATTTGAACTCATTCATCAACTTTATCACTTTGCTGCTATTTAATTTGATTTATTTTTATAGATTCAATTTTACTTTGTCTTCTAATTTGCTTTTGGTAATGTTACAACACTCGAGCAATTTTGACGTTGTTGATGGGAATTAATATCCTTTTATTTTTTTACATTTTCTTTTGTTTTATTTTACTGTTATTTGTGGTTAATTTCTTTTCTTATTTGGTTAGTTTCAGCGCTTGACACGATCTTCTCACATTGGTGAATTGAAATTTGATCCAGAACTTGAAAGAATGTTACATAGAGTGAGAATATAAGTTGTACAAAGTTCCGAGGATCCATTGTAATCTGAAAAAAACTTGATTCTTCACCAGGAATTCAAATAAATTTAGATTTACTTTTTGATTCTTCTAGTGATTCCATTTCTGATACTGCTTGTAACATGGCTGAGCAAAATAATGATCGTACTCTTAAACAATTAGTTGCCTCTGATTTTAATAATCAACCGTTGTGCATTGATTTTCTTACTATTGATGTTGCTTTTGAGCTTAAATTTGATTTAATTCATCTATTGCCTACTTTTTGTGGTATGCCAGGTGAAGATCCTCATAAGCAGCTTAAGTAGTTTCAGTGGTCTGTTCTAGCATGAAGCCAGTCGGGGTGCAAGAAGAGCATATTAAGTTGAGAGCATTCCCATTCGCATTAGGAGACATTGCTAAGGATTGGCTTTATTGCTTACCCTCCGGATCAATTACCATTTGGAATGAGATGTAGAGACTTTTTTTGGAAAAATACTTTCCTATGTCTCGAGCTACAAATATTCGGAAGGAGATCTGTGTAATTCCACAACATCATGGGGAAACGTTATATGAGTACTAAGAGCATTTCAAGAGGTTGTGTGCTAGATGCTAGTATCATCAAATTAGTGAGCAACTCTTGATACAATATTTCTATGAGGGGCTTCTGCCACAAGAAAGAAATATGTTAGATACAGCAAGCATAGGAGCCTGGTGGATATCACATCTATTGAAGCCAGAAATCTCATTTCCAACATGGCTACTAACCCCTAACAATTCAGTATTTCAAAGGACATTTGAACATTGAAGGTTAATGAAGCGAATATTGCTACATTGGAGTAACAGATAGTTAGGTTGACATCTTTGGTTAGGCAAATGACTGCAAGTGGTGCTCAATAAGTTAAGGTATCTGGAATTTGCACAATGGAAGAACATCCAATTGATATGTGTCCAACTTTGTAGGATACATCTACAAAACAAGTAAATGCTTTTGGAAGCTTTCTTGGTTAACCACAAAGGAATCCTAGCTACCTATATGCACAGAACTCAGTATGGAAGAATCCTCCATTTAACACCTATGAGCAGCAAGGACAACAACAAGGTTCCTATCAACAACTATATCAAAGACAAGCTCAACCATCGAGTTCGGGACCTTCATTGGAAGAAATGATGAAAACATTAACTCAGAATACCACTCAGCTCCAAAATAATGTCATACAATTCCAACAACAAACAAGAGCTAACATCTAGAATCTGAATAATCAACTGAGTCATATAGCTACAGCAATGAGCCAATTAGAGAATCAGAATTAGGGTAATCTTCCTTCTCAAACAATTGTAAACCTGAAAGAGAATGCAAGTGCTATTATCTTGAGAAGTGTTAAGGAAATAGAGGCACCACATAAGACTCTTATTATTGGCAATGAGGAAGAAGCTGAAAAAGAACTTGAAATGTCTCCAAAAGAAGCAAAAACGGGAACTCAGGTAAATTCTAAATCTCCTGTGCTAAAAAGTTTTACTAATACTTTGCCTCCTTTTCCTATTAGGTTTGCTAAATCGAAGAAAAAAAAGTAAGATAAAGAGATTTTGGAGACATTTAAAAAGGTAGAGGTGAACATACCTCTAATTGATGTCATTAAGTAAGTTCCTCGATATGCCAAATTTCTCAAGGAGTTATGCACGTCTAAGAGGAAATTAAGGGGAGACGAGAAAGTAAGTGTGGGGGAGAACGTGTTCGTAGTCATTCAAAGAAAGCTTCCCCCAAAGTGTAAAGATCCAGGTACTTTTACAATTCCCTGCAAAATTGGTGATACCTGATTTGAAGAAGCAATGTTAGATCTAGGAGCTTCAATTAATGTTATGCCACATTCCATTTATACTTCATTGAATTTAGAATCGTTGAAAGAAACATATGTTATAATTCAATTGGCTGATAGATCTAATGATTATCTAGAAGGGGTTGTAGAGGATGTTTTAGTGCAGGTCAACGAATTGATCTTTCTGGTTGACTTTTATATGTTAAACATAGAAGGAGAACCTTCGTCTAATTCTGCACCTATCCTTCTGGGTCGCTGATCTGGTTGTTTGATGTGTGTTAGTTTTAATTAATTAACCTCGATAATCCATAAGTGCACGGTTCATTCATGTAGTACCTAAGGTGTCGATCCTATGAGGAGGGATAATCTAATCCTAAAATCTAAGGCCGGAATAATTCACAAAATTCAAAATGAAACAAAAATAAAATGAGAATTCAATTTAATCAAGCAAATCAATTCAAAAATCAATAAGGAAATTATTAATAATTCAGCAGTTGCAATACACACCTAAGAATTAACTTAAAGGAATTATTAATTGAGAGAAGGGAATTTTACCAATCCTTAACGCTAACCTAATTGATTATGAATTACCGAATTATTGGTTCTAGATGATCCTAGGGTTGATTACTTTCGCTTGAGTTATAATCTTTAACCCTAAATTATAAACCCTAATCAGATTATGGAAATTGTAATTTCTTAATTAATAACCTAGCCAAAACCCTAATTAGATCTGAAGTTATCTAATAAACTATCGGAAACTATGCAAGATCTCTCTTCGCACAATTTCTCAATTCAATTTAATTCTTGTTCTATTAAATCGCCTAACTCTCATTAGCACAATTTAATTATTTTTATTTGATTCACCCTCTTAGTTTATCACCGATTATGCAATTGCAGAAATTAAATTACAATAAATCTAGTAATGCATAAACAATCAGATTTCATTAAATCAAAGATAAAACTCCGAAGGTAAGTTTAGAATATCATCAACATCCAAAAATCCTATCATCAACTGTTATTCCAATTCTATACAATAATAAAATTGAAAATAGCAGGAAATGCGAATTGAACGGACAATGAGAGGCAGCGATGTCAGGAAACTCCTGATCTGGGAAGTATGTCGAGTCAGCTTCTTCTCCACTTCTCTTTTACTCCTTCTCTTCCTCTATCTCTCGATAATTCAATATAGGGTTTCTCTCAAAAGTGGATGATTCAAAAGCTCCCTTTTCCTCTTGTCTTATTCTTTAAATGCCTTTAGTGTTTTAAGCAACCCTAGGATTTTTTCGGGGTCCAAAAGGTCTAAAAAATCTCTCAAAACTTGACATTTTTTAGTGTCTGTGCGTCTACCTGTCCTGATGCAAAAGCACGATCATGGGCCGTGTCTTAGGCTTCTGTCATGATCGTGGCATATGGGTCATGATTGTGGGATAACTCTAATGCTTCTGTCACAATCGTGGCCTGTTGCCCCACGATAGTAGGCCGTTGTTTCAATCTAAGTGTCTCTGAAACTTCTCCGTTCTTTGATGTTGACCCTGAAATACTAACAAACACATCAAGGTACCTAAAAAATATAATAATTAAGCTCAAAGACTTGTACTACCCATAAAACACTTAAAACGTAAATAATTAACAAACTAACATAATTTTAACCTAAACACATACTAAACGATTAATTTAACAATTAAATGCATATCAAACTAAGCCCTAAAATATGACACAATTCACACTTATCAACATCCCCACATTTAAATGTTTGCTTGTCCTCAAGCAAATAAAACAACAAAAACATAAAATCACACAACACATAATTCAGTAATGAGACAATGACCTTAACTTTATGAAATAAATTTAATTTTAAACACAATCATTCAAGTTATATTAGATCATTAATATGGAAAATCTGCATCTTAGGGCTTTGAACTAAATATATATATTAATCCAGACCAAAGTGTTAAACTATTTACCCTATTTAATTGCACACACACATTAATAATTCTTTGGTCATTCTAACTCTGTAACTACTTCTAAGTACGTTTTCATGAAAAGTTAAGCTATTATAAGTTCGGTAGTTTTTATTAGAAAACACACTTTTTTTATTTACTTTCTGTGGACATGGACCTAGTCTTTTACATGGAGGTAAACATTGGTGATGAATGTCGATCTGGTTACTCGACTAAGTCATGTTTTTATTAAGCTTCTTAGTTGAAACGTCATTATAGCCTTTTAACACGAAGGCACACATTTGTCATGCGTGTCAATCCGGTTACTCAGCTACATCACGTTCTCAACTGGCTACTAGCTTTATTCATTACCCGAAGGCTAGCAGAATAGATGATGATGGTTCATGAATTCAAGATGGTAGATCGTGAGTCTGTTGCACTCAACTCTATAGTAATCAGCTATGGCCGAAACCAAGTAACTCATTCCTAAGTTATTGCTCCTCTTATGTCGAGTAGCAATAATTGTTTTAAAAATGTGGGTGGTTCTGTAAACTAGGATGCTATGATCCATACACCACAATATAAAAAGTTCTTTCATCGAGCACTTATTGGTTTTCGTTTTGTAAAAAACAATTTGATACATGAATTTGTGCAGCAACAAATGTTTGTGGCTCCTGATGATGTTGTTGTGTGCATTCTTAGCGTCAAAATGCTCTAACCTAGTTAGTTCCGTCTAGTAGGGGGTGATACGGAAATCATCTTGCTGATCTACTACGAATGACTCGGGAAAACCACAAATTTCATACAAAGTCTCATAATTAAGCTCATAAGGTTGTCACCACAACCTAACCGCAAATTCCTAGGTTTGTTGGATTTGAATTGAAGGGACATAAAGAATTCTAAGGTAAGTTCTTCATAAATTGGGTATTGAAATTAAATAAACTATCACCATTGAATTCTCTATGCTAAATTTTCGACCTTATCTCGCAATTCTAATCTATCTAAAGTCTCAAAATGAAAATACTTTGGAACCATAATTTACTTATTACAAAGAGAATGAAAGCGAGTGCCTTCCTCATCTGAGAAGATCGGGAAAGGTGCTCTGTAATCAGCTACCCTGTTCTTTTTCCCTCATCCCGAGACTTGGTTTCACCCTGATGATTGATCGCGCTTTGCTGACTGCTTAATGCGCGACATACTAACTTTCAAGTTGGTGGAATTAGGAAAATACTGGAGTTTTGAAATTTGGCTAGAGAGAAGTGAGAGTGGTTGGAGGTTCTAAACCTAGAGAGATAAGGTTTTAAAATGAAAGTGAGTGAAAAAAGAAGTAAGAAATGAATATACAGGTAAATGGAGGGTAAAATGGTAAAAATTGAAATTGAAATTCAGGTGCCCCTTTTATACCCTACTGCAGGCCACATCATGGCCTATAAATTTTCCACCAATTTTTAATTTTTCTCTTCTTTTATCCTTCTCCACTTTTTCGAAATCACTTCTTAACTCTATGGCCCTTTCACCTCTCTTTGCTTACTTTATCGATCATCAAATGCATATCGAAGTCCTCTTCTTTCTTGATTTTATTTGGAAATGAAACAACCTAACTACAGAATTCGAGCTATCTAAAAATCAAAGGAATAACATCAAATTAACATTCCATCTGTTGCCTCCCATGTAATGCTTCTTTTAAAGTTGATAGCTCGACGCTCTTCTTGTGCTTAAGGTGGTTTGAATGAATCGTGTAATGGTAGCGCAGTCATAGATCTTACAATTTGCACATAAGCTACCATGCCCTAGATACCACTCTCCCTGTACTTCTCTTTCCTTCGCCTTCTTCTTCGTGATCGTTTCTTTCTAGATGCATTCCCAAGATCCTCAATATCTTCCCATTGCCCTTGAGGTTTGGTTTCCTTGATATTAGTTGAAGGTAAGGGAGAAACCATTGTCTTTCTTCGACATTTTGAAGGTTATTTGATGATTGCAGACCCTCAGAGTTAGTTCACCCCATCAACGTCAATTATGGAGCGGGCAGTAGCCAAGAATGGTCGTCTAATGACTATAAGGGTTTCCACATCTTCTTCAATATTTAATATATAGAAGTCTGTGGGGAAGGTAAATTTATCAATTTATACTTGCACATCCTTAATAATCCCCTTCGACCGTCTTCACTAGCATCTTTATGGTTTCTAACTCTCCTAACCTCAATTTATGACTAAAAGTATAGGGCATCATATTAATACTCGCTCCCAAATCTGTGAATGCCCTATCTATTTCAACTCCATTGATACTGCAAGGAATGTAAAAATCCCCCAGGTCCTTTTTCTTTAGTATATATTAGGGTTTTCTTCTACTATGCACTCCTTAACCTTCTTCTTGTTTGATTCCTTTAGTGTGAGCTTCGTTTGTAAATGTTCCGTATTGTCTTAACCTTGTTTAATTCAACCTCCCTAGAATTCCTCGTCGCCCTACTTGTAATTGACTTTCGTTGAGCTAGAATGGGGTACGAAAATTTCAATCAAGGTTCTTCGATTGGCTTGTTTATGAGCTCACTTAAAAGAAATTTCATAATTACTTGTCCCTCTCCCTTTGCTCCATCTTCCTTCACATGTTTAAGTTTCTTTTCTTAGGTATGAGTAATGGTGATGATCCTTTCCTTTGGGTTAGACTCAGTATTTCTTGGAAGGGTTCCTACATTCTGAGTAGAAATTACCTCTACTAGTTGACCTACTTGGACCTCTAGATTGTGTATTGAAGAGGTGTGGTTCTCAGTGACTTGCTTGAATTTGCTTTCAAGCCTCATATGTGTATTCTCCATGCCTCCAATTTTATCTGAAATCTTATCCAACTTAGGTTCCATTAAGCTTGGTTTGTCTTGTTGGAAGCTTGGTTGTCCTTAAGGTCCTAACTGTCCTCCAACATTATTCATCCATGAAATGTTAGGGTGATTCTTCCACCTCTGGTTGTATGTGTTAGAGTAGGGATTGTTTTCCCCTCCTCGTCCATATTGAGCTCCTATATAATTCACTTGCTCTGGATCACTTTCCTTCATCAAGAAACATTCCACCGTATCATGGTCCATTTTTCCATAGAGTTCCCACTTAAGTTGCACGGCTTTCACCAGAGCTGAGGATAAAGCCTTCATATTGTTGAGCAATTGTTACTTATTGCTCTAGTTTAGGATTTAGTTTGCATGTTTTCATTAAGTTTGATTTCCATTGTGTTCTTATGTATTGGATGCTAATTGAGGGTAAGAATTGCTTATTCTTGTGTAGGAAAGGAGAGGAAGCAAGTTGGAGGATAAACAAGAGAGTATAGAAGAGAAGACAAGAGGATTACATCTG
>JAOQMS010000180.1:11410213-11423299 GCA_027563885.1 Erythroxylum longipes | reverse complement strand
CAATGAAAAAATGCCTATTGTTTTATTAATCAAAATAAAGTTTGTACAAAAGTGCTAAAGGTGATTGCCTTTAGAGCGTTACTCTAACAATCTCCCACTTGCACTAAAGCCAATCGCCTTTGTATCTTACCATAGGCAAGTACACAAGAACCAAATTTTGTCTGAGGAAGTGGCTTAGTCAAAGGATCAGCGATGGTCAGATCTGTGGGCACTCTCTCTATGTTTCACATCAAATCTATCAATTATCTCCCTAATCAGGTGATATCTCCTGAGTATGTGCTTAGACCTCTAATGAGACCTCGATTCCTTGGCTTGAGCAATAGCCCTATTATTGTCACAGTACAAAAATATTAGGTCTATTATGCTAGGAACCACTCCAAGTTCCATGACAAACTTCTTGATCCAAACAGCTTCTTTTGCCGCTTCCGCAGCTGCAAGTACTCTGACTCAGTTGTCGATTCTACAGTTGTCTCTTATTTAGAACTCTTCCAACTGACTACTCCACCATTCAGTGTGAAAATATAACCTGACTAGGATTTGGAGTCATCCTGGTTTGATTGAAAACTGGCATCTGTATGCCCGCTCACTATGAGATCTCTATTTCTATATATCAAGAATACATCCTTTGTCCTTCTCAAGTACTTTAGGATATTCTTAATAGCCACCCAGTGCCCTCACCAAGATCTGATTAGTATCTTCTCGTAACACTTAAAGCATATGATATATCGGGTCTTGTCCATAACATAGCATACATGATTGATCCTATTGCCGAAGCATATGGGATTATACTCATGCGAGTCCTCTCATCTTGCGTCTTAGGAAACATAGATTTCAAGAGTTTCATCCTATGATTCATAGGAAGAAACCCTCTCTTGGACTGCTCAATGCTAAACCTATTTAGCACTTTGTCTATGTATGTTGACTGTGAAAAACCTAGTAACTTCCTCAATTTATCTCTATAGATCTTTATTCCCAATATGTAAGTTGCTTCTCCAAGGTCTTTATGGAAAAATTCCGGGATAACCAAACTTTGACTGATTGCAAACTTGAGGCATCATTTCCTATTAGTAATATGTCATCCACATATAACACAAGGAATATGATAGCACTCCCACTAACCTTCTTGTACACACAAGGTTCATCAGGATTTTATGAGAAACCAAACTCTTTGATTGTCTCATGAAATCGGATGTTCTAACTCCTAGACGCTTGCTTCAATCCATAAATGGATTTTTGAAGCTTTCATACCTTTTTCCATCTCTGGATATGAAGCCCTCAGGTTGTATCATATATACATTCTCAACTAGTTTCCATTCAAGAAAGTTGTCTTCACATCCATCTGCCATATTTCATAATCATAATAAGCAGTAATGGCTAGGAGTATTCTAATGGATTTAAGCATAGCTATGGGGCTAAAGGTCTAGTCATAGTCAACTCCTTGTCTTTAACAATAACTTTAGCAACTAGCCTCGCTTTATAGGTAATTACATTACCTTCCATGTCGATTTTGTTCTTAAAAATCCACTTGCACCCTATGGGTTTTAAACCTTCGGGTGGGTCAACCAAATTCCATACTTAGTTTTCATACATGGAATCCATTTCAGAATTCATGGCTTGAAGCAATTTTTTAGATTTTGAACTCTTCAGAGCCTCTTCATAGATTATAGGCTCATCGTCCTCTATGAGCAATACATCATTTTGTTCACTTACAAGAAATCCATATCTTTTTGGAACATTACGTATCCTACTTAACCTACAAACATTTTGTGTGTTAGAAGGTTCAACTATTGTCTCATCTCTATGAATAACAATTTTTTGTTTAGGCAATTAATTTGCGTCTGTTTGAGCATCACGAACTTCATCAAGTTCAATTTTGCTCCCACTGTCTTCTTTTAGAAGAAACTCTTTCTCTAAAAAGACAGCATGCTTTGAGACAAACACCTTTTGCTCTAACGCATTATAGAACTGATATCCAATTATTTCTTTAGGATATCCTATAAATAGACATTTATCAGACTTCGCTTCAAGCTTGTCTGATTGAATCCGTTTCACATAAGTCAGATAACCCCAAAATTTCATATGAGAAAGATAGGGCCTTTTGTTAGTCCATATCTCATATAGAGTAACTTCAACTGCCTTTGAAGGGACTCTGTTTGTCACATAAATCGCAGTCTCGAGTGCATAACCCCAAAAGGATTTTGGTAGATCTACTAAGCCAATCATCAACCTTACCATGTCTAACAAGGTTTGGTTTCTCCTTTCATCCATACCATTATGTTGTGGTGTGTAAGGTGAAGTCCACTAGGATATTATCCCATTATCTTCAAGATAAGATAGAAATTCCTTGTTTAAGTATTCACCACCTCGATCTGATTGAAGTGGTTCGAGTTGTTTCTTAACTTCATGTCTAAATTGTTTAAACATTTCAAACGCTTCAGACTTATATCTCATTAGATACACATACCCATATCGTGAATAATCATCGATAAAAGTAATGAAGTACACAAAACCTCCTCTGGCATGAATGGACATTGGAATACATACATCAGAATGTATTAAGTCTAATAACCCATTCATTCTTTCACCTTTTCCTTTAAAAGGTAATTTAGTCATCTTGCTTAACAAGCAAGATTCACATGTTTCATATGATTCATAATCAAATGACCATAAGCTACCATTTTTATGTAGCTTAATCATGTGTTTCTCACTTATATGGCCAAGTCGACAAGGCCATAAGTAAGATGATTTTAGGTTATCTCGTTTTTATCATTTATTGTCATTGATAGTTAAGATTGGATTGGACATATCTAATATGTAAATTCCATTGCATAATGTAGCAGTACTATACAACATTTCATTCAACTTAATTGAACAACCATTGCTTGAAAAAGTTAAATGAAATCCTGTTTTATTAAGACATGAAACAGATACAATGCTTTTAGTCACAACGGGTACATAATAGCAATTTTCCAAAATTAACTCTAGCCCACTAGGAAGATACAAAACATATGTTCCTATAGCTAATGCAGCAACTTTTGCTCCATTTCCCACACGTAGGTCCATCTCTCCCTTGTTGAGCGGTCTACTATCCTTAAGACCTGCATATCAACACATATGTGTGAGCCACATGTGGTATCTACTACCCAAATGTTATGATCAGAAATAGTATTAACCTCAATAACAAATATCTTACCTGAAGTAGATGGTGGGGCATCTAATGCCTTCTTTTGCTTCAAAGACTCCAGATAAGCTTACATTTCCTCTTCCACTGTCCTTCCTTGTTGCAATGGAAGCATATCCCTTTCGGTACTATACCCTTTGCCTTCTTCTTAGCTACACCTCCCACTGGCCTCTTGGACTTCTTCTTCTTTTGGTTCTTCTTTCGAGAACTAGAAGTAGAGTCCACTAGCAAAACAACATTACTATCCTTCTTGACAGTTTGCTCAGCTGTTTTGAGCAGATTAATCAGCTTACGTACGATCGTCGATATTTGGTTCATCTGATAGTCAAGTAGTTGGCTTAATCTGCAAGTACACAGAGTCATTCCTAGCACTTACACATCAAGCATTTCAAGGTCGTATCCCACGAGGACTAAAATACTCACTACTAAATTAATCCTAATTATTTTAACCAAAAATGACAAGAAATTTAAAATATGATTGTATTTGAGTGAACAATTAATTGTAAAAATGTAAGTAAACAAACAAGAGAAAATTCGGTGTTGAGACTTAGGGCTTCGGGATTCACCAATTTATGAGATGGATCGATAAATTATGGAATTGATTGAATGACAAGTTATAATAACACCTGCACAAATTCACTTATATTCTCTGTCAAGATATACAAGAATACCCAACTAGTTGATCACCATTTCTCAATGTGCAACCTAACTAGTCAAATTCATTAAGAACAAGCAACACTAAGTTATCACAATAGTTTAAGATATCTATTTCTCTAAATCTAATGTGTTTATCTTCCTAATGCACAAATCACACTTCACCTCTCAATCCATCATATGATTCCTAAGATTACATCTGTGGTGATCAAGTATAGAAACAACAATGAAGCTCAAGGAAGATAAATATAACTAAAGAACTTTCATTCAACACCAATCAATCCATAAAACATCAATCAATCCCCAAAATAGGCTACATCCCTAACCCTAAATGGGGTTTAGCTCCAAAACATGATAACAGAATTTGAACAAATAAAAACAAGCAACATTCAAGACAGGGTAGAGAGAGAAAGTTAAAAGAACACAAAACAAGCTTGCTTCTCTCTTCCTTCTTCCTCTTCTTTTCCTCTTTTTGGGTGCCTCCTTTGTTGCTGCCTTATTTTTAAAGTAAATCACACGTTAGTATACACTTTACGTTCAAGAAACTCGATACACTAGAAGGGGGGTTGAATGGTGTATCCTTTTTGTGAATATAAAATCTTGCTAAGAACTTCTCTTTCTTGTTAAAAAGATATCACAAGATTTATACAAAAATTATTACGTAGTGAAATCGCAAATAACTTCTGTATAATTGTTTAACAACAAAATAAACTGAAGTAAAGGATAGAGGATAGACACTACAATTTTATACTGGTTCACCCTAAATCGTGGGCTACGTCTAGTCCTTAGAGTTCGTATGAGTGTTTCACTATACTTCAAACAATTACAAGTATTCTTTCTTCCCTTCTAGAGCCTCTTCAGGTCTCTTACAAAGTATTCTTTCATCTATCTTAGCCTCTCCAGGCTATCAACCTTTTCTTTCTCTCATTAGAAAAAGATTGTGAGCTTTTGTTACAATAGGTTTAGCTCTCTTTGTATCACACTACAGAATTTCTCTTTTCTAAGTACGCACCGATCGCTCAAAGATCACTAATTTCTGAATTGTAAGATTTGTAAGAATTTTCTCTAAGATTCTCTAGCCTTGTCTCTAACCTTTTTCATCTTCGACTATGACTAGTATTTATAGCCTCAATCTCTAACTGCTTCTTGATTCTTGATAACCGTCATCTAGTTGAGTTCTGTAACTAACTCTAACTAAATAACTGTCTGACGTGCTAATGTATCTTTATGGTATCGTCTATGTCTTCTTTGAGTCTGTATTGTCTTTGCATTTACGTCTGTGTTTATATTTGCATTTGCGTCTGTGTCTGTGTTGTATTTGCGTCTATTTTGACTTTACGTCTGTGTTGTCTTTACGTCTATATTGACTTTGTGTCTGCGTCTATATTTATTTACATCTGTGTTGACTTTACGTCTGTGTTGTCTTTGCGTCTATATTGACTTTTCATCTACGTCTATATCTATTTGCGTCTGTGTTTATGTTTATTTGCGCCTGTATTGCCTTCGGTGTCTGTATTATGTACTCTGTCTGCACACTTAACACACTTGTCAAAAACATTCATTTGTTTCTAACATTATTATTATTTGATTGTCATCAAAATTAATCATCGTAAAGTCCTCTTGACTTAACACTTTTGTTTGTCAGTGCAGACACATAGGAATCCACTTCTTTTTAAAGTAACTTCTTATATAATATGATCATATTCTCACTGGTGGTACTGACCATTCTTTTACTTTCAATTTTAGCATAAATAGACGTGCTCAATTTATCGCTTAACTTGAACAAGAGGGCCACGATGAAACCTCAGCTTAGAATGAGGCATCTGCCCTTGCCGCTTCAGCTGGAAGGCATAATAGGCGCAGAACGGCCTAGACATGAGAGGTCTCTATCGAGACACCGGAGGTATCACAAGGAGCTCTTGGGCACCTGCATTTGATATACAAGCATTCCTAATAGGGATAGAGGCCAAAAATGCTATGTTTCAAGACTCGATGATGATGATGCAACAAATGATGATGATGCAACAGATGATGATGATGCAACAACAACAATAGCCAGCTCCCCTAATGGCAGTCCCAGAATAAGAGAGGTCAGATATGTAATTGTCTATAACATATGCAAGGTTTCGTCTGATAGAGTTTAATGGAACTAGACCTCGGGAGGCTATTGATTTTCTCGATGAGGTGGAGATGCGGAGGTTGCATTGTTCTGATACATGGCTGGTGGCTCTAGTAAAGATGTCTTTGTAAAGGATGGCTAAGGATTGGTACCGAGATCATATCCTTCCATACTTGGGTAGAATGACTTGGTCGCAGTTTAGAGAGAGATTTATGGACTACTTTCTGTCTTTTGCAACTTGTGAGACACTTAGATTAGAGTTTTTGAACCTACGCTATGGAGATAGGACAATGGACGAGTATACCACGAACTTTATTCGCTTAAGTCGTTATGCCTCAGAGATTGGATCAGATGAGCTGAGGAAGAACAACTAATATATGTTAGGGCTGGGACCTTTTTTTATCATTATGACTATAAGCTGTCGAGAGAAGTTCTCCACCTTAATGGATATGGCCAAGCAGTTAGAGAGGATTCCAGTGGAGCAGGGTACCTTGTCTACATGAGAGCAGAGTAGGAGTCACTCGACAAGATACTCTAGTTTTCAGCAATGATAACAGCAGCAATCAAACTTTTCACCAAGGTTCAGCTAGAGTAAGAGTTCTCAGTAGAGGGCTGTTTGAGCTAATGTAAGGTGAGATCTGGCTATAAACATCTGGGAGGATTCAGATTCATGCCTGGTGTAGGTAGTAGTAGTAGAGGTAGAGCTCAGGGTGCAATAGTTCAGGCTCAGCTTCTTCCATTTGTCAGTAGCATGGTAGAGTGCATCAAGGTCTATGTCACATACCACCAGGAGCTTGCTACAAATGTGGCCAGTATGGGCATTTGATTAGAGATTGCCCTGTGATGGGATATTAGGAATCCTCTTCTATTGTGGCACAGCCTCCATCTCAACAGCCATAAGGGGATCAAAGTTTGGTGGTCAATAGAGATAGAATTTAGAGGGAGATAGTTGGGAGGAAGATCTAGAGACCGCAGTCTAGGACAATCCTCTAGCTCTCAATAGGTAGGTGGTGGTCAGGTTGAGGCGTTTACTCTCACCCCTTAAGATGCACAGGCTTCCAATGCAGTGGTATCAAGTATCATTCTCGTCTATGGATTAGAAGTTATGGTTTTGATAAATTTAAGAGTGACTCATTCTTTTATGTCGCCCAACTTTGCTATAAAGTTAGAAATAACATCGGATAAGATGGATGAACCTTTGTCAGTATCTACACCTTTGATTGATTCCATAAAGGTAAATTTGATATACTAATCATGTCCCGTGGAGATTAATGGTAGGAGATTGGTAGCGAATCTTATGGTATTGCCAGTTATGGATTTTGATGTAATATTGGGAAAGGACTGGTTATCCCATTATTATGCTATGTTGGATTATAGAGAGAAGGAAGTGATGTTTAAGATTCCAGGGAAAAAGAGTTTATCTTTAAGTTGGATAGAAAGACTACCCTTTCCAACATAGTTTTAGCAATAGTGGCCAACAAGATGCTTAGACAAAGGTGCCAAGGGTTTTTAGCCTCAGTCAAGGATTTAGCTATAGAGGACATTAGTTGCCAAAGCGCTTCGGTAGTTCAGAAGTTTCAATATGTGTTTCCTAATGAGTTACCAGGTTAACCCTACAGCGAGAAATTGAATTTTTTATTAACATAGTACCTGGTACTGTTCCAATTTCTATACCACCATATAGCATGGAACCTATAGAATTAAAGGAATTAAAGAAGCAGTTACAAGATTTGTTAGATAAAGGTTTTATTAGACATAGCACTTCGCCATAGGAGGCACCGGTACTACTTGTAAAGAAAAGGGCTGGTTCTCTCTGATTGTTTATTGATTATTGACAGTTAAAGAAGGTGACTATTCGCAACAAGTATCCACTACCTCGAATTGACGATTTGTTTGACTAACTTCAAGGTGCTAAGTACTTTTCTAAGATTCAGGATACCATCAGCTAAGGATTAGAGGAGATGATGTATTTAAGACTGCCTTTAGGACTCGGTACGACCATTATGATTTTTTAGTAATGTCTTTCGACCTTACAAATGCTCCAGCAGCTTTCATGGATATGATGAATAGAGTATTGAAGTCATTCTTGGATAGGTTTGTGATTGTTTTTATTGATGACATTTTAATGTATTCGAAAACAAATAAAGAGCATGTCAAACATTTAAGATTGGTATTGCAGACACTTTGAGAACATCAACTATATGCCAAGTTCTCAAAATGTTAATTTTGGCTTAAGAGTGTTGCATTATTACGGGGTATCTCAAGGTGGAATAGAAGTGGACTCAAAAAAGGTAGAAACTGTGATGAATTGGGAACAACTAAGGACCATGATAGAGGTACGGTGTTTTTTCGGGTTAGCAAGTCATTATCAAAGATTTGTTCAAAATTTTTCAAAGATAGCAGCCCTGTTAAACTGATTGATGCAAAAGAATGTCCAATTTATTTGGTTCGATGCTTGTGAGGAGAGTTTTCAAAAACCAAAGGAGTGTTTAACTTTAGCTCCAATATTAGTTTTACCAACTAAAGGTGGACGATTTCAATTATACTGGGACACTTCAAGAGTTGGCCTTGGATGTGTATTGATGCAAAATGGTAGGGTGATTGGTTATGCTTCTAGGCAATTGAAGACACACAAAAAAATATCCTACTTATGATTTAGAGATGGTAGCAGTAATCTTTGCTTTAAAGATTTGGCGACATTACCTGTATGTTGAGACATATGAGATTTTTACGAATCATAAGAGTCTAAAGTATATATTTCAGTAGAAAGATCTAAATTTGAGGCAACTAAAAGATTACAACTGTACAATGAAGTATCATCTACGGAAGGCAATTGTCATGGCAGATGTTTTAAGTAGGAAATCCTCAAGTATTTTAGCGCATATTGTAATAGAGAGGAGTGCTTTGACCAAGGAGTTACATGATTTGATGGATCGAGGTACTTAGTTTCAGAGTTCAGATACAAGAATATTACTGGCCAGCATCAGGGTGCAGTCAGTATTATTGGATAGGATTAGGATCGCCCAAGGTCAAGATCCTAAATTTCAATAACTTATTTATGACATTCAAAAAGGACGACATGTATATTTTTAAATCGATAAAGAAGGCATACTCAGAATGAACGAGGGAATGTGTACTCCTAGTATAGAAAACTTAAAAGAGGAGATTCAAGAGGAAGGACACTATGCTGCATACAATGTTCATCTAGGTTCCACTAAAATGTATCATAATATTAGGGATACATATTGGTAGGACGGTATTAAGAAAGATATGGCTGAATATGTTTCTAAATTCTTGAAGTGTCAACAAGTAAAATCTAAGCATCATAAGCTTTTAGGTAAGCTATATTCACTGCCAATTCCTAAATGGAAATAGGAGAGGATCACGATGGATTTCGTGGTTGGCCTATCTTATACAAGAATCCAACGTGATTCAATTTGGGTGATTGTAGATAGATTGACAAAATCAACACATTTTCTACTTGTGAAGACTACTTATTTAGTGTCCAAGCTCGCTCAAGTTTATATTGATTAGATAGTGCACCTCCATAGAATACCTGTACCGATAGTTTTAGATCGAGGATCGCAATTCACATCTTAGCTCTGGGAAAAATTGGAGGAGTCGTTGGGTGCTAGATTGGATTTTAGTATGACATTTCATCCTCAGCCTGATGGACAGTCTTAAAGGACAATTCATACCTTAGAGGATATTTTAAGGATGTGTGTGATAGATTTTAGCGGTAGTTGGGGTTGGCACTTGCCTTTGATTGAGTTCGATTACAATAATAGCTACCACAGTAACATTGGGATGGTACCATATGAGGCATTGTATGGACAAAAATATAGGTCACTAATATGTTGAGAGGAGGTAGGTGAGAGGCAATTGGAGGGCACAAAATTAATCAAAATCACGTTATAAAAGATCCCATTAATCAAACAGAGGCTAGAGACGACTGTTAGTAGATAGAAGAGTTATGTTGATATGAAGCATAAAGAAGTGGAGTTTCAAGTCGGAGATTTCATATTCCTTAAATTATCTCCAATGAAGGGTGTGATGAGGTTTGGAAAGAGAGGAAAATTGTCTCTAAGGTATATTGTACCTTACGAGGTAATTGAGAGGGATGTGACATACCGGTTGGCTTTACCACCGGACATGACCCAAGTCCATCCAGTATTCCATATTTCTATGCTTCGCAAGTACATTCCCAACCCTTCCCATGTACTCCAACCACAGAGCATAGAAGTGAGCATGAATTTAACCTACAAAAAGGAGCTAATACCTATCGTGGATTCGCAAGTATGACAACTTTAATCAAAACAAATTCCCATGGTTAAGGTGATGTGGAGGAATGGTCACATTAAAGAAGCTACTTGGGAGACAGAGCGAGACATGAGAGAATTGTATTCATACTTGTTTCCTTAATAAACCTTATTATAAAATTTGAGGATGAATTTTTTTATAAGGGGGAGAGAATGTAACATCTTATATGCTAAATATATAAGAGGCAACTTTTCTTTTTCCCCATTCTCTCAAAATTTCATTTGAACCCTCCCCCAAAAGCTACTATTCACAAATTTCCTCTCTTTAATCATTCTTCACCGCCGATTACTCAAACCGGTTAGTGTTATGTACCAATCTTTTCCTCTCAATGAGCTCGTCATAACCATACCTATTTCAGCTACCATTGTCGTAAAAATTGAGGAGAAAAACATATGAAAAATACCAATCATTGATCTGTCGCTTCTGGTGGTTATGAGTATGTTACTTTAGAAAAAGTTCTTCTACTCATCAAGAGCTTTCATTTGGTATCAAAATTGTTGAATTTTGAGACTGAAGAATTTTTGGTGACCAAATGAATATTCCGATCACCGGAGGTATTGTTCCGGCAACCATTTTGGTCACTTTTATGAAATTTTTTAAAATTTCTAAAAATTATACTGATCATTTATCTCTAAAGAACCATAGTGAGATTTTAAACGATTTGCGAATTAAAAATTACGGAATGTTTAGGCAAGAATAGGAGAAATTTCTGAATTTCATAAATGAACTGCTTAGGCAATTCAAATGACACCTAAATTGTTGTTTAAGCCTAATAAATCCTAATCAGCACTGATTGAGATGTTTTTCTTTCGATTTACTAATTATAGCTGGAGAAGGACCTCATCAGAAGGTTCGAACAAATGAGTTTGGTTACCAGGTAAGTTCATACCTACTTACTATTACCGTAGTTGTACCAACAAATGAATACTGTTTAATGCTGGTATAGATGACAACATGTTGCAATGCATAACCACATTCATATGCATGTCTGTATATATATATCAATTGATACTTATATATTTATATAGCGAACGCGTATATACAATAATGCGTATCTGCTTTAGTATAAGCCTTTATACGAATTAACTGAGTGGATACGCTGTGTTGTGTAACATCTCATTTCTATATTAAGGATTAGAACCCTATATTTCTGTAAATGAGGGATAGCAAGGAGAAGCTAAAAAATGCATTTAATGTATATGCACAATATTAACATACACACACACACGTGAAATTGATTGTTTTGCACACATTTTAATAACTATACATTCACTCATTTGACATTTTTTAGGTATAAATTATTTTTATTAAATGATTATGATGTGAATAGTGAATATAATGTCTTGAAAAATTATTTGGTGAATTATATCATTGTTTTAGAATTTTTGTGAAAAGTTGGGAAATTTCTAATAATTTTGAGTATTTTTGGACTAGGAAAACTATTAAGTAGCAAGACAATTGATGAATGGTAGTGTAAATAAATGTCAAATGGTAGTAGAAATTATTGATAAGTAACATTAAGATTTATTAACATGTGAAATAGAAAATTAGGAGACAAATAGGCTAGAGTTTTGACGTCATTGGTTACCATAATTAGAAGTTATTAAATTGGTTAATTGGTGGAAGGCGTCATGACAAGTGTCATGACTCCCACCAAGTTTTTAAATCCACAATTATATGCCCATTAGAGAGACAATTTCTTTGTCTTTCATTTTTTTCAAAAACACTCTCATTTTCTCCCTCTTCTTCTCCTTCTCACGACATTCTCTTATCACGACCCTCATGATCTATGATTTTGCTAAACTCCTTCACTTGTTTCTTCAAGACCGTATCATCTTCTTTGATTGTGTAAAAGGAGAAAGTTAGGTTATATGAATTTGTGGAGTGCTAGGTGACCCATGACTTTGAACTTTGCTACAACCCTTCATTTTTCAAGCCCAAGATCATTGTTGTCTTCACATGAAGAAGAACCCCACATAAATCTCTTCAATAAGTTGATCATCGTCTGATGCTTTGAAGCTAAGGTTATGTGATGATTTGAGAAGAGTTGAGTTAAACAAGTAAGTAAACATCGTTCCTTATGTTTTGTTCTAAATGAAATACACATGATGATAGTTAGAGAATGAATGATTATAAAATGGTGAAGAGTATAGGTTGGCACAAAAATGAAGAAATTAGCATATGGATGTCTTATTTTTGTGTATATGATGAACAATGATTCATGATTTGTTTCATAAATGATATTAAGATGGAATTAAGGTAAGAATGAAAAGGAAAATGAAGTAGAAAAGATGATCTATGTAAAGATAAGTTAGATGTAAAATGTAAGGGTTAAAATCTAGAAAATTGGAAGAGAATGGCTGGTATACATTAGCTGAAGTGTTTTCACTGAACATGCATCTCTGTTTTAGCCATATCTTGATATTTAGATATCTAAATGGGATGGTTTTTAATTTATATTAAACTAGGGACATATGGCCACAAGTTTCATGAAGGAAATTGAATTTGAATTCTGTCTGTCAGGGTTTCAAAATTTGTCTTGAAGTTAAGTACTTTGTGCTGTCGTAGTATGAGAATAGTTGGTAATATTTTGGGTATAAATTTTAGAATATGGGACCAACTTGTATTAACTTTAGTTCATTAGAAACTGAAGACATAGAGGAACATTTGTTTAGAAGACTATATTGCTTAAATTGTTGGATCTCCCTTTTAGGATTTTTATATTTTTATTTTACTTTTATTTTATTTGTTTTATTAAATTAGTATGCATGAAAATAAATTAGAATTTATGAATTAGGAATTTTTGGAGTCT
>JAOQMS010000180.1:11334172-11384817 GCA_027563885.1 Erythroxylum longipes | reverse complement strand
CCTTCTTCTCTGGTTAGGGAATTTGAACAGCTAACTTAGATCCAACCACAATGGGACAATGCATACACATTATGGAATCTAAAACTACAACAGATGCTAGAAACTAACAAATTTCTCACCTATTTTGCATACAACCAAATCCTCAAAATAGATCAGTCTACAAATCCCCAACCAAATCCCCTATGAAATTCGTGCATCATCAAAACACAGAAAAGTGAATAAACCTCCCAACCAAAATCCTTCTTCCCGAAAGCAAAAGTAACAAACTTGAAACTCCAGAGATGAAGGAAACTCAAAAACCCAGTGGGCATGCATTGCTGGTAATGAACAAAAAGTGGGTCTCCAGGTCAACGAGAAAATGATTCATAAGAGGGACAGAGAGTAGAGCAACCAGTTGTGGGTTAGAAGAAGACGACAATGTACAACATCATTTGCGCAACCAGAGAAATGTCAAGCAAAGAAGAGCGACATTTTTCTAGCATAAAATAAAAAACTTACTTGACCCTGGAGAGACAAACGTGTTGGGGAAGAAGGGTATCGTGCGAGAGACAAGCTGCGAGACTTGTCGATCAAAAAAGACGACTGATTTCGTGAGAGAAGGGGGCGATATTTTGTTTCTCCAGACAAAGAGAGAGACAAGGAGAGGAGTCAGGTTGTTTTAGCTGTGTTTTGTGTTTCGGAGACTTGGAAAAGCGTTTCTGTCCTTCGATTTTTGGAGGAACAAAAACGCTTGTCCCTGTCATCCGGGGACGGGGGACAAAAAATTAGAGACAGCAACCAAATATGGGACGGGGACAGGATTTTTATGTTTTGTCTTCTATCCCCACTAACGGGGACAGCAACCAAACACAGTGTAAGTGTTATGAAAGGGATTGCCCATAGTCTGATTCAAAAATTCATTTTAGTTGTCTATCTGTAGGTGAGTTGTGCTACTAAACTTAATTGATGAATCAAAGATCCTTCAAAGTAACAGCCAAAAATGGTTAAGATCTTTATCTGAAATGATTGACGCAAGGGCTCTATGTAAGTGAACAATCTCTTTTTAAAAAAAATTATCCATGTTTGAAGTATATGTAGTCTTTCTAGATAGGATAACATGAACAATTTTTGAAAAAATTTATTTGCCATAACAAAAACTAAATCCATACCTTGCTGAGTTCATGATAATCTAAGCATGAAGTCTATTGAAAAATCTTCGTAAATATGCTTAGGAATTGGTATAGGAGTATAGAGACTAGAATTTCAGGTGTGAAATTTTCCCACGTCTTACTTCAATTAAGGCCAATAATATCCTTTGATTGCAATAATAGTCTTATCCCGATCAAGATGTCTAGCTAAACCTCCTCCATGTAATTCTCTAATGACTTTGCATAAGGAAGTGTGTGGAAGGCATAGTTTGTTTCCTTTGATAAGGAATCCATTGTGGATGTGGAAATCGTCAATAGCTTACTTGTTTATTCACTACTCCTAGATTCCTCTGAAGAATTCATCACCTTCATAATTATCTTTCAAACAATCAAATCCCACAAACTCATATCGAAAGGTTGTCATTAATACAACCTAGCAGCTCAAAGCATCACTTACTTGTTCATAATTTTTAGGATTATATTAAGTGTATTTCACTTATTTATTAGGGTGTTTTTTTATTGTATCTAGTACTTAAGTTGTTCATATTTTGTTTTTAGTTAGTAATTCACTTCTTTGGGTCAAAAGGAACAAATTCAAATAAGTTTAGGGTGATTTGGATCTATTTTAATAAAGTTATAAAGTTATAGGAAAAGTACACAGGCATCAATATGCTCGTGTACTTCAACGTGGCTAAATTCTATGTAAGGCAAATTGTTTAAAAGTTCTAAAGAGTTACATGGCCATAAACATGCTCGTGTTTAAGAAGTACATGTCGTGTACTTACCTATTACTTCAACATGGCTATGTTTTACTCAAAAAATGTTGTTATAAAGTTCTAAAGGCTTACTTGGGCATGAACATACCTATGTTGAAATGAACACATCCACGTACTTACTCATGTTTACATTTTGAGCCCATATTTACTTCGAATTTGAGGATCTAATAATTTTTTAAATTACATAGGCATCAACATACTTATGTACATGCCTATATGCCACCATAAACCTATTGTTTGAACTATAGAAGGTAAAATTGAAGGTCAAAGAAAAAAAGGAAGCTTAAGAGGCACAATTGAAAGACCTAGAATGATATAAAGAATAAGGAAGAAGCAAGGAGACCACTTCAAAATGAATTTTCATTTATTTAAAGTGAATTTCTTGAAAATTGAAAGGGATTTCATCACATTTCCTTTAATTTTTTGTTTTCTATTTAGTTTTTGTGTTATGTTTGATATGACTAGGAACTAAATTCTTTATGGCACTTAGATAAGATGAACCCCAGGATAAACCTTGTAATGGTTTCTTTTTTATTTAATATATTCCTTAGTTTCATTGAGATTGAATTATATATTCTTTATTATTCTTGATGGTATGTTAATTCATATTTGATTTCATGTAACTGAGATTGAAATATTCTTTGTATGAATGAATTTAGCATAACTAAAAGGAATTACATACAAGCCTAGAGATAGACTAACATAAATCTTTTAGATTTATGTCAAACCTAATAGTGAAATTCATAAATCAAACTAATGTAATTATAGGATTTTTAATTAGAAAGGGATTTTTTAAGTCATTAATAGTCTTCAGAGAAATTAGGATAACTAAGAAATTTTTATGTTCTAATGAACTTTAGATTCAACTGATATGTTAAGTCATAATTGCATAAGAAGTTCTAAGGGGATTTGAATTTTGAGTATTGTTGTTTTCATTGATTGTCTTAGTTTAATCTTTTTTTCTAATTAATCAATTGTGTTGATTTGTTGTTCTAATTTTGAATTATAAATCATTATCATCATAATTTGTTATATTAGATAATAGAAAGATAGTATTAGTAATTTTAGTCATTATAAAACTGGTCCATACTTTCTGGTGCTAACAACATTAAGCACTTAGGGTAAAACACATCGATCACCTATATTGAAGTCAACAGGGGAGTTTCTTCATAGATGTGATCCATTTGGCATGTATGTCTTGGATAATTCTTCCTTGACCTCCAAGGTATTTGAAAGCCTGATGATAAATAAATACAGGGAAGAAATTGTTACTTATTAATTAAATAACGCTCTCAATTCTTTGGAGCTCATGTAACCAAATAAAATTCTTTATCATAAGCAAACCATTTCTATCATGCATCACTAAGCTTTTCATTAAAGAAGGCTATTATCTTCTCTTGCAAATTACTACCCCAACGCCTTTTCCACTATCATCGTGCTCTACTTTTAAAATTATCATAATTGGGGAAGGTTAGAACCGTAGCGGTGGTTAACTTTTATTTGATGAAGTTAAAGCTTCTTGCAGCACCTTCATTCCATTGAAACTAGCCTTTCTTCAAGGTCAATAAGGGGAGAAATGATCTTACTGAAGTAATATAAATCATCTGTAGAAAGTTACCAACCCATGAAAATTTTAGACTTCACTCACTATTTCGGGCTCCTCCATTGTTATCACCATCAAGGCTATATGTCACCTCTTCTTCACCTTCATGCTCTTCACCAAAATGACCAAGCTCAATGATGTTTACTCCTCTTCTCTTTGGATCATAATTGGAACATGCCTAGGTTGGTTATAACAGTAACACTATTCAAGGATTGGCCTAGCATTTGGGTTCTTTTGAGATAGTGTTTGCATCTCGGCCCCTCAATGGGCTTCTGATCCCCTTATTCTCAATTAGCTGCCTGATCGTCTCGAGACCCTCCAGTTCCTCTTGCATTAGCCATTAGAAAGGATAAACTTACTCTAATACCAAAAGTAAAATAGGATAAGAAAGGCAAGGTAACAGAGAAGGAAGCTATTTCACAAATAGCTTAAAACATTTGCACATAACAGTGCTTAAGAAAACAAGCTTCTGAAACTAGAATGTCAATACTGTTATCGAATATTGATGGTTACATGGCTCATGTGGATGCTTTTGTGGGTCACCAATACCAAAGAAGGAAAGCAGCAGCATCTTAGCAATTAGCAATTAAGAATATTTTATTTCCTCTTATTATTTTATTTTTGTTTCCTTTATTAGTGGGATTTTATTTAGTAGAATCTTTTATTTTGGTAAGATCCTATAATTTTCGAATTTTGGATTCTCTACCTCTGTTGATTACGATCCTATCTTTTAGGATCTCTTTCCTTTGTTATCTGCAGTCTTTATAAGGGTTGTTAGTATGCAACAAGAAAATAAGTAATTATTCTCTCATTTTTGCTAATACGCAAAGGGGGCTCTGTCAAGGACGAGTCTGCCTATCTAGTTCACTATAGACCGTAAGGATTCTACCCTGTCTAGGCTTGTGACTAGGTCCTACGCTAAGGCACATAACATCTTGGTATCAGAGCAAGGTGTCATTGGTGACACGGAGAATTTGGGAGCAAAGTTGGATACTTTTATGGAGCAAATAACTACAAGACAACGTGCATTAGAGGAGTAAGTAGCAGAGCTTTCAACTACTATTCGTTGTGCAAGAAAGGGGTCTGTTGGAGAAAACACAGAGGGACAAACCAGTAGCTACCGAGAGTGCAGTGGAAGTTCAGAGGATAGATCTGAATCACAGTCAGGGGGATCCATGGTACCAAGGTATTCTAAGATGGAATTTCCTACTGACAATGGCTCTGACGATCCTTTAAGTTGGTTAAAACTGTGTGAAAAAATTTTAAAAATTCAATGGATTGCAAAAGGAGATAGAGTGACCTTAGCCGCTTTTCATCTCTTAGGTGAGGCTCAGCTTTGGTTCGATCAAGTGGAGCAGGAGGAATCTAACTTGGATTGGGACCATTTTAAGGAGTATTGTCACATAAGATTTAGGCCACCTATGAGTAATAATCCCTGGGAGAACTCATCAACCTTAAACAAACCGGATCTGTAGAGGAATATCAGAAGCAATTTCAATCATTGTTGGCTAGGACTTCCAATCTTAAACCTCGCCAGCAAGTGAATCTTGGTTTGAAAGAAGAACTTCAGATTGACATTGAGATGTAGCAACCCGGAAACCTTGGGATTGCTATGAACATGGCTCGAAAATTGGAACGCAAACAAAGGGTTTCTCAAGGAATTATGACTTCACGAACCAACATTAGTTGGCCCACTTTCAAACCCACAGGTGGCATATCTGTTATTTCTACCAAGAACTTCAATTTAAGGGGAGGGGGACAAATAGCAAAACTAGTTGAGAACAGCAGCAAAGTAGGATCTTCTGCACCGTTCATCAAACGATTGACAAGAGCAAAAATGACAGAAAGAAGGGCCAAGAGACTATGTTACAATTGTGACGAATCCTATTCGGTAGGAGATAAACGTCAGAGGTTATTTTGGATTGAGGTCCCAGATGATGAAAGTGAATCAGTGAAAGACATAATAGAAGATCCTAAAATTTCTCTACATGCAATCAACGGGACACGAAATTCATCAACCATACAGCTGCTTGCACAAGTTTCAGGAGTCACACTTTCTGTACTAGTGGATTTAGACAGCACATATAATTTCCTGCGTGAAGGGTTAATACCAAGTTTGGAACTCGAAGTGTGGAAAAGACCAGGGCTACAAGTCTTTGTGGCAAATGGTGAACGCATGCCTAGCATGGGCATCTGTAATTTAGTACTCTTTCTAGTTGCAAATGACATTTTTCAAGCTGATTTTTATACTATTCCATTGGGAGGGTTTGACATGATCTTAGGAGTAAAATGGTTGTGCATTCTCAGTCCGATTTTGTGGGATTTCGATTCTCTGACCATGTAGTTTAATTTGAATGGGAAAGAGGTGTTATGGCAGGGACAACATCCAAAGACAGCACCACAACTTAGTTTGATGAAAGGACAGCCCACAATCATCTTGGATAAATTACTGACAGAGTTTATAGACTTGTTCATAGAACCTTCTAGCCTGCCCCCTAGCCACGAGTGCGACCACCGCATACCTCTTATGGCCAGGTCGGGACCAATAGTTGTTAGACCTTACCGACATCCACATTTTCAAAAAAATGAGATTAAAAGGCAGTGTGACCAGATGTTGCGACAAGGGATCATTTGACCCAGCAAATCCCCATGCTCTTCTCCAGTCCTCTTAGTCAAGAAGCATGATGACTCATGACATTTTTATGTAGATGACCGGTAGCTCAATGCCCTTACCGTCAAAGATAAGTTTTCGATTCCAGTGGTGGATGAGTTACTAGATGAGCTACATGGGGCACGATATTTTACTGAGTTAGATTTACGATTGGGCTACCACCAAATCAGGATGGCACCTACAAATGTGGAAAAGACAACATTTTGAACCTATCATGGGCACTTTGAATTTCTAGTCATGCCCTTCGGGCTTACTAATGTGCCGTCAACTTTTCAAAGTTTGATGAATGAGGTTTTTCAATCACATCTGCATAAGTTTGTCTTGGTCTTCTTTGATGACATATTAATCTATAGCAAAACCTGGGTGGAGCATATGCACCATGTGAGGATAGTTTTTGAACTCTTGCGAACTAACATGCTGTTCTTAAAGAAGTCCAAGTGTTTCTTTGGTGAGTCGCAAGTAGTCTATCTTGGACATGTCATCCACAGTGATGGAGTAGAAGTGGATGTCACAAAAATTAAGGCCATCACTGAATGGCCAGTTCCTCATTCCACAAAGGCTTTACGGGGCTTCCTTGGTTTATCTAGGTATTACAGGAAGTTCGTCAAAGATTATGGACAAGTGGTAGCTCCTCTAACCAATCTTTTGAAGAAAAATGCTTTCCAATGGAGTGAAGAAGTTGCTGCTGCTTTCAGCAAACTAAAGACCTCTCTGTCAACAGCCGTTGTCCTAGCATTACCTAACTTTGATGAGGAATTTGTGGTAGAATGTGATGCTTTTGGTAGTGGGTTTGGAGCTGTAATACAACAAAAAGGGCATCCTATAGCCTTTTTTAGTCACAAGATTGCGGAACAACACCTTAAATTGGCTGTATATGAAAGGGAACTAATCAATTTAGCTAAGGCTGTAACCCATTGGCGTCCTTATCTTTGGGGTAGACACTTCCTCGTCTGCACAAACCATTTTTGCCTCAAGTACCTATTAGAACAATGTCTTACCACATCTCCACAACAACATTAGATTAGCAAGCTGATGGGGTTTGATTTCTGGGTAGAATATAAGGCTGAAAAATTAAATAAAGCTACTGATGCTTTATCTCCAAGAGATGAAGATGCACCACAACTCATGGCAGTCTCTTTCCCTTAAGTTGAAATCCTTGAAGCCATTCGACAAGAAACAACAACTTCCCAAGAACTATTGCAACTACAACAAAGCATTAAACAAGGGGAGTTGGGGTCCGATTGGATTCTGCAAAATGGGCTAATTCTTTTCAAAGGAAGGGTATACCTTTTATCGACCTCTTCACTCATCTCCACCATTCTTTCAGCTATTCATGACATGGCACATAAAGGTGGGCAAAAGACGCTTCAACGTCTTCGCAAGGATTTTTATTGGAAAGGTATGAAGCTAGCTACATTAGAGTTTGTGTAGAATTGTTTAGTTTGTCAACGCCACAAATGGCAAAATTTGCAACCTGTAGGATTGCTTCAGTCCCTCCCAATTCTACAACAAGTTTAGGCTGATATCTATATGGATTTTGTGGAAGGATTACCCAAAGTCCGGGGCAAATCAGTTCTTATGGTGGTGGTTGACAAACTTTCGAAATATGCCCATTTTTTACCCTTGGCTCATCTGTTTACTGCAATATCTGTTGCAACTGTTTTCTTTACATAGGTGTTTAAACTTCATGGACTGCCTGAATCCATAGTTTTAGATCGTGACAAGGTTTTTCTTAGTCATTTTTTGAAGAAGTTATTTCGCCTTAGTAGAACTAAGTTGGCTTTCTCTTCAGCTTACCACCCTCAGTCCGATAGCCAAACTGAAGTTGTCAACTGCACTATTGAGATGTACCTACGCTGCCTCACTGGTGACCATCTATGACAATAGGTGGAGTGGATACTTTGGGTTGAGTACTGCTATAACACTTCTTATCACACTGCTCTTGGCACCACCCCTTTCCAATTGGTTTATGGCAGGGAACCAGCTCGGCTTCTTTCCTATTTAGCAGGTTCTACACGAATTGAAACAGTTGATAAAACTCTCTAAGAACGGGATGCAGTACTCCAAGAT
Organism: Erythroxylum longipes; assembly: GCA_027563885.1. NCBI lineage: Eukaryota > Viridiplantae > Streptophyta > Magnoliopsida > Malpighiales > Erythroxylaceae > Erythroxylum > Erythroxylum longipes. Next base: position 11,376,570 of record JAOQMS010000180.1, on the reverse strand, counting down.
GCTCATAATATGCTCTTGCAAGCCCAACACAGGATGAAAACCACTTATGATTCTGGGCATAGGGAGTTAAATTTTGCAGTCAACGATTGGGTTTGGTTACGAATACAATCATACCGTCAACTAACAGTAGTCGGGCGAAAGCATCACAAACTTCTTCCAAAGTACTTTTGCCCTTTCAAGGTTGTGGCTAAAATATAATCTGTTTCCTATAAACTAGCGCTGCCGGCAGAAAGCAAAATACATGATGTGTTCTATGTTTCTCTACTCAAAGAATACAAAGGACCCAAACCAGCTACTGTAGGAGCCTTACCACCCATGTGCGACGGCAAAACTTTGCCCACTCCTCACAAAGTCCTTCGTAGGAGGTTCAACTGCGGTAGAAGGGAGCTGTTAGTACAATGGGCAGGATGTCCTATTGAAGATGTCACGTGAGAATAGGTTGACCACTTTAAGCAGTTTATCTAGAATTTGAACATGAGGACAAGCTCAAGATCGTGAAAGGAAGTAATGATGTGGATGTTTTTGGGGGTTAGCAATACCAAAGAAGGAAAGCAACAACGCCGTAGCAATTAGCAATTAAGCATATTTTATTTCCTCTTATTGTTTTATTTTTGTTTCCGTTAATGGGATTTTATTTAGTAGAATCTTTTATTTTGGTAAAATCCTATAATTTTCGAATTTTGGATTCTCTACCTCTGTTGATTACGATCCTATCTTTTAGGATCTCTTTCCTTTGTTATCTGCAATCTTTATAAAGGTTGTTAGTATGCAATAAGAAAATAAGTAATTATTCTTTTATTTTTGCTAATACGCAAAGGGGGCTCTGTCAAGGACGAGTCTGCCTATCTAGTTCACTATAGACTGTAAGGATTCTATCGTGTCTAGGCCTGTGACTAGATCCCACGCTAAGTCACGTAACAATGGCTAACCTAAAAGGTCGATTTATAGACTGCTTCACAGAAAAAAGTGAAATTAAAAGAATTAGTCAAACAAATCCATCATGATTAAAATTACAAATTCTCCAACAAACTTTCAAATGAAAGCCCCGAGGTCTTACACTTGGTCCAAAGGTGTATATTTCAGATTGTTATTGTATATCATTACATTTCCCTAAGAGTTGTCAAAATTCATAGGTAACATTTCAGTACAGAGGATTTAGTAATTGTAATTATTCTGACACATTCCATTGCCTGATATATAGCGAGGAAGAGCTTCACTGATCTTACTTCTACATTGAAAGTGGTTTTCGAATTCAGAATTCCAGCTCTTCTCATGAATTAAATGTTAAGAATTATGTGATGAAGCCTTTTGGCTGTGTGGTAAGTTCAACCAAGGTCTAAGTTCTATTCTAATTGTTCTATCCCTCTGTTTCCCTACCAGTATAGTTACTTAATAGCAAAAAGAACGACAATGTTCTAGCTTCATTCTTGAAATTGATAGTGTGTGAAAGTGCAACATATATAGAAACCAAAAGACTCTCGAGTAGGCTAAATTAAAACAACAAAGATGAATATTGACAATGCATCAATATTGCTGCCCCTTTCACCATTGAATTCTTGTTAGGCTCCATTTAAAGGAAAGAGAGAAAAAAGGACACAGCTTTTTCTGATTATACAGAGCAAAAAATTAAAAGATAATTTGTAAATAAGCATTATATATGATTCCTTCCATACATCAAAATCCTAGTGATGAAGCTCTAATAAGCATAAACCAAACAAAAAGGTATAGTGCAGTACAAGACTGTACTTTCAAACTCAGAAACAACGTAAACCCACGGTGAAGACTGATATGATAGGCATGGTACAGCTGAACAATCAGAGTAAGTTATCTTTTCTCATGTCCATTAGCTTAACAACCTTAATAATGCAAAAACTGATGAGTCCTACTATATAACTTGGTCATACATATTAGAATCACCAGGTGAACCGAGCATCAACCTTGCATGCCATAGTCTTCTGCGTGTTCATATAGATTATAGCTTCCTGACAACCCCATCTTTCCAGTTGGGTGGTCATCTCCTGCATTGATTTCATTTCAGTGTAAATAATATACCTCTGTCATTGGTGTCACAGATACGGCATTCAGGTCCACACAGACTGGACTCAGAAAGGCAGTATTAAAGGAAGAAGTAATGAAAGTTATAGCAATTCATATATCCTGGAGATAATTGCTAAGAGCCATCAGGTAGACTTCATGCTTTCTCAATGACACAACAACAAGCCAAACACTTTAACTAGAAATATAGTGCAAGCGCCGTGTAAATCTATGATACAATTTTTACCATTTTATTAACACTGTCCTTCTAAATGCTTCCACAAACAAAGAATATTGATAAATTAACAGATTGAGAAAGCCGACTTCATTAGCATGTCATGCGCAAACGATAAGAGAAAGGCCCATGAAAAAACCATAACTGAAGTTGAAAAACGAGGACATAAGGAACATGAAATTCCACCAACCATAATGTTGGTCGAGTTGTGGATGAAGTAGGAACTCTAATATGGATATGTATACAGTATCACCAAATACTACTCCAACTGATACCAGCCATCCATTGCAAATGTGTGACAATAGTAAAGTGTTACGTTTCCAGGTTATATGCTGCCTAAAGAAGGGAAACCAATCAAATCTGCATATTTGGATTAGGTAACTCACCCAAGAAATGTAGTTCAGAACTCATCTCATGGCTGTGAAAGCACAGGTCTTCAGCCCCTGGAGGGTCTTGGTGGGAGTGAAACATTTCCGGTTTTGTTTTCCTCTCAATCAATGAATCAACTTCTATCTCCACTTCTGACTCAGGATTGTTGGATGAAACAACCAATTGTTTCCTTTTTGATCGAGCTCGCCTGTTCTGAAACCAGTTATACACATTTGTTTGAGATATTTGTCCATGCTGGCCAAGTTCAGAGGTTATTTCTTTGATTTTTTGCTTGGTCGGAGTCCCGGTTCCTTGTTCAAAGATGCGCTCCAGAATTTGAAGTTGTACAGGTGTTGGGGTCCATCGTTGTCTAGCAGTGATTTTGTGCCCAGCAGAAACCATCAGTGGATCGCAGTACAGGGCACCCAGTCTGCCTCCTGAAATTGAAAGTAGTTACTTGATTGAGAGAAGTTTAAACAACTGTAGAAGTTCAGTCTCATCATTTCGACAGTTAATAAATGGAAAAAGATCAGGAAGAGGTGTAACCAGAGCAACCAGCATTCAGCATGTGGAATTCTGTGTTTACGGGGGAAAAGCAGAAGTATTTTGAAACCAATCCAAAGGAGAAATTTTTGATGAGCCTCATCAGAAAAGTTGAGATTAGAATTAGATCATATGGCGTGATCTCCAAGTATCAGAGGATGTCATTAATAATTTGCTTTCATGTGAAAATATAAAGAAAAACATTCAGAATGCCAAAAATAGAATCAGATCAATCTGCAGTGAGTTCGAATGGAAAGAGAAAAGCACAACAACGGGCACATAAAGATGTAACCTTTCATTCGTATTGACGAAATCTACATGATCCGAACTCTAAAAAGATGGCTCACTGAACTTAACTACGCCACAATTAAAGATGTGAGCACAGTGCACATGCTGTAATTAGTGCTAGATGCAGAGTAGCCTAAGAAATTTGACGCTAAAGGTAGACATAGACATTGTTAAGCCCCATAACAGCAGCTTAGAAATACTAGACAAAAACAGAGAGGAGATACAGTGAAGGTATCAAAACCCTAGACAAAGAATACTTCTCAAAAAGGGGGGGGGGGAAAAAAAAGCAACTCCATAACGACTTAACCCATAGTGAACAAAAACCTAATGAAAGATCAAGACTTTTACTTAACATTACACTACCTCCATACACACAATCTGCTCGCGTGCAATCTTTTTGAAGAATTACCACCAAACCATCAAACTAAATTCAATAGAGAAGGAAAGAGAGAGTATGAACATAAGAACAAGATATGGACCTGCAAGATCTTGCTGGGCAGAGAGGGTCTTGTGCATCTCCACCAGTTGCTCACAAATGGTAGCGTAAATGGCAATCTGCTTCCTGAGAGTTTCTAGTTGCTCATCTGTCATAACCTTAACATATAACATGCCTCCATTTCCATTAACACTGATACTGACATTTCTCGAGTCTCTTTGAGTCTGATTGTCTGGTAATTGTTGCTGTTGATGGTGTTCTTGATTATTATCCCACTCCATGTTTTCTTACTCATAACACACACAAAAAGCACGTCCTCAGTCTCTGTTTTTCTGTATAAAAAGGGAAAAGAAAAAAAGAAAAGCTTTAACACAGAAGGAAAGGCGTGTACTGTAGTCAGTGGGGAATTACTCAGGAGAAGAAAGGTGAAAGAAACAGACAAACATACGGTGAAAAGACAGGGCTGGGAAGAAAGTTTTATATTGTTTGGTCTTTGGTACAAGGTGTGGTGGCTGGTAAGACTTTTTCTCTGTTCAACCAAAATGTTAAATTTGATATGTAACCAACAGAAAAGAGAAGTAGTAAATCCTTTTCAGATCCATGGTTCAATATTTCCAGGAGTTAATGGGATTTGTACGTCTAAAATCCATCAACACTGGCTTCAAGATACATTTGAATGAGATGACTTGCACCTCCACCAGTCAAACTTCTCTATCCAGTAAAAGACGGGGCTGGACCGTCCAAGAGTTTGACTAGATCAATGTTGATGGAAAAAAATCGGTGCAGAAAATCCAAAAAGTTGGGATATGGAAGTCAAGTTTTACCAAAGGCTAGTTTGGAATGAACGCTGTGAGATTAACGTTACCCGCATCAAACCACCATAAAACTGTGTAACTGACAGGACGCCAAGGCCGAAGAATCAAACCATATTTATCCGGATAATATCTTTTATATCAGTTATATTATTCTTATTAAATTTTATTAAATTTTATCATCATATTTATATAAATATATAAATAAAATTTAATCTAATAAAATTGAAACATAGAAAGTGTATCAGAAAATTTGCTGGGTGTTTATTCATACATTAATGGGGTAGGGTAGTTTAGGCTCAATGGTCATAAAAACTGCAGACTTTTGCACTTTTTGCAGTCCGAAGTGGTTCTTTTGGAGCACCGTGTCACTGACACAAACATGCACGGTTTTAAATAATGTCCATAGCGCTTACTTCACATCACTCCAGTGACGCTCTTACTAACCTCCCCTCTTCCCACATGCTTTTTTAAGTTTCTTATTCCCCTCCTTATTTTATCTGTTTCTTTTCCTTAATGAGCACAGAGAACAGACACAGTACGTGTAACAAGAATATGTATGGTATGTTCCTGTTATGTCATGTTCTTCAAGAATTATTGGAGTTGATGTGGCCTTAAATTACGTTCATGTGATCACCCTTACCATGCGGGTCTCTGCAATTTTTATTCTTTGTGAAACGACCTTGGTAGGTATTACATAGTCTACGATCTCTACGCTGACAATGGCTTCCTATTATTCAAGTGGTTTCCTGGTAAATGTTCGCATTCAATTAAATATCATTGCGTTAACACGTGTGCCTTCTTAGATGGTCTGATCGGCCTACCAACATTTGACTTGGGATTTTTCTGATGTCGAGGATGCTTACAGTCCAAGTCGGTACTGCTTGAAAGAGATTCTTTTAAGACAAATTAAGAGGTGGAGGGCCATGTGCAGCTCTCAATTCTCAACAACGTGAATGAGAATTTGAGATCAATCTGTGAAGGGATTTCATGCCACTGGAAAAGACGGTTTTGGCTCGACCACGAGCAACACAATTGTAGGCCAACGGCGTATTTCAGGACAAGAACCAAAGCCCATGGCTGGGAAATCTATTGACCTTGGCTGTCTTTGTCCCTCTTTGTGCTTTCGACGGAGCCATCTTTTTATGCTAGTTCCCTTTCAATCTTGACTATTTTTCTTTACAAGAAGTATTTGGTTTATGTCGAGCATCTAATTAATAGATTATAATTTAGTGACAAAATTATTTAAAGGTATTTTTATCTTATATATAGTAAATATATAAGATAAATATATGAAATTATGATAAAATTATAATTATAAAATTTATATTGTATTTATCTATTTTCTCTAAATTGTTCTTAATTATTGTTTTATTAAGGTTGGAAAATAATAAAATATGAAAATATTAACACGTTATATTTTTTCTTGTGAAGGAAGTTGTTGATTTTATATATTAAAGTATCAAAATACTTAAACAAACATATGCGTACTTATTAGAAAACAATCACGAAACTGACCTTATGTGAAAAATACGTTTGGAACATTACTTATATGGCTACAGAAATTTTTATTGTGATGATTATATAATTAATCATTTTATTTAAATCTTCAAAGTTATCTCATATGAGGATTGTTACGTTTTAATACTACTTATGACATATTCTAGTCAAGAATAGTTCAATCAATAACTATTGAATATAGTATGAATTATATGGAGGTGGTTGAGTGATAAATACATTATTCATCACCTAAAGTGACTAGGAATAATGTATTATTATTTTCAATTAGTATTAATTTGAAAATTTTTTAACCAAGGTGGAATGAAACTTTGTAAAATAATTTACAAATGTCATTGATTGAATCAATTGCAAACGGTGGAGAACTAATAAGATTATACTCAAATAAAATAGACATTAATTTTATGCTCTGTACCTAATTGGAACATTGTATGATGAAAGAATCGAATTATATGAAAAAATCATACATGAAATGTTAGTGAAAACCACTTTGACGCTTAAATATTTAGACGATCATGATGTATTGCTAAATGTTAATTTTGGTCTATGGATATAAATTATTTGATTAGAGAAATAAAGATAAATTAAAAAGTTTAATTTATCTAATCCTAAATATGATTTAGGGTTATAATTTGTATTAATTGTCAACATATTTGGGAACTCAATGAGTCACACACAAAGAATAAATTGAAGAGAGAAAAGATATTTTAATCATGTTAGACTTGATTGTAAAACTTGATAAATTTTATGATTAAATATGATATATTTAATAAATAAGAATTAATATGAGCTATTGAATCTTATTTGAGTATAATTAGTATTTAATTAAAATTATTTATAATTCTAGACAAAGTTTAATTGAAATTTAAACTAAATTACTATAATGTCCAAAAAAACTATCATAAAGAAGCTTATTCTCTCAACATGTTTTGTAGATATCGTTAAAGGTAGTTGAGATGAGTCAATTTCAGAAACAATTGAAGGGAAACAACAAGAATATGAATAAGTTTCGGAATAAGGTATGAATTATAATTCATATTTTCTTATGATTTATGTGTTAATCATGTTATATAATTTTAAATGATCTTGATTTCCTGAAATCAAATACAAAAAAATTTCTCAATTATTAGATCATGTGTTGATTTCCCAACAAGAAGTTCTTTTGAGTTCAACAATTACAGGTTAGACGCAAATAATCTCTACAAAGCTATGTAGCTTTGATGGTAACTTGTTATTTAGAATTGAAACTTGATTGTATTAGTATGATCGCCACAGGAAAAGAACTTAGAAGCTAAAGAACCAACTAAGCCACTAATTGAGGCAGTTGGTGCAGTGATCATTTTGTTGGTATGAGTAAACAGATAGTGGAATATGGGGCCAATCTACCTATCACAAACAGTCTTTCTGGTATGAGGTTGCACTCGCAATCGGATTTATTGGCATAACTTAGCTTATATATCAAGTGAAGATAAGAGATCCGTTGGATTTTTTAAAAAAAAATGATATTCTGTAGGGGTGAATTCTTACTTGACCAGGACATTCTAGTTCACCTAACAAGATCGCATAAGCCCCAATTCTAGTTCTCGATACTGATTTTCTGGGTGCTTTTCAAAGAAATGAACTTGATAACTGTCAAGTCTTTAACTTGTCTACTATTTTGTGATTTTTAAAAGATTCTTAAAGATTAGTGGGAGATCTTGTAATGGTCTTCCTTTGATTATGTTGTTCCTGCACTTTACCTGTACTTTATATGCAATTCATCCTGGCGATGATTAATTTACCTCTCAGTGGTGCAGCAACAATATACTACACAGAGGCGGCGAGGAATCTAGGGCGACCCCACCTTTCTTTCACGTTTTATTTTTCTTTGCAGTGAGAAAGATGGAAGCTTTGCAACTAAGAATGAAAGTTGTGGCTGATCTTCTCCATCGACATCCGGTTGGAAAACAAGGGAAATCGTCAAACTGGTGAGTCCGTTTCACACTACATTCCATGTGAGAACATGTTTTTCTATGATAAAGCAGCTGGCCCGTACCCATGTTTTTCCAACTTAACAAGCCATCATAGGAATGGCCATGATGTTCGCAAGAAGTGGAGCTACACCCGCCGCATCACATCACAAAGAAAACAATCTCAAAAGTCAAATTTGGAAATAATACGCGCTCGGAACCAAATGATTTCTAGGCCATCAGAGTCTTAAAGATGCACATTTCGTTCGGAAACCACAGAACAGAAGTAGGCCCACATTGTAAAGAGTGTGTACTAAATAGCAGGAATAACCTTTCTCTTTGGTATTGTGAAGCTTATTTCTGCGAACAATAACTTACTTGACGAAGACAACAACAGTTCCCCAAAAATTTACGCAATAATATTAATATAGGCAATCAACTGATTTAAATATGAGGGTACAAGGACTTCCTTCTGTATCATACAGAATTCGCACTTGCCTAAACCAAGCAAACATGATCGTTCCCATGCCAATATCTCCAATGTATAACCACTATTTGTACGTATTTCACGTTCTTCACTTCCTGCTCATACTAAAATTCCAGACAGTATCATACACCATGTCCTTCAAAGTTTCCTCAATAAGATCTCTCATAATCAGGCATTCCATCTCCTTTCCGGATGCATTAACCTCGTCATCTTCCAAAGTAGACCATGGAATCAATTCTAGATTCCTGGCCTCCAAACTGTCTAGTGAGTAGTAAGGCTTTTCATTTGGAGGGTATATATACCCGCACATGGTCTCCCACACACGATCAACCAACTTCCTTCCACATAAAGGTGACAGCATCAACGTACCGATAATCTTTCTTCTGAATCTAGACATGGTTATGGTTGGTCCAAGCACTGATGAAAGCGCTTCGTTTAACAAATCAAATAGCAGTTTGTGGTCTACCTTCTCATTTTTATCCAATATAGTATCCCTGTACTTCTCCTTCTTTTCACATGATTCTTCCACTTCTTGAAACACTGAGTTGCTGATAAGTGTTCCAGTTGGGGATAAAAAATGGTCAGATGGTCCATCATAAAAACCAGAAGCAACAAGTAGATCTCTTATGTACGCCTCTGTTTTGTTCTCCAAATCAACCATCAATTCCACTGGCTCATGTGCCATTGTTTTGTCCTCAAGCTCCTTTGATTCAAGTTGGTTTAGTTGCCTCCGCAGCACTTTAAAAAGCAAGAAACAGAACAAGTTATCAGCAGCTTTGTCCACAATCCAGCTAGGATAAATATACCGAACAGTATTTCAGAAAATTGTACACTTATGTTTGAACAGTGAGAACTGGAAAGAGCTTCATTTCACTAGTTGATAAGTAAGAAGGCAGCAGATTGGAGGCATGGAAGTTCAAGTGACTAATAAAACACGTTCAGAATCACGGCATACTCACCAGCAGAAATCAAAGCTTACTAAACTGCCTTCTCCTAGAGTCTTGTAACACAAGGGCACCGTGAGAAATTATGACAAATGAGGCAAGGCCACCGAAACAGTTCAAATCGTACATGGAATATAATCCATGCATAATGCATAAACCTAAATATGCGTAACAATTGAAATAGATTCCATCTGTATTGAGGCAAGATATGTATGTTTCTAACCATTTAGATTAGAGCTGATCTCTCTGAAAACCCGTGGAACGGAATTGCATTCTCCTAGATCAGGGGTTGATGCTGGGCTGGTATCATCTGCTGGCCACCAAAACTCTTCTTCAGGACTGCCACAGACTGATGCAGGACTTGGAGGTACCTCAGTTGAGTTCTCCTAAGACACATGACAAACAAACATACAGATTTATTTATTGAAAAACTGCATAGGATGTTTAAGAATATAAACGAAGAATTTAGTGGTACCATAATGGGCCTGTCCCTCAAGTTCATAGTAACTGTTGGTCCACTCATGATATCTTTCATGAGGTCACGCTCAAGACCGTGGGATTCTGCTGTTGATTGCATTTTCTTGCCAAACAGCCTACCCTTAAGAGTGAGGCTGTATCTAAAATTTGCGACCTTTTCCTTGATATTAAAATTTTCCTTCTTCCCTTTTCTCATATCCAGAGTCACATTTTCAAGGGATTCTTGCTTCCTCCTGATATGGACGCCAGTTAGAACACGGCGATCCTCGAGAAGAGGCCACCCAGATGATTTTCCAGACACAGGAGCTGACAAAGATCTTATCAAGTTTCTAGGAGACGAACCCCTAGGAAACAATGAATCACCATCGTCATGCCTGAAAGATATGGTTTGGATTTCTTGTTCATCTTCCATAATTTCCCCATAAGCCTGTGAATTTCGAGTTTTCGAGATATCTGCAACTTGTTTTATTCTACCCTTTTGGTCATCTAAGAGAGATGATATGGAGCTGCTACTGACAACTACTTGAGCATCGAGATGCGTCTTTCTCTTCAGAACATTCCGTGACCTTTCTGACAAGAATCTCCTGGTATGCCTGTTGATCAATTCCGGAGGACCAGGTATATTGAAATCAACTCCACGTGTATATGATCGCATTGAATCTGATCGAGGCAAATTCATTCCTTGCTCACGGCTAACAATTTTTCTGACTTGTTTTGTTATGTCTTGAGCAATTTCTTTCGGAACTGATGGCTTTTCACTAAAAGGAGTCCCAATTCCACTTCCTCTGACTACAGAACCTCTTTTAGGAAAATTTCCCTGTAATTCATATCTCAACCGTTCCTTTACCTCCGCAAGAAAACCTTCCATACTACCTTTTTTCTCTGAAGTGCCTGAGGAATTGGTAAAACAATCTTCATAATAACAAGTCTGGTAAGGACCAGGTTTCAAGATCACTATCCTTGTGGGAGCTGAAATAGAATCCAATTTGTGATCGTAATACAAAGACTGTATATTTGAAGAAAGGCATTCCTTCTGCTCGGTTGGGATTAGTTCTCTTCTAAGCTTATGATGCTCGAAGCCAAAATTTTCATGTGACTTGGCTTTCACCTCAAAGCCTTTATGTTCTAAAGACTTCTGACTTCCTGGTTGGCCAAAACATGAATTGTTTACAACTTTTGGCTTGTTAATGTTATGCCGAGCAGGAAAATGGTCAGAAATGCTACCAAGTTCAACAAACTTGGAACATTCCTCGAACCTGGCAGCTTGCCGTGCTTCAAAGTCTTTCTTAAATTTTTTCAGTTCCTCTTCTTGTGGATGTTCCCGGGACCTTGGCTCTCCTACCTTCTGTCTGTCGTCCCGTCTATCAACATCTCTATCTTCACAAGGGTATAATAAGTTGAGGTCCACCTGACCGTAAGACTTTGTCTTGGAAGATAAATTTTTGGTCAGCAACACTTCATTCCTATACTTTTTCGAGACACTGGATTTTGTGCTCTCACTCCTTGTCTCAGTTGGCTTGACAACTGATTTTGTATCCGGTGGCAGCATATCCAGACCCATTAGTCGAGTTACAATGCTCGGTGCATTTTTCCTTGTATTAGATTGTTTAGAAATTTCCTCATTGATCAACCTCTTCATTGAAAGTTCCTTTGGATAGCAGTTCTTCACAGAGCAGTCTTCTTCAACTTTACAGGAATACTGAAATTTTTACAGCAAGATCTATATAAAGGATTATGGAAAGACCACAAAACCAAAATCATTAATTAAATATATGAAGTCCTGCATACATAAAGTTGGCCGTAAATTCAACAACACTAAACGGAATCAACATTGATAGTCAAGCAGTACAAACAAATGCATGATAGTATTGTTTCTGCATGGTTAAAGGTTTCTGCCATAGCATAAAACTGAAAAGTAATGGGATCCTCAGGTCAAGCATGAAATTTTGATCAACCTACAACATAGTCCAAAAGGAAGAAAAACACAATTAGGCAGAGACTACAATAATTACCACTGCATTTCCTGCACCTGAGCAATGCTGAGAAGTTTCAACTTGCAGTTCCAAGCTATTTCTAGGAGCTTCAATTCCTGCGAAGCAGACAATAAACTGCTTCATTTTTTAGTCACGTAAGGAAAGGAATAGCTACTATTTCATCGCGAATTTGTCACTGTTCTTACCATAATTCCATAATCATGGAGCCTAAAGTCCACCTCATACTAGACCATGTTCTTTAACTTTTAAAACATAACAATCCACTGGATAACTGTCCCTGGAAACCATCCTAGTAATTTTCAAGAAAAGCGTATGAGGCCATTTCATTTCTTGCAAATTATTGATATAGTTATCACAATAGGGTACCCTCACAATAAAAAGTTGATGATTATATTAACACGGGATTAAGATTTAGCATATCGAATTCTCTCTTCAAGTTATACAGAGGATCGTTAGTCAATTCCAAGAATATTAGTTACATTGGTTATTTTTAAGATTTATTTATCATGTTCCATTATCCAACCCTTAAATGAATTGTCGTTAGTCATATTCTGCAAAAGAATCAGCTATCACTTGCATTTAAGAATGAAAACTAGAGAATGAACTGAGTGCAAGCTTCAGTGGAATACAATTTGCAAAAGTTGATTGCGATTACCATCAACATGCCGCTTATTTGCAGATATTTTCTTAGCCATGCCGTCTTGATTGAGGTCAAAAAGCTGAAATAATCCTCCCATGCAGCAATGTGTTTACCAAAATTCTGCCATTTACTTGTATGCATCTGCCTTGACTCATTAAATAGTGCAACTTATCCCACCTAGTTTTGTAATCTGCAAGGCCACAAGTTTATCAAAATATCAATAAAAATGAACTTGCAATCTGACCAAGATTTCCATTATTAATTGGCAAATTCAATATGTGAGGCAGTTTGTTTCTGGCAACAAAGCAAAATCCTTCCAAGTTTTCCATGGTGGTATTTTGCAGGTATGAACTGCTGAAACAAAACCAAGATAGAAGTAAAAATAGTTTTTTTGCATCAGAACTACGAAATTATAGTTCTAAGAAGCTCTGCAGAATTGAACTAAACACTTGGTTAAACATTAAAGTAGATGCTTGATCTACTAGAATTGAACAACAATCATTTAAGCATTTGATTTGACGAAGGTGCCCAAAAGAAAAAGAACCGAAAGGAAATATCAAGAAAGAAAGAAAGAAAGAAGAAAAAGAGAAGATATCAACTTCCTCATATAGCATTCACTGGGCTTGAATACAACGTGATTTTGATAAATTTAATTCTTGTGAACTAGAAAAAGGAAAGAAGTTGGACGCTAACTGAGAATGAGGCAACTGAATAGTTGGGGTACAGTTGTTTTGGATGTTAATCAACGTTTCAAAAGGCAATCGAGATAAGAGCACAAAAATGTGAAACTTGCATTCCTTCTCTTTTGACACCAAAATCTTCAACGAGACACGAATTGCACAACTATCAAAACGAGAGCTTAATTTCAAAACGTACCAAGGAGAGAAAATCACACCTATTAGTCAAAACGAACCCACCGCTCGCCTCCGAAGCTTTAGAAAATCTGAACTTGAAATTCATGGACTAAGTTAAGCTCACCCACCTGTTTTTCAAAAGAGGGTGAGAGAAAAAGAATATTTTTGACAGAGAACTGCACGATGAAGCAGAAAGAAATTCAAAAGCTTGCGATTTGATTTGTATATTTTCAGAGCCGAGTAATGTAACAAAAACTGATCTTCATAATGATGATTCAGGTAAACATCACACCTCTTTAGTGGACAAAGTCTCTTTCTTGCAATGAGCCACCAGAAAGCGAATCTCCATTCCATATAACTACATTTACTCGATTATTCAGCAATTATGCTTTTTCTTCCTTTACTACCATCTACTATTCCATTTCTCGATTCCAAAGCTTTACAATTGGACTTGTCATGAAGCAACATCTAGTTTGGACCAGCCAGTCTTAAACTGTCAAAGTATAGGAATATCCTTATCTCTCTGAAACACAAGTAAAGACTTGGAGGAATTGCTCGTTTGAGAACCAATAATTCAGTATCCAGATAACATAAGCGCATTAGTTTCACAAAAGGGTTTTCCTTTCATGGATCTAACTTTCCAACCAGCAAGAAACTGGAAGGGTGTAAGGAAAACATTCACTGGGGAAGGGGTATAGGTTATCCAGACAAAGAAACAATAGAAAAAGACACAAAACTGAAAATGAATTAGGTTGTTAATATTAAAACCAAAGAAAGAGAATGTTTTTTGCTGCGTAGATATGACCAACAGGTCATGGACACGAACACGAGCTACTCCTGGCCCCATGAGACTCTGAAAATAACTGTTGAAGGAATGTGTGTAGTTTCCCTACTGGTTAGTTTGCAACTAACAGTTGGCTTGTACAAATTAATTTTACTACCCGCAACGCCGTACCATTGCTGGTCTGATGAGACACACTAGAATGTGTGAGTCATTATGATAGAGAGAGGAGCGAGTGATATTTGATTTTTCTTTTGGACCTTTGACCAACAGGTTTTGATTTGTAAAGCTTACAAGAAAAGTAGAAAGCACCCGACATATTTAATTTGGAATGACATAATCATCAACTATTTCAGCTTGTAGTACGTTACGATTAATTAAAGTTCATCAACATGCTAACTAATTGAAAGTAACATACGGTGGAGGATATGCTTTCAAACAAGCTACCCTGCTTTCCTCAGAGGACGCATAAATGGGAAAGATGGGTGAATCCCAATATCCTATAACATTTCAATTTGCCATTTACCAAAGCACATGGATGGTGGGACAAAAGCCATCAATGAAACGTATAGTCTAACTAATTCAGGACAATCTCGTATACCAATTATTTTGTAAGTTTGGGCATGTTTGCATGTAGCGTGCGTAATATAATTCTTCATTTTGAGCTTTGCCATCCCATCCTCCCGATTCTTCAGAGTATGTTAAAGTTTTGATAGATTAACTACTAAACCTGTATGTTCTAGTTCCTGAAACAACGTGATTCTCCGTAACAAAGTTGAGAAGAGAGAAGAAGAGCATAATAATCATGAACGTACACAACTTATTACGATAATGAGCTCAAAAGTGGCTGTAAAGTGATACTTTTTATCCTAATGATGTGAGAGCCGCTTATCATGTGCTTAAAACCTCCATCTCCCTACGTAATAATGAAATGAGAGACGCAAGTACTTGTTCGTCTGAGGCTCCATTAAAGCACTAGAAAGAGAGAGGTTGCTCCCACACCCTAATGGGGACCAGGCCACCAGGGTCTGGGCAATTTTCCTCCACATGGCCGACGCGCAGGGCTTGGACAAGCTTTTGGTTTGTGAAATTATAATGCTATTGTCTTCTATGGAGTTAGTAGCTGCGTAGGCCAGTACTTGGATTACTCTTTGAAAGCTATCTACCAAATACGAATCACAAAGTTTAGTTACACAGGCTTGGGCCTTGGACTATTTTTTTGCTCAACATTACTTTTTGTTTGATCCAAGACTCTTTAGGTCCTAACTGTTAGGTTTGCAATGATAACGGGACAAATGGTAAGCAGGTGCATATGAGATGAGGCTTAGCCCTCATTTGACTCAACTTTATGAATTAATGACACACCACCTCTTTGTAAACTGATTTTTATTTTGATTATTATATTTTAAAAAATACTACTTATCTCTTTATAGTATATTTTATATTAAATAAAGATGATAATTTAAAAAATTATATGACAACTAAAATAACACTATAAGAGGTAATTGCTGCTTTCCAAAATATAGTAACAAAATTTAAAAAATTCAAACCATACAAAAATTTAATGTATTTAAATATAAAATAAAATTTACACATATAATTAAGTTATTATGAAAAATTTTAATTACATATTTAAAATTAAACTAGTTGACAAGTTAAGACACCAACTTAATCAAAATAATTATTGAAAGATCTAAATACAATATTATTTAATTTTTTAATATTTAGAGAAGTTCATAACCAATAACACTTTTTCCGAAATGACCCTATTTTAATAGTTTAAGTCTAAAAAGTGATTTTGACCTTGCTATTTGTGCCATGGCTCGAACATACTATCTTAGGTCCGAATAGGCCTCTAACCTTACCCAAGCCCCCTTGTAGCAAGGATCAGTTTGCCTAGTCTTGATTCAATCTATTGTCATTCATATTTATATTTAAAAACTTTAAGAGCTAAGTAGATCACTTTTATAGAATAATAACAAAAAAAATTATTTTATATTTGAATCTAAAAATTATAGACATGTAGGATTAGAAAAATGGGATTCATATTCACGTATAAGCTAACATGATGCAAATAGAAATGCAAAGAAAATGTAAAACGTAGTCAGCAATGGCAATGATTCGTACTAACATATAAACAATTAAATAATAATTTATGAAATTAGTAAGCAGGAACTGAAAAGTTGGAATCCAAGGATGAGAAGGAGAAACATGCGGCTGGTATCGGGTTGGAACAGTCGTTGATTAGTTAAGAGAACGTGTCATTCCTTGATTTGGAGGAAAACTGTCGGTTTCAATCAAAGATTCATAGATCTTGTCGTTTACACAGGTGGAAAATAAAGTCAGACCGTCAGACAACGGTTGGACTTAAATCAGATAAAACAACTTCTCCCAGTGGATCCCACCCCTTCCCTCACCCTAAGATCAAACAATCCCACCCCTTGTTCTCAATAGCTATGTAACACGCACACACACGTATGTATATATATAATATAAAGAAGCGTCTATGTCTCGAAGAAACCGAAATCAACCGTCCCTTCACTCTCTCTCCCTCTCTATTGCTTTCTCCGACTGAGTTTGTCTGAAGAAGAGTTTTGTTCTTTTAGTGGATCGCGATTGCTTCTAATCGTTTTCTACTTCTAAGATCTCAGATTTCCATTAAATTTCACATATATCCTTGTTGTTACTATGTTCGTCAAGAAGCTTGTGGAGAAGGCTTCTAAGAAGGTTCATCTCATTTCCGTTCCTTTTCTTTTTTCTCTTGATCTGTTCTTCGTCATCGGCTTTAGCCTCGTTTTCTGATTTCTGATTGATGCATTGATCTGTCTGTTACTTTTTCTCTGTTTCCATAGCCAGTATGTTCAGTTTGACATCCAACGCTTCGTTAACTGCACTTTTACATGGGAGGATGTATGATGGATTTGCTTAGCTAATTAAATTTTGTTCAGTAAGCCCCTTCTGTTTCTGTTCATTATTACGCTTCTGATGAATTGGAGAATTGATGGAAATTAGATTGTCTCCATTTACGGGAAGGAAATGAGATAAAGATTGATAGGGGCATTGATGGCAATTAGATTATTTTAGTATGTCGATTTGTAATGGAAAGTAATTAAAGTTCTGTTTTGAAAAGGATAGTGACTGTAATTTTCTGTTACGTAATAAGATTGGAGGACACATTTTACCGTTGTCCTCCGCATGAGTGCCGAGTTGGTCAGATTGGGTTGAGGACACAGTACGACATGTCGTTGCTAGTGTCACAGACTTCCGCTTCTTATATGGCATACATCTTGGGCCCATCTCTATTTGTAGCTCATCAACTATTTACAGTCCTTAGATTCCAGTAACCTTTTTCTTTCTAACCCTTTATTTTCCACTTTCTTAACGTTAATTATCCAAAAGATCCCTTGCCTACCTCTTGGATTGTGACAGACATATATTAATTACAATTACAAATTGGCTTCTCTCTCATAAACTTTTTAATACAAAGTTCTATAGAGACCAGAACGCACCCTTACGGCTGCCACGTGTATCCAATGACAGCAAAGAAACCTATCTTATCCTCCTGAATTAGTGCCAAACCAATCTTGACCTTTGCTTTTCTGTATGATTTATTTAGCATAGCTTTAGGACTGTCAACGTGTCCTATGTCCATGTGATGGGCGGTGATCAATTTATTGCAAAGATTTTTGGCGCTTGACCAAGAAACCTAGTCAGTTTGTCTGTCTTTGTCCATGTCGGAAACATACATGTGCCAACTGGCATTGCCGTTAAGGCACTGCCCGTTGCCCATCTTTGTTGGATCCCTTAGCTTACCATGATTGTCAGGTTGGACTGACGTTCGGTAATCTTCCACGCTCCAGAATAACGACGAATTGAAGTTAAATCACCGTATTCTCTATCACAAAACGTTGCGTTTTGCTTCATTGACCTCTGGATAAGTCAAAGAATTTTTCTGCAGACAACAGGGAATTGGGATGGCATAAAATCTAGCGACGTGGATCCAAGGCTGACATTTCACTATGGGATACCATCAAGAGCTGCCATGTTGGCTTATGACCCTATTCAAAAGATACTTGCCATATCCACCAAGTGAGCTTGATTGTCTAAATATGGAAAAGTGTTTTTTCCCCCCTCGAGGTGCAAAAGTGTTCTCCTGACTTAAGTACTGTTTTCTTTCTTTAGAGACGGAAGAATTAAGCTATTTGGTAAAGATAATACACAGACTCTGCTTGAATCTCCTGAAGCTGTACCAAGCAAGTTTCTTCAGGTGTATATACATGTGATTCTTCCCTTGTAGCTTAGACTTTGGTCTAACTTATTAAAGGACTAACGTTGAAGACCATTGTTACTATGTTTCAGTTCTTTCATAACAGAGGCTACCTTCTGAACGTAACTTCCAACAACCATATTGAGGCAAGTTCCTTGATTCTCCTGCTATTTCTGCTTTTTATTTGATAAATACCGTTGTGGGGTTGTGCATTTCGATACTTGGTAAAAACATATGATGAGCGCAACAATTGGAAGATATGGACATTGAGCTTAACGCAAACATGCCTTAGGTTTGGGATGTAGACAAGAAGCTGCTGTCTCAAGTTCATGCTCTAAAAGAGGACATTACCTCTTTTACTGTCATGCAACTTAGTCTTTACATGTAAGTGTTTCCCCACTTCAAGTTCTGCTTAATAAGAAGTCATATGCATGTACCTATTACACGCAAGTTATGGCTACGAGATTCATGTGGGCAGGTACGTTGGAGACTCCCTTGGTAATGTTTCAGTTTTCAGGCTGATCGAGGAACCATGTCAAATAGTTCCAATGGCATATAACGTGCCTCTCTCTGCTTCTCATGGTGAGACCATTTTCTTCTTCTCCAAGTTCTCTATTCTACTAAACAGCTCTTCATGACTGCTCATCATTGACAATTGTGGCCCTCATCAGGGAATTCAACAGAAGTTTCAAGTGATACAACTGTTGTAGACATTTTACCTCAACCAACAGCTGAAAGTAAGAGGTAAGACTATTTTTAGTTGTTGACTTTAGATTTTAGTAAGTTCTTTGACATTTGCAATCGTCAACGAATGGAAGTGACTTCTTGCACTTCCGTTTGATCACAGTACTTATCAAAAGGCATATATTTGCTATAGTAGGTGTAGCACATCTGAAAGCTAACAATAAGATGACAATGCTGTAAAACAATGACAGCGTGTGGTTCAAAAGCAGAGCTAACTTCCTTTTCCATTTGATCAGTATGCATGGCTCAACAATCACGCTTGTATTCTT
Source organism: Erythroxylum longipes (assembly GCA_027563885.1). NCBI lineage: Eukaryota > Viridiplantae > Streptophyta > Magnoliopsida > Malpighiales > Erythroxylaceae > Erythroxylum > Erythroxylum longipes. Next base: position 11,356,929 of record JAOQMS010000180.1, on the reverse strand, counting down.
TTTCATTCACATGAATATGCGAGGACTTGCGGTTTGAACTGGCTGTTGCATTTAATGCAGGATGTTAATTGTATTCAGAAATGGTGTATTAACTTTATGGGATCTTCGTGAAAGCAAATCCATTTTCACGACAGTTGGAAGTTTGCTGCAATCACAAATTAATGAAACAAAGAAAGTAACTTATGCATGCTGGGTTTGTCCTCTTGGAAGTAAAGTTGCAGTTGGGTATAGCAATGGCGAGATTCTCATTTGGGGTGTTCCTGACAACTCTACCCTAAAATCTGGATCAACTTCAGATGGTAGCATTCAAAGTATTCCAACAACTAAACTTAATCTTGGATACAAGGTGGACAAGGTCCCAATAGCATCAATGAAATGGCTTCATGCAGAGGGGAAGGCAAGCCGACTTTATGTTATGGGAGCTTCTGACTTTGCATCCTCGAACATGTTGCAGGTAGTCCAATTTTTATACATATCTAAACAAAATAAACAATTTTCATGTCACTTCATAATGAAAGCTTTTTTTAATACTTGTGATGATCTATGATTTTGTCGATAGTGATCTATCCCAAGTTTCATCTCCCATTTGCTAAGCCTTTTTTACTGAATTGTAAATTTGTATACACTTCATTGCTCCATTTTTTGTCGTCTTATGAACTGGTTATGAAATATGAATTATGGTTCTTGTTTTGATGAGCAGGTAATATTATTAAATGAGCAAACTGAAACTCACACAATCAAGTTGGGGCTTCATCTGTTTGAGCCTTCCATTGACATGGAGATCATTTGTGGCACTTGTGAGCAAAATAAACATAAACAGGATTCTTTAATCTTATTAGGTAAATCAGGGCACATTTATGCCTATGATGACCATTTTATTGAAAAGTATCTCCTACAATCCCAAACTAGGAACTCACACTCATTGCCCAAGGAAATCAAGGTGAAGATTCCATTTGCTGAATCAAGCATCACCATAGCAAAATTTATCACAGGTAGTCCAAATTTCTTAATTTCTAGTGATGAGGTAAAATAGTGGCAAATCTTTGGTTATTCAAAGTTTTGCCTATATGGTCATCTTTACTTATTGATAGCAAGCATGTGAGAATTCTCTTTCTTTGTTTAGGACTACAATCAGTTGGGCAAAAACTTTCCATCATTTCTTCCTCTAGAGGTAAAGCCCAAAGATGGAACCCTCGTACAATTTACCAGGTTTACAAAGGTTAAAAACTTGTACATAACTGGACACAGTGATGGCTCCATAAATTTTTGGGATGTCACTTCCTCTTTCTTTACCCCAGTTTTACTATTAAAGCAACAGGTACCATTTTATAACTTGGTATTTCTTTTTCGTGTTCTTGTTAATTCACTGCTCAACCCTTTTTCATTTGTTCTCCCAAATGCAGAGTGAAGATGATTTTTCTGTAAGTGGTGTAGCATTAACAGCATTGTATTTTGATGTTGAGTCTCAGTGATAGGTTGCATTTCATGCATGGTTTATAGGATAGTTTGCATTCATTTTGCATGTGTCTGTTTATTATTTATGTGTTTTTGTGTGCTTTTATGGTTGTTATGCGTGCAGGAGACCAAAGTGGGGATTGAAACCGTAATGTAGGAGATTTGGGCTGTTTTGGAGAAGTTACGTGCTGGAAACAGATACAACATGCCCATGTCGTATCGGGCAAGAACTGGGCCGAATTTATGGACGAATTTTAAGCCCAATCGTCATCTATTTTGGACTGGATCTTTGTTGGAGACGCCGGACACCAGCTAGGAAGCCATAATGAAGAATCCAAATTGAAGACTAACTAGGAAACTTTTACTAATTTTGGCTAGGGTTACGAATTGGAGGCTATAAATTCCTTATGGCATAAGGAAATCAGGGACCTTTTTACGACCTTTGCTTCTCACTTTTGAACGTCCTCTTTTCCTGTTTTGAGTAGTTTATAGCCAGCCACCATCGTGATTGTAGTTTTCATGTTATTTTCTTATGTTCTTAGGTTAGCTATGAACAACTAAACCCTTTTCTAGTCAGGGTGCTTGGATATTCAGCCATGGATGATTTGTGAGACTATGTTTTTTTTGTTTATGCAATTCAGATATTTATTTAATTTCTGTGCTTGAACCAGATTTATTATTGCTTAATTTATTGTGCAATGTCACTAGTTGTGTGATTGATTAAGTAATAAATTGCTGAATATGATAGTATTGTCATGGATATTATTCTATCAAAGTAGCGAATTGGTTTTATCTTGCAAACGATGTATGTTGGTGGTAAAATCGATATGGAATTAAATAATCTGACTAAATAAATTACGGCATTTTCGAATTTATTGGTTAGGACAAGGGTCTTTTTCATTCTTAATACAACTAGAGATTAATCTTGTCAGGGCGTTTCCCGAGGGTTGTCTTTAGATTAGGGAAGTAACTTGTCAGGGCGTTTCCCAGAGTTACTGACAAAGTAAGAAAAGATTGGTTAATGCGTGCGTCACCTTTGGCTATAACTTTGTCTATCTGAATTGTCTAATTTATCTTATGATGTCAATGATCGAATTTCCAGGCTGAATTGAAGAGTATCTTAGCTAGGTCTTCACCCATTATGTTTTAATCTCGTTTTATTTTGTTATTTGCTGTCCAAACCTGTTTTATGCCAATACAACATGCTCACGTTGTATCTGTCACTATAGCTCTCCTTTAATTTTCTGCGTTGCTTTTATTTTTATTTACATCTCCTGCAAAATCAATCATTTAATCTGTTATTTTCTAAGCATTTGAGTAACTCTGCACCAATTCTCTGTGAATTCGACCCGATTCACTACTAGCTACCTCGTTTTCTGGAGAGTTGGAAATATATTTTTATTTTTGGTAGTTTGACAACCTATCACTCAGTTTCTAATTTCTAGAGATCAGAACGGAACAGTGAAGTGATATTTCTTTTGGATTAAGTGAATGATGTTTAACATATTTATGCTTGTCTGTATGCTTATGCAATTTTGACTATACTATATTCGTATACATATTCATGTTTGCAGTGTCCTCATTTATGTTATGATTGCCATAATTTTATAACGTGCATTGACTACCATTTTTATAGCATCAATTTATCTGCAGGTTTGCATCTATAGCTTTAAGCCAGAGCCATATGCCACTGACAACATTTTTATTCGCTTTCAAGGTAATTTTTGAATGTATCTCCAATGTCGCAATATAAATTTCTTATGTGATGCAAAAGAAGAAGAAGTTATCCCATGCATTCATAATACGCTCTACTTCGTCAGTTCTCATATAGTTTTCCTAAAACTCTACCATTTGGACTTTCAGCTTATTGGAAGCTGAACAGGATTACTGTTGACATTAGCAACTACACAATAAACTTTTCCATACAATGATACCATGTTACGGTTTGAATTTTAGATAGAATGAATTTTCTGCACAATCTAAATACAGTGAGCTTCAAATCTTAGTTAATGACTAATGTCTAAAAATCAATCTCCTACATTCTTTTCTTGATAGGAGTTTCAAAGAAAGGAAATAACCACGTCATCCAGAGCATTAAACTCATCAAGTTGAATGGTCCTGTACTTTACATCAGCACAAGCCGCATTTCAGGGCATCTTGTTGTTGGTTCTGACTAAGGATATGTAAGTTTTCTATCCCCATTTCTTTATTGTATCCTTTTCCATATTAAATGTTTATTTTATTTGTGAAGCCCTTGAAACTGGCTTATATTGGATGTAGAGCTTTTAAAGCTAGAGTGGAAATATGCATTTAACTGAAAGAACATAATTTTGTTCTTTTTCATCATCTCTAAGTTGAAAAATGGGATTTTGACTTTTTATTTACCTTATAGGTATCACTTATTAACATAGAGGGGCCAACACAGTTGTATGAGAAATATATTGCACAAGAAATTTCAACTGGCACCATCTCGGTGCAATCTGCAACCTGCTCTATTCGTGGTTTTGCTAAGGACTCGTCAATTTTTGCTCTTGAAGATGAAACTGGAAACATGTTGAGCACTAATATAGTGCAACCCAAAAAACCCTCTAGAGCTCTATTCTGGCAAATTTTTGGTAGTATTCAGTTGTTTCATGTGGGTGGGGAATGTTTGTCTTTTTCTCTTTTGGGTATTCAAGTGTGCTGGGCATTTTGAGGGAGTGTTCTTTGTGTAATTGTCTTCATTAAAATTTTAAATGTGATGAATAAAATGTCAAATTCTTTGGTCTACAACAATCGATGCAGCTCCTCAGTATCATCAGTAATGTTGAAGACTTATTTTCCTGTTTTTTATTTTCCAGGAAATTCTGACATAATTCTTGTCCGCCTATATGACATTACAGGTCTAATTAGAAGCAATATTTGTACTAACCTTTTGAGTTCTCAAAAGTTATTAAACAAATAAGATTTAAATAAATTTTTTTTCTAAAAAATAATTATTAAAATTAAAAATTATTAAATTAAAATATTTTTCAAAAAATGAAAAAATAATATTGAAAAATAATACAACTTTATGTGACATTTTTGTATAAACGTCACAGAATGTCTTCCGCGATGTCTTAAAAACGTCGCAGAATGTTGCGATGTTTTTAAGACATCGCGGAAGGTCAAAAAGTCGCAGAAACACCAATCTTTCGGTGACGTTTTTTAAACCGCCGCGAAATGTCCCTATTTTTCGTGACATTTTATGAAAAACATCGCAGAAACTTTTTGCCTACATCACATTTCGCGATGTTTTTTGTGATATTTTTTAAAACGTCGCAAATTGTATTCAGTGGCCTTTTTTGACATTTTGTGATGTTTTTTAAACGTCACAAATTGTGTTGTTTTCTTGTAGTGTGGGAGGTAAAATCTTTTGATTCATGATCTAGAATCTCCTCATTGTCAGCACTGGATTTGTCAAGAGTTGTCTTTTCCTGAGAAATGTGTGTGTCAACTTGTTCAATCCTCAACCTAACTAGTTGAAGACCATTTGGTTGTTACTGCACCATTTGGCCAATATTTGCATCTACCTATTTTGTGCTACGACTGGTTACCACCATTGCTTTATCACCTTCGTGTACCATTGTTTTATGCTCAGGTGAGGTAATAATCTCTGCTACTTGCACTGTCCTATTCTTAGGGGGTTAGAAATTTCAGTATTCTCATCATCCTTTCCTTCATTTCCAAGAACCAACTGTAGAGAGTTTGTCACCCTAACCAGATTCTGCGATTTATGCATACTAACAGGCATTGTATGCTCTTCACCACCAACAACAATAGCTTCATTAACTACTTGCTCACAATAAACCATTCTAGTAGCACCTGTCATTAATTCATCATGCCAAGCTGATTTGAAAGTTCGACTAGTAGGGGTCCATTTCTTACAAGATGTATTTGGTTGCCAGGGGTAGGAGATATGCACAATTGTTTGCTCAAGTTCACCAGTATCATTCATACGCATAAGAGGTAATTGATCAGGCAATGGTCATGCTTTAGGTATTTCAATACATACCTTAGCATAGTCGATCCTCTCAATTCGTGCCATTCGGGAATCCATGCATAGAGGTTCCCCAGGAAGCTAGCGAGAAAACTTAACCCTTCAATTGTCCAAACCTCCAACGGTAGCTTATGGAAGTAAACCTAAATTGGAAGCACATCTATGGTCTCCCAATTAAACTCCATGCCCGGCCTCCACCTTTGCACGAACATCGATTGATCCCTGCCAAGGTCCCATTTTAATTAATTCGTCTAAGTTGGAGGCTTCATAGAATTTGAATGAAAAAACGGCATCCTCCATTAACATTACCCGTTCCAGTCCTTTTTGTCCCCAACGTGCTTTTGCCCACCATTAATGATTGGAAATGCAAGTCGTTTAGACCAATTAATGTGGAAGACCAAGCTCTCACGCCTGCTCGAAGGAGCTATAGGGGAGGTGTTATGGTGTTGTCTTTAAACACGTTTTTGTAGTGTTTTAATGCACCTTTGTATTGTATTTTTAGGAAAAGTTACCACCATTCTGCCCCTGCTCTTGCGTTTGTCTCATCTTCTCATAATCGGATTGGTACAGTTGCAATTGCCAATGCCTTAAGAGACTCCATGGAAAGAGTAGGGAAATCCTCATTGGTGAACTAGGGTTCGACTTTCTCCACATGGAAGGCCTGTGGGAATCCTACCATGGAGGCTGAAGCCACTGTTCTTGAGAAGCAGTTGAAGAAAGTCGGCGAAAATGAAGGAGACAAAAGAAAGATTTATGATCAAACACTTGGTGCACAAATGCAAGTTCACTCTCACAACAAGCCAAAACGATTACATGACTTTGATGTAAATAGACTCGAGGTTCTCAGCTTGACAGTGAGAGACGCCTAAACTCTGAAGTTGCAATATGCCGGAGGATGCCAAAATGCTATAAGAATATCAACTGTCCAATTCATAGTCCACAGAAATGTCAGAAAGTGTAGTATTTAAGACTAACCGTTCCGTGTCTTTGTCTGCTAGTCATAAACGTGATTCCCTTTCCATTTGGCAATATAATGAACCTAAAAGAAGAGTAAGTGAATCAACTACATTTGGATAATACAAAAATATGACCAGAACTTAACCAAAAAAAATGTGTTTGTTAACATTTTGCTCGTGAAGCATACTATTGTATTGAAATTTGACGCTTTTTTCCTGTATTCTTAATTAATCATCTTAAGTACACATATTTTGTTGAAGTTTGGTAAATGAAATAATAGCTCCATGCAGCATCTACCTGTCCCCTGAAGCTTAACTAGCTAATGTAAGTTTTTTATTGGATGCCATATATAACGTGTTTATGTTAAAGTTACAAAAGTTAGTAATAAAAGCTATTATCAATCTATCATAAATTAGTTATGATTTATTTAAAGGTTGTGAAGTCAAATTTGAATTTAACTGGACTATCACCATACTACAACCCTTCATCCCTTCACAGCCTTGGGGCCTCCTCCAACCTTTCAAGTCATAATACCTGAAGAACACAACAACCAATCAGAACTAAATAAATTATACATGTATAAAACAACATCATCCACGTGCTTCATGCTTCGCTGCATAATCCACATGAAGAGTAAAACTTTTGCCGTATTTTTATGCAGAAACTATTAGAATATATATACATATAGAGATAATCTTGAAAAAAAAAAAAAAAAGAAAGACGGGGGCACAAATGAACTTTGCTTACTAACTTCAGACCATTTGGTATGGTTGTGAGTTCACTCTCTGGTATCTTTGCACAAAACAAAATAATGTAGCAAAAGACTAAAACTCGTAACCAAAAAAGCGAGAGGTTATTGAATAATTTTTAAATTATTAATTTTATATCTGACAAAATCAATATATATGTCACACAAGTAGCAAAAAAATTTTATTTGATACGGCTCGTCAAGTTATCACACAGTTAATAAAGAGATTAACGAGTAACTATTTTCACAATCATTTGAATATTGAAATATTTTAATGTTATTTTTAATTTTTAATAAATATTATATAATATTGAATAAATAAAATATAAAGTTAGAATTTAGAAAGACCTTTATATCAGCATCTGCATCTTCAGAAGTTAAAAGGATATTATGTGAAAGAAAGAAAAAAAAGGTAATCTCAGGAATCTAAATGCCAAATGCAGTATTAACCTCAATAAATCATCAAGTTGTAGGAGGAAACTTTTGGCTTTAATTATATAACACATCGAAGATGACAAAATCTACACAACTACGGTTTTTGCATCTCCTTCGTACCTGCACCATAAAAGGAATCTTATAAAAGCAATTATATATGGAGTCCAGGAAGACAACAAGAAAACAACGTTCTGGTCAGAGATTCAGAAACTATATGTCTAGCTTAATGAAGTAAGGAATTCGTACTATCCGTGGTACATATTGGCCGGAAGAAGTTAGTTGGTCTGATGACAGTTACGCTGTTATCAAAGAGTGGCGGGGATGACAGTTAAGCTGTTATCAAAAAAAAAAAAAAACTAATTAGGTAAGGAAGAAGTTTCTTGCTTCTTGCTTCAGGAGCCGATTTTCATATAAAATAAGACTTCAGAAGAGTAGCGACCCGGTTGGGTGACTCGGCTGTTTTCACCGACCCTTGGTCTACAGCAAACACTGCATGGTAAGTCATACTCAACTTAAGCAGAAATAAACCACGTTTCAAAATATCCAATGATTGGGACGACTGATTTACACTCAGGTGTTTTACGGTATTGTTTAGCAGAAAATTCTCCCGGATCTTTCCACCCTCTGATTGAAAAGCTTGAAGAAGGCTTCCACGCATTCAAGTGAGTGGTGCAAGATTGCATCGCGTGATGTGTGATGCTTTGCTTGTTATACTTTCTCCAGCCTATATGTACGTGTGACGCTCTTGCTTCTGTTCTCTGTCTCTGCCTTGCTGAAACTCTCCTGCCCTCTCTCTGACTCGATTCTTTCTTTCTTTCTATTCTTTTCTTTTTATAGTTTTGCATTTGTGCTCTTTGACTGATCGCTAATCAGATACAGAGGTGCAATATCTTTTTTCAGATATATATGGGACAGTGTTTCTGCAAGCCCCCCCACGTTTTTCCTCTAGCCCAACGAGACCTGCCCATAGCACCTCCTCTAATGCCGCCCAACGACCCCGTTCCTCCAGTGCCGCGTAATGACCCTGTTCCGTCAGTAGGGAATAGTCCTCCTCCGTCCTCATACCCTCGCTCCTTCTCTAATCCACTTCCGTCAATGCGTGACGACGCCATTCCGTTACTCATGAACGCTCCTCCTCGACCCCCACACCCATTGACATCCCGGCCTGGTTCACTTCCGTCAATGTCGTATCAAGATGCCACTCCATCAGTCGGGAGCCTGCCTAGTCTTTCTTCAATGTCTCATCAAGATGCCACTCCATCAGTCGGGAGCCTGCCTAGTCTTTCTCCTCTTGCCACCCACAGTCCTAATCCGCTTCCGAAGTCCACTTCACGCGGTAAATCAGTCAAATTCGACATGCCTCCTCGGTCTCCACCCCCCAGCCACAAGCCTAGTCGGCTTCCGTCATCGTCGCGCAACGACCCCGGTCCTTCAGTCAGGGACAGTCATCCACGCAGCCCACGCGTAGAGATGCCACCGCGAGAGTGCATGCCGAGGAGGACCATCCAGCGACCGATCCCGTCGATGACTCCACCACGGCACATTGCCAAGGCGCTTGCAAATCGGTTGAGAGACGGTAGGGAGCGGCTGCCACCGATTCCTGAGTCAGAGCAACAACAGCCGCCGATTCCAGAGTCAGAGCAACAACTGCCGCCGGACATGAACTTCGGTTACAGTCAGACGTTTGAAGCTAAGTATGAGATTAGAAAAACGCTCGGGAAAGGGGGTTTTGCCCATACTTTCTCAGCAAAAGTGAAGTTAGGTGAGCTCAGAGATCAGATTGTCGCGGTGAAGATGATTTCCAAAGCAAGGGTACAATCAAAATGCCCATACTTTATTATGTATCTGTGTTGTTTTAAGGGTTTTGTTCCTTGCTAATGAAACAAAATGATGGAAGCAGAATGCTTAAAGTTGGAAGAAAACTCAGTGATCCTCAATCGTCACTGTTGAAACAAGGCACTCCCAAGAATCAAGAATCAAGTTCTTGACAGCAGCATAACTAACTAGTTTTCTTTCCCGCCAATTTTAGTAACTGACTTTTGATCACACCAACTAACTTCTTCCCGCCAATTTTAGTTAATGACTTTTGACTACACCAACTAATCTTTTTTTCCAATTTAACTTTTCTTACTACAGAATCCTTACTTCTTTCAGTGGTTTGTCTCTCTTAGCTCCTCATCTTTGTGATGGAATAGCACCTACAATTGAAATTCAGGAGTCTATTAAATGTCTAGTCTGTTAGACATTTGGTTACAGATATCTTTAGGTGGAATCTTTCGTGTAATTGTTGCTACCTCATCGGTTTTGCAGTTGTCAACATCCGTAGCATATGCTGATGTTCGTAGGGAGGTAAGCATAATGAGAGCTCTGTCAGGGCATAAGAATGTGGTCAAGTTTTACGAAGCTTGTGAGGATGCCGATTATGTTTACATTGTCATGGAGTATGTCTTCTCTTACCTTCTTCCCAAACTTTTTGTCTGGGTAGTTGATATGTTGATAACGGCATGTTTCCTTTTTAATGTCACTTGCAAACAATTTTGTTGTACTGTCCCCTATGCACCAAAGGTTCTACTGATCGGAATCGTCAGCTTTCATTATTGTAGTTGCACAATTGTGACGTTTTTTGTTTTGATTTTATTTTCCTTTGGTATTTATTTCAGAAAGTGCGACGGTGGCGAGCTAGCGGAGAAAATTGTGAAAAGGTAGAAACGATAAATTTTTCTGATATTCATTAATGTACCTCAGATATCCCGAGGCTTCTTGGACGAGATGAATGATTACATAATGTTCTTCTATGGTGCAGAAGAAAACGATGTAACGAACAAGAAACAAAAGCTCTAGTCGTTCAAATTTTGTCTGTGGTTGCGTTTTGTCATCTTCAAGGCGTTATACATCGTGACCTAAAGCCAGAGGTTTCCGCCTACAGCTTGATGATTAATTGTTCCGGCTAAGTACTGCTTTCTGATATACGCATAATATTGATTTATCTTCTTTTTCGTTGACAGAATATCCTTTTAACTTCTGATGACCCAGACGCTGATATAAAGCTTATCGACTTTGGTCTTTCAAACTTTCTCAAGCCAGGTAATGATACAAAAATCTTACATTGTTCTGTATCTATTAGTTTCTTACCGTTTACTAACAAATCCGTGCAGACGAAAGACTTACTGAGGCTATTGGAAGTGCATACCATGCCGCACCAGAAGTCTATCGGGAATGTTACAGCCTGCAGGCAGACTTATGGAGCATTGGCGTCATTACCTTTGAACTGCTAAGTGGAAGCCGACCTTTCAGGGGATCAACTGATTCAGTATTTCTTGAAGAAGTGGTGTATTCTGATCCAGAGTTTGATGAGTCACAGTGGGGTTCTATCTCTCCAGATGCAAAAGACTTTGTCACGAGGCTCCTGAATAAGGATGGAAATAAAAGAATGACGGCTGTCCAAGCTCTTAGTAAGTAAAATATGTATATTGGTACGTTCATCTTCCATTATTCTATCTATTTAAACTGACTAAACTGACATGGTTGAAGCTCACCCATGGTTGCGGAATAGCAGTCATTCTTCACCTTTAGACATATGGATTTATAAGCGTATTAGTGTGTACCTACATGCTACACCTTTCAAACAGGCGGCACTAATGGTATATATGTTCTTCTCCATATGTATTTATCTTTTATTATAGATTTCCTTTGGAACTTAAAAATTACTATTTTCTTTGCTTTGATTTTGGTTTCTCTCTTCTCTCTTCCTGTTAGTCTCTTTCAAAAGCTTTGCCGGAGGATGAGCTTGCATATTTAAGAGCTCAATATGAGTTGTTGGAGCCTAAAGAAAATGGTGTTTCACTTGAAAATTTCACTAGGGTAATTAGCAGTATTCCACAAGCTTGTTTTGGATTGTTTGTGATTGAGATGCTAATAATGTTGAATTTCAGGCGCTGCTGCATAATGCAACTGATGCAATGGTGAAGTCGGGAGTTAATAAAATGCTTGACGAGGTAAGTATGCTGAAAGCATTTAAAGGCCTGATGGATCTTCTTGATGACCTGAAACCCTTGCTCGCAGATGGCACCCCTTGCTCGCAGTAGGATGTTTTTTGAAGAATTTTGCGCAGCCGCAATCAGTCCATATACATTAGAGGCTCGTGTGGAATGGAAAACCATTCTCTCGAATGCCTTCGAAGATTTTGAGGGCAGTGGTAACGTAGTCATCTCAACTCATCAGTTGGCGCAGGTACGTATACTACTATAGATAAGTTTCTTTAGCACTTGGGTCGGATCTTTTATTTTTCTGCCCATCCCGTTACTGCAGGAGCTGCACGTGAACCATACACCTTCTTCATTCAACAGTTGGATCAGAGATTCTGATAGGAAGCTCAGTTTGATTGGATTCGAAGCACTTTTAAGTGCTGAGACCGAGCGTCGCTCATATTCAGCACGCTATGGATTCCTCCTCTAGATTGTAAAAGGGTCCAATTTTTTTTTTTTAAGAGTTGGGACATATAAATGTACGTAAGTGATTCTTTGGTGATATAAACAGCGGCCGCTTTATTTCCATAAGATTACACCTAACTAAAGAGAGTGGTGAGCACCGTATAAAGTAACAAAACATTCTGCAAAAAAGAGAGTACGGAGCACCATATCGAGAAACAAAACAAAACCAATTTATTTATTGTTTAAGAGAGTTTAAATTAATCGTTATCGGTAATGATGTGACATCATTATCACAACTAATGACAAGCAATTCCTTATTACAACTAGCTAATCGTTTTAAGCAAAATAATCAAAGCTATTAAATAATACACACATTAGGATTGGCATCAGCTGCTCTGGGACCAGTCACATCCCACCAGAAAGGCCCACAACATTGTCTTTCTCTGGCCTACACACTGCCCAACTTGTAACGTAAATGTTGCCAAAAGATGTTTAATCGCAGTCGCACTAGCTATTCCTGAACCTCATTAGCCTCAATTAAGAAGACACTCTTGTTTTATATGTATATGTATATATCTTTCGAATCAGCATGACGTAATTGTCAAATATTTCTAATAATTCAAATAATAAATTCAATCCAAACAATTTTTTACAAATTTAAGGTGTCTCTAAAGAACTCTTCTTCGATTTTGATTATGGTTTTATATTTGATGTCAGTCTCCTACTGGACCAAAAAGGATGGAACAATCGAGTAGGGAAAAAAAAAAAGAGGAGAACTGACCACCAATGACCAAACCCATTGCCTCTCTTTGATTCTTTGACCATTTAGTTACGTACCCAGTTCAATGCTGTCCAACTAGCTAATCCACGGATATGCTTTACAGTTAATAGTTTTCCGATTCTGACACTAGTGAGTTATGACTCGTAAGAATTATCTCTCATCTGTTCATTATCTCCATTCCTTCTTATCCTACTACAGATTAGTTACCAATCAGTGTCCATGAACTCTATCTACTAGAGTGGTGATTTCACAGCTTTAACCAGGCTGCAACATGTCTTGGTAAGATTGGGAAAGGAGATTAGTCCCATGTAAATGTGAACAAGAACTAGTCTGATTCATGATAAGTGCGAGCTGCATCGTGATTTTGTATGTTGAAACTCCGCATATACTGCCATTGACCTAAGAAATTAATTTAATGGTTAAAAAAGCAACTAGCGCTTATGGTTGGCCTTTGGTCTATTCTTTCACTCTCATTGTTCCTCTAATGATGCCATCACCACCATTAAACAAATCATCTTCAACAATGGAGCAAACAAAAGCCAAAAAAAAAAAAAAAGGTAAAGAGAAAAGAAATTTTATTTGATCTATCTTTTCCAGTGCAGCATGCAAAAGGACATAACGGAAAACAAAACTCAGAATTCAAAAGGCAAGAACTTTTATGTTCTTTTGTTGTCATTATGGCATAATATTGATTATCAGCTTCAACATACAGAAAAGGAGGGGGAAAAAAAAAGGAAAGAAAACTGACCCAGAATTTACACATCCATAAAAGATACCGATCCAACAAAATAAACCTAATATCGAGCACTGTTTAGCTCCACAGTTAACATAACCTCAAACCCTAAAACACAAAACATTATGATGATTCTGATGTAGTGACCTTTCTTGATCAATCTTGCCTTGAACGTACCTAAACTCCTCCACATGGCAAGGGATAGTGATTGTACCCTTCTGATCAAACCCATACTCTTCTTCAGCCTCTTTGAGTAACCGCATGAACAGAGGGTGATTGAAGTATATGACAGGCACTATAAATCTCTGTTGCTTCTCTCCTTGACCAACCTTAATTGCCAAACACCCTTTTGGCACATCTCTCTCTCGCTTCTTATTGCTTCCATGACTACTGGTATGATTATTGGGTAGGTGAAAGTGAAAGTTTCTCAAACTCTTCTCGCGGCTACCCATAATAATAACAATTCTAAACTATTAACTTCCGCAGATTAAAAAAAAAAAAAAGCAGAAGACAAAACCCAACTAAATCTGGGACAAGAAAACAAAGTAAAACTGCCAGGGGAATACTATAATGGCTTGTCTGAAGAGGGCAGGAGTAGAGTATCTAAGCGATCTTGGGACGTCGGTCATATCTGATGTTGGAACAGCAAAAATTAACGCTTACAAGCCATGAAACAGAAGTCCAATATTTATATAGAATCATCAACGGTGAAGATTACCGCTGGTAGGAGAGAGTCAGTGGGTTTTTATTGCCTGCGAACAATATCATTTTCGCAACTTCGCGTTTGTGTTTCTAGACGTTGGATTTGGTGGTCCCGCCGATTGTCAGTTTGATGCTGCGAACGATGATTTGTGAATTGTGATGCTGGGATAGGAAATCCCCTGTTGTTAACGGACTTGTAGCTCCGTAGTACGATTCCTATGAGTGGCAGGTTAGTAAATGCAAGCGTTTTTTAGGTGTAAGACACGTGGAAGGAGAGTTGAGAAGAGGAGGACAAGTGGATGGGAGTGGGACTGTGAATCATCAGCATAGCCGACAATTAGGTGTCAGTAATCGTAAGGGACAGCCAATAGCACGTCTGCAACATGTCCACGTAGACATCAATCAAAGTCTCTCTCCTCTTTTTCTCGCCCGAGTGCAGTTCTTTTCCAGCCCTTGGATGCAAATCGCACGGCAGATGGATCTAGTGGAGTAGGAAACTGAATCTATTTGTGCCCACATCTTGCTCGTAGTCGTGCCGAAGAAGAATAAAAATCGGGGACAGAAGGACAAAAGTATCCCTATCCATTGGGGTCCACGATGAGATTGACTTGAATGTGGTGCGGAGATATCCGATTTAAATCGAAAGATGTCAAATTTGGTGGGACTATAATGTCATTTAGAATCTCTTACATCTTCCTTTTTTTTTTTTTTTTTTCTTTTACGGCCAAATTGAAATTTGTTCAAAAGCATGATACTTGAAGAAATAATAAATTGAATCACTTGACTGATTGTGAGTTTTTCTCCATAACCAGATAATCCATTGTAGTTATTTTAAATAATTTATGGTCCATATGTAAAAGCAAAAGGTAGCCATTAAGCTTAGGTCCTTAGTAACTTCGTTGACTTGCGTTTTGTATCTAAACTATCAATAGGCGACAATATCCGTCTAAATAAAGGATTTATATAATTATGTAACCTTTTAGAATTTATAATTATGTATTGAAATAAATGGAGCGCAAAAGGAAGTTGAAAATTCGAATAGCTTTTCAGGCCGAAAGCTGATAGAAATCCTCACTATATATATCTATATATTCGATGAACATGAACGTAATACTGTTTCTTTGGAAGAATCAAATACCTTTGTTAAAGGAAGATCAATAAAAACGTTAAAAAGGAGGCATCAAGTGGATGGAGTAGCTGCTGCTTGTACGTGAAGTACACCTCGACTTAGAAAGAAGAAGCCATCCCATTCCTCGATGACAAAAACGAAGCGATAATATTTATGTTATAGGTATAGACAAGGACTCAAGGAGAGAAGACCCAAAGATGCGGTGGTGGAGAGAAAACAGTAAAGATGCAAAGTTAGGAGAAGTGGATAATAGAAAGTGGAGGGAGTGAGTGATAGTCGCTTTTTGGGAGAAAAGCGAAAAGGTGGCTTCAAAGTTTCAGACGGTTTATTCTTCCACATTTATATCATTTCGGGTAGATAATGTTTTTCCTTCACGTCCAATGATTTTAGTTGATGAAATCATCGTCGACTTAAAGTCAATGATGTGAATAAGAATGATTGCGGTCTAGACCACGCAGCACCAAGCCACCAACGAGCACCTATCACGAGCCTTCCTTAGCTTGTCGTCCATGGAACCACCATTAGCCTTTGTTCCAAGTCATCAACACCCTTTCTATTTTAAAACATTAAAAAAAGAGAGAGATCGGAAGCAATATTATCACTCATGACTCATGCATGCCTGCAAAATGCATTCATAATTATGATCTGTATTATCCGTTCTCATTGGTTCCGGACTTTGAGTGATGGGTTAGTTTAAAGTTACAAAAAAGGAACACCTAATAATTTGGCTTTGACTTTCCCGTCACTATCATTTTCTTGATGGTACCCACTTGGGTATAGGGCTGGCCCAATCTATAGGGTCCAGTATAGTAACTTACATGAACAATCTAAAAGTTTGTGAAGAACAGAAATGGGCTAGACCAACTTATTGCCTTTTAGGTCCGGACAGTATGTTTAAGTCTCTCTCATTCTCGTAGAAACATAGTCCAGATACAAGTACTAGGCCTCGGCTCATGCGGGAGTCAGAAGCAGCAAATTTTGCAATAAGAACTTGCTCAGAACTCTACAAACAAGGTAAGTAGAGATTCTGCCTAACTTTTACTAACCTAGATTTAATTACAATGATTCTTCATTTGTGTTCATAACAGTCTCCATCTAAGGCTTCTTACAAGAGTACTGCAATATTATAATTATGGTATTCCAACAGCTTTGTAGTAGTAATTTTCTGCTCAAAACTTGACTTTTCAGTATCAGGAACCAAAAAATGAGTTGCATAGTTTCATTTCATATTCATCATCGAAAACCAAAATATTTACAAAAGGACATGTATAGCAACGCAGCTCGAGATCTAAAACGATCTCAACTTCTCAAACAATAACTGCACTTAAAGTACAAAAGTGTTGGTGTTTTAGAGTCTAACTAGCTGCTTAGCTAGCTTTCACATTGACTTTAGCTGCAGCCAAGGTTTCCTTCTTTTTTTTTCACTTTTCACGCGTAAAACATTGAGCTCACCCCAAATCGTCTTTTGAATCTGTGAAATTCCACTAATTACAATATAGCCTGGGTTGGCATTGGATCCCACATAAATTGTCAAGGCGTAGGTTTCGGTGAACCTACTTGTGGAAGTAAATACTGCAGGCCTTTTTCAAAATCTATCTAATACTACAAAGTATTGTGGTCAAGTTGTAGGTAAACCAATCGTTCACAAAAAGTTGTGGTCATAAAACTTTTTTCGGAATTGATAAAAGATGGGCCAAAGGGCTTCCCTTCGTTCCAAGTAAAAGCTAAAATCACTGATAAAACTAAAGCAGAAAGTGGTTCAGTTTAGGTTTTGCTAAGTCAAAAAGATTCAATAAGCTAAAAGGCAGATCTTTAGGGAGACACGATTGACACAATCCATCTCCACGAGGACTATAACAAAATGTCTGAGGGACAGCAAAGCAGAACCAATCTGTACCAAAACTCGCAGAAATATTTACAATTTATCCAAGGTACAGAAACAATAAGAAAGCATTTGCCTCCTAGATTCCATACCATGTTTCATACATGAAATTTTGCTCAGTGACAGTGTATAGGGTGCAACGTATTGCTCTAGAATCTTACTCGCCGTTCTTGTGACCCTCAAATGGCGAACCCATTATTGGATATCAAAGCACGGATACTGATTCCTCAGTGTGAATGAAGAGTAAAAGAAATAGAGTAAACATCAATCCTGGTTTCCAATAAACATCAATCCTGGTTTCCAAAGTGATCTTTCATATCCCATCAGGAGAATTAGGGTTTAAAGCGAAGACAGCGTTCTTGGATTTCTGCTAAACATTGCGTCGACATCGCGAAAATTTACTGAAAATTCGTTGTCCTGTGCTCAATTTTCCACACCTGAAGGGACAAGATAAGATAGGACTAATGCATAATACATCCGTGACCAAAGGAAGAGGAAACAAAAACTAATGCAGGAAAGTTATATTGTGAACTTGCTGACTTACGCGTCCAGTGCTCTAAATGCAGGTTGATTGTCTATGGGACGGTAAGGTAGACGAAGAGTGAAGTTAAAATAGTAATCTGATTGGGTCTCAGAAATAGGAAAGGTCGTTCAGTAAGAAAGCTCAAGCTGTTACCAAACATAAGCTAGTACATCAGACGTCAACAACAACATGATAAGCACAAATATATTTTTTTTATTTCACATCAAGGAAAAGGCATCTTGGTAATGGTACGTCTTAACTTGTATCCTTTCTTTTTTTTTCTATTTCCATGACAACAGAACTGCAAGACTTTTCAAATGATGACAGAAAGAGCGTCGTTTTCTTGGTTTTACATCTTTACACAGCCGTGCCCTTTCTAAAAGACTGATTCTTGAGATCGGAGCCAAAGATTTTTAAAGTGAAGAAGGAAACCCTAGAGTGTGTGACGAAGAAGAAATAGAAATCTGTATCAAATTTTAAAAAAACAGATCTGAAATAGAAAAACATAAGAAACAGATGGATCAGATTTTAGAAGCCATCATGAGGGAAATCTAGCTAATGATAACTACAAGAGGCTTTAGAATGTTACTGACACGTACAAAAAAGATAACACAATCATCACATGATCAGAAAAAGAAAACGAAAAGGAATAATGATGAAACTTCTTTCTTCGAGTTGGTCAAAACCCTTCATCATTACACCAATCTGCACCACCACTACAACCTTAATTAGACGAAAAATAAAGGCCCTTCAATCTGAAAGCGCCAACAATTCTTGGTTCCTGGAACGAATAAGATACAGAAAATTTAACCGATAAATGGAGTCAGAAAAACCAAACCTTTACAGGTACTCCATGCGCATGGTGACGACCTAAGACAAATTTTTGCGGAAGCAATAATTGGGGGGAATGAAGCCTGGTCCGACGACACTGAACAATGGTGGGTTTATCATGCTACCGCAACGCATGTTTGATCTGTACCACATAATTGAAAGAGTCGATCTTTACAAGTGTCCTCGAGCCAGACAACATTCCCCTCAAAAAAGAAGCTCCCTTTGCACTCTCAATTCTTCTAACAGAGAGACAGAAACTGAAATAAAGAGAGAAAGAGGTGGGGGAATCTGTCTGTTGGTGGGTTTGTGAGTTTGTGTGGATTTCTCTAGCTTTGTATCTTATCTCTTTATCCCCCAAGACTCTCGCCTATCTTCAAGGGGGACGTGAGAGAGAGAGAGAGAGAGAGAGGGAGGTGGGGGATCATGATGAATGAGATGATGAAGAGAATGATAATGGCATGGGGGGTTATAAGAAGAGTAAAAAACAGTGGAAACAAACACCAACGTTAGCAAAAGACAAAAGATAGGTGCAGACTTGACCCTACCAGCTGGTTTCTCAGTTCCAGAAATGACCACGACCCCATGCACCCTCTCTCTCTCTCCGTACCTCTATACACACACTCACACTGTCAAACATGACAATATGTGTCTATGTACAGTATGCCTCTGTTGTCTAAACTTATATATACCGTTGGATGTGCCCAGATGATTTGTGATGATCAACACCTCGTACAAGATTGGGTGTGTGTGTGAAACTGAAACCCCGAGGCTTGGAAGAGGAGAGTTTAGGTGTGATGGTTGATGGTGTCATCAAACATGAATTACTGTTAAAACAATTGCTGTCTATGTACTATGTAACAAAAGGAACCAATACCCATTATGGACCGTAGGATGCTGAGACCGTCCCATGATTCAAAAGCTGCATTCAGTGACTTGTTCTTGGTTTTTAAGTCATGATAATATAAAATAATTGAATCCAAAAGGAATCAAAAGTAAAGGAGGCCTAGAATTGAGTCAGAGGAGTGGTTGAGTTATTTAGCTGCCCGATAATAGCAAGCCCCATTTAATATGGCATCACCTTTTTGAACTCAATTAATTGCATTTTGGAATTTTGCATTAAAAAAAAATGAATACTAGAGGTAAGTCTTAAAAATATTGAGAAAAAGAAAAACCCTCGTCTGCCGTGTCACTTTCAGCCAGAGGCGAGGAATTCGAGGCGATGACCGACAGGCATGATCAGGGGTCCACGCTTTCCCTTTCACTTTGCCATTTTACCCTCTTCTTCCCAATTCATCGGCGACTCTTGTTAGTTTTTACATTTCTTAAGTCAAATGATTTGCAATTTTTATTTATCGAAAAGGGTTAGTTTTATATTTGTTAAATTCGTTTCTTCCTTTTATTTCGTCTTTCTTTATTGTGTTTCGTTTGCAATTGCGCGGAGATGAATCCAGTGTTTCTGTTGGGACTTCATAAATGGCCGTATTGTTTTCATGCAACGCTTTAAATACTAGGGGTTCTAATTAACTACAAAACTAGAAAGATGGTCTTGCTCTTGTCTTGAAATTGCCATTGTTTTGAAGGTAATACATAGACGTTTCGGGCCAGATTCAAATCTCGGTGCCTTCGGCTTTCATTGCTCTCAAAATGTGATAGGAACGTTACTATAGAAAGAATACGTAGTATGAGTACAATTAAGGTTAATAATTATAATGTAAAACCATGGGGGCGAAGGAGCAGGTGGTACCGTGTGACCTTGTGATGGCAGTTTGTTTGGCTTATTAAAAACCTGGCTTCTACTTTTTCTTGGTGCCCAGATAGGGACATGGCACGGCCATCTTCCCATACACAATATATCTCATTTAATTCCCATGGGTCCAACTTTGTTTTCTCTGCCTCTGTGTCTAGTGTGATATGTCCCTCTCCTTTCCTCTTTTACCTGTTAGTAAGGAAATTTGATTCCCAAATAAAGTTAAAAATGCTTTCTGGGTTCGGATCTACAACACGTAAAGAGATGAGTTGGGTTTTCGTTAAGTTTTTGGCTCCACATATTACCTTGGACAGCACGAAGACAGGAGATATGAACGTATGCTTGCTTCTAACGTGTTTTAAGGTTAAATCGCAAAATGGAATCAACAACGGAGGGAATGTGTTGGGGTCTTTCATGATTTAAATTATCCCTTAAGTTTAATTGATCATTCAATTAAAGTTAATAGTGGTTAATGAGTTATGGGTTGTGGTGAGTCCTAAAGTAAGTGAAAAGATTTATAGGAATGTTAAGAATTGAAATGGAGAGCAGTACTGGAGGTTCCATTCTTGCGAAAGAGAAGAGAGAAGAGGGTTTTTGTTTTGTTTTCATGTGAAGTTGGTTGCCCGTATAATGTGCTGCCATACTTATCAACTTTACACAAATCTGTCGCTCTCTCTCTCTCTCTCTCCCCTCCTTTACTGTACATCAGAGTGACAAACGGAGAGGACGATACTGGCTCCAGATTTCAACGCTTTACAGTCTTGAAAATTGTGTTTCTATATATATAAACCCAGCGGACTGAGAGAGAAAAAAGTGGGAAAGAAACAACACGTAAATGTCAAATCCTGCATCTCTTTCCCAGATTGTCGACTCCTTTTACATTTCTGTATTCTATACTATAATAATTTTGAGTGTTATTAACACAACCCAACAAAAACTTTTCGATCATCTACAACTCATCAACATTTTTTATATGTATATATGTAGTTTAGGAATAGTGAGGACAGTATTTACTTACATGGGGGTATGTATGTTTCACTCTCCACAAAATGCATGGTCACGTGCCATCTTTCTTTTTCTCTGCGCTCGTGTCTCACTCAGAGGTGGCTTCAATGGAGGAGTAGTTGAAATGGAGGAAAAGAAAAACTTTCGTGGGGTAGCTTTTTTGTTCAAGTCAATTTGGTGCCTACATCGAGAAAGATGAGTGATACTCGTTTCTCTGTAAAGCCAAAACAAGCTTACACAAATCTTTTAAGGGCTAGCAGCAGTCAATGCACACACTCCCCCACAATGGGTTTAATTTAATCAGATATGATTAACAAACTACCTGTACTAGAGGGGAAGACTTTTTTAGCACCTAAAATCACCATAGGTTAGGTTGCAGCCATTCTAATTAGTGAAGAAAAGCATAGTCAAAGTACAGTAAGGCTAAGGCCTCTTTGTTTGATTATGCTTTTGCATGTACAGAGATTCCAGGTCATCCCTTCACTTACTATTCGGTAGCTGCTCCTATCTATATGCTATTCATTCCGTGTTACTTCCATAGCTAGCTATCTTGGAGCTTCAAATAGTTGCCTCATGGTCACCCCAGTTGATGTGAGGTCAAAAAGGGCATATGGAACGACTTTAACGTTATGATATCAATTAATTTTCAAAAAGAACTGTCACTTCCAAATTAAATTCCAATCATATATCTTGTTCCTGATTAATTGGCTAAGTTTGAAGTTATGATATGGATCCGAAGTTCACTGTGAAACTGTTCTTGAAACAAGAATGACAGGAGTCAAGTTCAAGTGTTCAACTCAACATCTGGACCTCTGACCCTTGAAAAGGAAGCCCTTTCAACTCTTTACTTCAATTTCGGCCCTTGTACTGAATTGACGATTTTCTTGGGTCTATGTTGTTCTCTGTCAAGGTCCTACAAAAGACCCGGAATCCTGGAACTTCAAGAAGCCCAGGATGCAATAGCCTGTAACACTATTGAGTATTGCCAATTACAACCGCAGCTATATAAGGACTTCTCCATGATCTAACTCATTTTAAAAATATTTTGAAAATTATATAATTTTCTTGAAAATTTTTCAGATAAACGATTGTTAAAAGATAAAGGTTGTGTTTGGATGACAGCTGATCAGCCAATTTTTGGCTGATTGATTAAAATCAGTTGTTTGACTTAGTCAAATAGCTGACAATTTTGTTTAGTAGTTGGCTGATTCAATCCAACCAGCCAAAATCTAAAAAACTACTCCTACCCAGCTTTTGAGGTAATCAACTGATTATCTCAAACCTAAAATACCAAATACTCCAATAATGTTTACTTCTCAAACTCACTTTTATGCATAAAAATAATAAAAACACATAATGTTGTGATTTGTTAATTTGGAGA
>JAOQMS010000180.1:11316153-11327762 GCA_027563885.1 Erythroxylum longipes | reverse complement strand
ATCTTTTTGATTACGAAACTTATGAAACTTGTTAAGTTGAAGAATAACCAAATCAACATTTGGTGAAATGATGATGATGGTATTGCTTATAGAGAACAACAATTCTAATTTTCAATTGTTGAAAGTATAATTATCTAAGAACAATTTATATTAGACATAAAAAGGTAACATCTTAACTATGGGAATTGGCTCTATAGAGATAGATTGAAAGTTGTTCACCTATTCTAAGTCTAATTAAATAGATAATGTACTAAAGATATTTAACATTTGAGATATCATATACTTATGAAGTATTAAAGAAATCTATTATTCTATGTATGAGTTGATATTTGAGTTAAAGGTTATATGGATATTAACTTTAGAAGTAAATCCTAATTAAGGTCTATTTTACTTTGAATAATACCATTTTAGGATTAGAAAGGTTTCAATGTAGCAATGGTTGCTAATTAAGACATAATCTATTTTTCATTTATTAGAAATGATTAATTTGATCAATAATTTCTTTAATAAATTTGATTGTTTAAGACAACAATATATTGTAGAACATTAGAGTCACTAGACATGTAAAAGGAGCTAAGGTCTCATTAAGGATCTAATAATTTATTTAGGAAAATTTTCTTAATTATGATGATAATTAAGTAAAAGTTGTAAGATTTAAGCAAGTGCTCACCATTGAGAATCTTGTAGAATTCTCTTCTTAAGCCACTATCCCAACAATAACATAATCGTCATATGGTGATATGATATATGATACTTAAACGATTGGCTTAGTGCAAGTAAGAGATTGTTGGTTTATGATGTGTGTCAAATGTACCAAAAAATAAAACATATATCTGTACAACTAAATTTATAGTAGTGGTGAGTAGGGATCGTATCCACAGAGAGAGTGTGTGTAGCTTTTGTAATGGAATGAATTAGTGTTTAGAATATGGCGGCAGTGGCAGGGAGGGGGTGGGGTTGTTTGGTTGGAATCGAAAGACAAAATAAATTTCAATTGAACTAACAAAATTAATGTAAATTAAACAATATAAAAGTGAAAATATTGATGAATGAGTTTGGAATTCGGTTCTTGGTTCATTCTCAGCCTACACATAAATAGACACACCATCTTGGTGATTTGATACCTCTCTTAGAAACTATTAATCGTAGGTTAACAATAAGCTTTGCTAACCCCAGTTCTCCGTTAGGTTATGTTTAATCAAAATAACCTCTTTAATTAAACCTAGCTATCAAACAACCTAGAATAAGCTCTCTAAATTTAGTATGACAGTGACATTATGAACTAGAAAAACAAATTATTCTAAGCAACAACTATATAAACTCGGGCCATTTAACCTATGTCATGTTATCCTTAATGATTCATCACCATTAGTTTACCATAAATGAATTAAAAATACAACCATTATGTATTATAATCCATATTCTAGCAATGAGTTTATACATAAACAATCTATTGAGAACAAGAATATTAATCATTCATACATGAATACGCAAAACATTAAGCTAAGAATAATATAAACAATCTCTAGAGAGAGAGAGAATCAACAATACAAAATGAAGAGATACCTAAATGAGTTCTTAGGCTTCGATCTCCCCTATGACCCAGAAGAAGGAAGATTATCCATTTATAGATCCCAAAGAAGTAAGGTTTCTACCTCCTTTTATGTTCTAAAAAGGTTTCATGCCTTCTTTGGCCCCTTAAAAGTCTATTTATATGAAAAATTAGGGTTCTGGGGAGATGCATGGTTGGATACACGTCCAAAAAATGCTCCATTCTCAAAGATACACAGTCTTGCAAAAAATGAAAGAAAAAGAACATTTCAATATGACCTGCAAGATACACGGTTGTATATCTATTTGCACAGCTGTGTATCTTGCAGGTCATATTGAAATGTTCTTTTTCTTTCATTTTCTTATCCCATCTTCACCCTAATCCATCTCCTTCTTATTCAATAAAGACAAATGAGTTTGAACATCAAAAGGATGGCTCAAAGAATGTACTTTAAAAACATTTTAGCTCTTGAATTTTCAAATTGTACGAAAAACCAAATATGAACCAAAATGAGTATCTCAATTATTTCATAGCTTTAATCAATGAGTATCTCATCCATCTCATAGCTTTAATCAATAAGTGTTGTGGAGTAAATGTATAAATAATTAAACAAACATCAATCTCCCCCATACTTAGCTTTTGACTATTTTCAGGCAAAACAATAAAATCAATGTCACAAACTAGGACACGTCCATATTTTCCATATTTCCCAACATGAGAAAAAAAGGAATAACTTTTAAAACCATAGCAAGAACTCAACATTAAATTCCTCTACTTATGATCAATCAACAATCAGTCCCTTTAGAAACTAAGCAATTTAGTGGTAAATTTTGACAAAATGTGTTTAAGAATAAGATAGATCCATAGGTACTCAAACACCATTCACGATCAAAACATTCCAAAAATTTGTATATCATTTTATTTCTCCACCACTAAGATTCATATGTATAATGTAACATCCCATTACCTGTGGGAGGTTAGAATAGTAAATATAAGTGATTAATGAGAGATTAGAAAATGTATTTCATGTTCATGCATAATATGACATGCACATACCTGTGAATAGTGAAATTTGGACATGAAAATGACTATACATACATTCATTGACATTCTAGGTATAATTGTTTCTAAATGTGATTTTTTTAATTGAGAATTGTGGTTTTTATATGTTGAAAATTGATTTGGAGAGTGTATTTGCGGATTTAGAATTTTTGAAATTTTTGGAGAAATTTTTGAAAATTTGTTGGGTATTGTTGGACTAGGAAAATTGCCAACTGGCAAAATTATTAGTAAATGGTAGTAGAAATTACTGTCCAATGGCAATGGAAATTTTGATAAGTGACTTTAGGATTTATTCACCAGTGCCAGTGAAAATTGGGAGACAATTAGAATTGAAATTGGATTTAGGTTATAAGAATTGGACATGTGGCAAGTGACATATGACACTTGCCAAACAATGTCTTAAGTCTATTAAGTTTTTAAAGCCCCTTTAGTTGCCTTCCGCATTGCTTTTCATTTAAAAGTCCATTTGGTGTTTTTTTTTTGGCTCTTCCCATCTTCCTCTTCGTGACTCTCTTCTCTCCTCCTTCATCATTTTCATTTTTTTCAATCTCTACCACCTCAACTTTGAAGATCACACTTTCCTTCATTTGCTACTACCATATTTGCTATCTTCTTCCTCATTGCCACGAGAAAACTTATCCTTACCTCCTTCAAGAAGATGATGAATGTGTGATGCTTGGGAGTTAGGGCTATTGTTGTTTTTGAAGAACTTGAAGTGAAACCAAGTAATTTATGCTTTAAATGTCATGGGTATTATTAAATTGAAACTAGAATGATGAGAAATGTGGATTGATGACTTGATTTTGTGAGTTGAATGTGTGTGACGTGGATGGCAAATTTTTCTTTGCACGGAACATGGTTCAATATTTTGGGAATATCTTTTTATATAGTTATACAAATGGACTGATTCTTGATTTGGAGTAAACTAGAGACATAGGGATACAAATAATCTGAAGAAATCAAATTCTGAATCGGATTCTAAGAATTTCAAGTTTTGGGTGGAAGTTGAGTATAGGGTACTGTCTCAGAATAAAAGCAGTCTGAAAATATTTGGTGTATAACTTTCACATTACTGAACGAAATTGAGTGATTTTGGTGTCAATAGAAACATAAGACATAGAGGAACACTTTTCTAGAATAGAGTATGACCAAATTACATCATTTTCACCTTTTGATTGAACGTGAACAGTAGACCCGAAAGTGTGTCTTGGAGAAAAAAAAATCTGAAGTGATTCCATGAGAAATGAATTGTGAATTTAATGGTTTTTAGTGAGACATAAATCTAAGTATAAATTATACTTAGATGAGTTTTGATATGAGAATGATTTTGTGATGAAATTGATGGTAAGATACCTGGGATTGTCATGAACATGCACAGTACATAATTCATTTCATTCATGTGCATAATTAAACACTTATGATTGTATAATTTGTGATGGATGTGTATGTTGTTTGTTATAGAGGAGCAACTGGAATGTTAACCTCCAGAAGTTGCCGAAACTTTCAAGCATTAGCTTCGGGATCAACTTATGAGTAACCTAGACGGTCTCACTTAATTACTTGTTCGCTTAAATTCTATTATAAATGATTGAATGAATTTGTTTTGATTGTTGATTCCAGACAATGAAGGTCCGATTACTATGATTTTGGAATGGGATATTGAAGTGCTGCTTGAATATGAATGTGAGGAACTATGTGCTTCATCATATGATTGATTGTGATAGATGCATTCCATACATGAGTGCACATTCAGATAATGGAAGTTGTGACCAGAGTAGCTACCGATCAGAGCTTAAAGCTCAAAGTGTGAAAAGAGCCTCGAGCTCAGACAGTGATTAAGAGCCTAAGGCTCACTATGTAAAATGAGCCCTATATCCTCATCAGATAAGGGATAGTTAGCAATGAGGCCGGTATCCAAAATGGATATGGGACAGTTTAGGCACTCGGTCACAACAACGTAACTATTGGAAAGGAGTCTCGTGAACATTCCATATGCACGTTGTTAAGTATGGTTGATTGATTGAAATGCATAATTGCTTATGCTTAAGTGCAAATGTGATACATGATCAATTATGAGAAAATGTGATTATTTATTATATGAAATGATGTATTGCATGAATTGAGTAAACCATCGATGATGTTTACCTCTTTGAGTTCGCAAAACTCACCAAAATTGCAACGTTGTCTTTTCAAGATTGAGAGACAACTCTAGCTATTGAGAGGCTCTACCGGTCGTGTGGATTATGATTTGGCAAGAGAAGTCATGGCTCAAAGGTCAGTCAACTGGGATTTTTGAACGGCTTAGCTAGATTGTATAAATATTTTCCTCTTTCGTGTAATACTTTTGTACTAGGTTGATGATGTAGTTGTAGTAAAGGTTGAAAGACACAATATAGGATTGCGGTTTTATGAAATGAAATGAGGAAAAAGTTGGATTTTAAAATATTGTGATTTTCTATTGATGCTTTATAAGTGAATAATGATATGAGGCCATATGAAGTGAATGTAGCGATCGATAGTAGCCCGCCCTTATCATAGGATATGTATCGAAATGACCTCCGAGCGTCTCGGTGTGTACCTTATGGTAAAGGAGCGCTACATTTAGATGGTATCAAAGCATAGTTTGGTATCTGTTGGGACATATAGGAATGTTAAGCATGAAATATCGTGAGAAAATGCAAAAAATGATTGAGATTATTGTTTGTTATAGGTCATTCGCTCTAGGTGATCAAATTGATCAACCAGCTGACCAAGGATCAGTAGGAGCCAGTAGGGAGTCCTCGGTACCTCGATCTGAGGAGATGCCTCCTAGAGTTCCCGAGAGAAGGGAGCTATGGAACCAAGGAGCTGTGGACTTCTATGGCAGCATAGACCCTGCTGAAGTCGAAGGATGGTTGGAAAGGACTGAGAGGGTTTTTGATCAGATGGACTGTGAGCCTATTGAGAGGTTCGACTACGCAGTGTCCTTATTGTAGGGCCCAGCTTACCAGTGGTGGAAGACTATGCACGGTAGTACCATTAGGCCTTGCCAATTGAAGTGGTAAGACTTTCTGAGGGTCTTCAGAGATATTTACATGCCCAAGATCTATTTGGACATGAAGATGAAGGAATTCTTGGAATTGAAGCAAGGTAGGATGTCAGTGGTTAAATATGAGATCTGGTTTAATGAGTTGATCGGTTATGCTACTGCTCTGATCCCTACAGAAGAAGACAAGTGTATGAGGTTTGAGGATGGACTCAAGATGGAGATCAGAACAAGGTTGGCACTTTCAGATCTGGGTATTTTCACTGACTTGAGAGCTACTTCAATTAAAATTGAGTAGTTACTGAGAGAGAGACAAGCAGAGACTGGGCAAGGGTCCAGAGGGAAGAGGCCTAGCGAGAGTCAAGGCAGTTTTGGCGAAAGATTCAGTAAGTGCTAGAACAAAGCATTCAGACCACAAGGTGGATTCAGGCAGTCAGGATCTGGGCAGAGGGGTAGATCTTCACAGACTGGCAGTGGAAGGGGTGCAGTATAGAATCAGTTTCCAGTATGTAAGCATTATGAGAGGAGGCATGGTGGTGAGTGTTGGAGGGTAACTAGAACTTGCCTCAAATGCGGCTCCTTTGATTACCGGATCAGGGATTGTCCTGTTACCTTGGGAGCTCAGTCTGGTGTGAGTGGGCGATTCGAGAGTGTTGCTACGGTCCAACAGAGCGGAGGTAGTGGATCTGGACAGAGAGGTCGAGGTAGAGGTAGAGTGAGCTCTGTAAGTTCTTCTATGACGACTGAGGGGCGGGGTAGCCAACTGCAGTCCTAGGCCAGGGTCTATGCTATGACTAAGTAGGAGGCTCTAGACTCACCAGATGTTGTGGCAGGTGCACTTCTTATTTATGACTTTGAGGCATTTGCACTGCTAGATCTAGGATCCACACACTCCTTTATCGCACCACATCTAGCATGTAGGCTGCATTGTACTAGGGAGATGTTACAGTATAGGCTAGAGGTGAGTACACCTTTAGGTAGTAACACTGTCATAGTAGAAGTCTACAAGGGGTGCTTGATTAGAATCGATCAAACAGAGTTGGAGGCAGACTTGATTATATTACAGTTGAGAGAGATAGACATTATCCTAGGCATGGATTGACTCACTACTCATAGGGCCATCATGATTTGCTATACCAAAGAGGTAGTACTAGAATCTCTTGGTCAGCCGAGAGAAGTATACAGAGGAGTTAGTCAAGAGTGCCAGCCAGGATGATATCTTTCATAAGTGCACTGAGATTGATGCAAGGAGGATGTGAGGCCTATCTGGCCCATATCATTGATTCTAGAGCAGAGTAGAGTGTACAGGACATTTCTATGGTTAGGGAATTCCTAGATGTGTTTCCCGATGAGCTACCTGGTTTACCACCAGATTGGGAAACAGAGTTCACGATTGATTTAGTTCTTGGTGCTGCTCCTATATCTATTCCTCCATATAGGATGAAACTTGTGGAATTGAAGGAGTTGGAAGCTCAGTTACAAGAGTTGCTGGAAAAGGATTTTATTAGACCCAGTGTTTCACCTTGGGAAGCTCCAGTGCTATTTGTGAAGAAGAAAGATAAGACTTTGACGTTATGCATCGATTATAGGCAGCTGAATCAGGTGACAGTGAAGAACAAGCACTCATTGCCTAGAATTGATGATTTGCTTGATCAGTTACAGGGAGCTCAGGTATTTACTAAATTGGACTTGAGTTCAGGGTACTATCAGTTGAAGATAGTAGAGGCTGATGTACCTAAGAGTGCATTTAGGAGCAAGTATGGGCACTATGAGTTTCTAGTGATGTCATTTGGGCTGACTAATGCCCTGACAGCTTTTATGGCCTTGATGAATAACGTGTTTCAACCCTACCTAGATCGATTTGTGATTTTGTTCATTAATGATATCTTGGGGTATTCGAAGAGCAGAAAGGAGCATGCTGAGCATCTGAGAGTCATTTTACAGATCATGAGAGAGAAGCAGCTGTATGCCAAATTCAGTAAGTGTGAATTTTTGCTGGATCAGGTTGTGTTTCTGGGGCATATAGTGACTGGAGTTGGAATACAGGTAGATCCAAAAAAGATAAAGGCAGTGATGAGTTGGGAAGCTCCAAGAAATGTGTTTGAAATCAGAAGCTTCCTAGGATTGGTCAGGTATTACCGGAGGTTTGTCGAGGTGTTTTCTCTGATCTCAGCCCCTCTGACAAAACTTCTGAGGAAGAATGTAGTGTTTAGATGGAATGAGGAGTGTCAAAAGAGCTTTGGGGAGCTTAAGCATCGGTTAACTACAACACCAGTGTTGACTATTCCATCGGGGACCGGAGCATATGTGGTATATAGTGATACTTCATATGAAGGATTGGGATGTGTATTGATGCAGTATGGCAAGGTTATCACCTATGCATCCAGAAAACTAAGGTCTCACGAGATCAATTATCCGGTATATGATTTAGAGCTAGCTATAGTTGTCTTTGCTCTAAAGATTTGGAGACACTACTTGTATGGAGAGACCTTTTAGATTTAAATAGATCATAAGGGTTTGAGGTATCTGTTAAGTCAGAAGAAGTTGAACTTGAGATAGAGGAGATGGATTGAGTTATTGAATATGGGTTGAGTTATTGAACGATTATGACTGCACAATTGAGTACCACCTAGGGAAAGCGAATGTGGTGGCTGATGCTTTGAGCAGAAAGTCTAATACCAGTGTAGCTCAGATTCAGTTATCGAGGTTACCGAGCTTGATTCAGTTGAGAGTTTTGAATGTGGAGTTGAATCTGGAACACGATGAGGCCTTGATTGCTACATTGAAACTTAAGCCAATGTTACATAATCGGATCAGAAGAGTACAGAGGAAAGATCCCAATATGGTGAAGCTTATAAAGAAAGTGGAGATGAATCTAGATTCCGAGATTGAGTTGAGAGATAAGACCTTTGTGGTTGAAGCGGAGACTATGTGTGCCTGATGTGGAGGATCGGAGGAAGGAAATTCTTGAGGAAACTCATATGGCCACCTATGCTATGCATCCTGGTACTACCAAGATGTATAACATGCTTAAGCAGCATTTCTAGTGGCCCAGAATGAAGAAGCAAGTGGCTAACATGCTTAAGCAGCATTTCTAGTGGCCCAGAATGAAGAAGGAAGTGGCGGAGTATGTGTCTAAGTGTATGACATGCTAGCAAGTTAAGGTTGAGCATTAAGCTCAAGTAGGGAAGCTACATTCATTGCCCATTCCGAAGTGGAAATGGGAACGGATCACTATGGACTTCATCATAGGTTTGCCTAAGACTCCGAGGCAGCTTGATGTTATATAGGTCATAGTGGATCGATTGACTAAGTCGGCACACTTCTTACCAGTGAGAGAAAATAACTCACTTGATCAGTTGGCTCAGAGATATGTGAATGAAGTGGTGAGACTGCATAGGGTTCTGGTGTCCATTGTATTAGACAAGGATCCCAGATTCACTTCAAGATTCTGAAAGAGCCTGCAGTCTGCTATGGGTACTAAGTTAAACTTCAGTACAACATTTCATCCTCAAACAGACAGATAGAGTGAGAGGACAATAAAGACTATTGAGGATATGCTCCAAGCTTTTGTATTGGATTTTTAAGGATTTTAGGATCAGTACATAGCACTGATAGAATTTTCATTTAACAACCATTACCACAGTAGTATCGGGATGGCACCGTATGAGGCACTGTATGGTAGAAAGTGTCGGTTGACATTATATTGTGATGAAGAGAGCTTGAGAATGGTTGAAGGCCCGTAGTTGATACAAGACATAGTGGATAAGGTGAAATTGATCCGAAGCTGAATTAAAACGGCTCAAGATAGACAGAAGAGTTATATGGATCAACATCGATGGGATATGGTGTACAGTGTAGGAGACAGAGTGTTTCTACGAGTATCGCCTTGGAGGGGAGTATTGAGATTCGGTAAAAAGGGCAAGTTGAGGCCTAGGTACATTGATCCTTATGAAATCATTGAGAGGATAGGACCTTTGTCCTATAAGTTAGCTTTACCGAATGAGATGTCTCAACTACATAATTTGTTTTATGTGAGTATGTTCTAAAGATATCGATCAGATCCGTCACATGTAATACCGGCTCAAGAGATTGAGGTTGTAAGTAACTTAAGCTATGTTAAAGAGCAAATCAAGATTGTGGGATTACAGATCAAGCAGTTGAGGAACAGAGTCATTCCATTATCAAAAGTCCTTTGAAGGAATCACTCAACTGAGGAAGCAACATGGGAAACGGAGGAGCATATGAGGAAACAATATCCTCATTTGTTCGAACAAACAGGTAAGAATTTCGAGGACGAAATTTCTTGTAAGGAGGGGAGAGTTGTAACATCCCATTACCTGTGGAAGGTTAGAATAGTAAATATGAGTGATTAATGAGAGCTTAGAAAATGCATTTCATGTTCATGCATAATATGACATGCACATATATGTGAATAGTGAAATTTGCACATGAAAATGACTATACATGCATTCATTGACATTCTAGGTATAATTGTTTCTAAATGTGATTTTTTATTAAGAATTGTGGTTTTTATGTGTTGAAAATTGATTTGGAGAGTGTATTTGCAGATTTAGAATTTTTGAAGTTTTTGGAGAAATTTTTGGAAATTTGTTGGGTATTGTTGGACTAGGAAAATTGTCAAGTGGCAAAACTATTAGTAAATGGTAGTAGAAATTACTGTCCAATGGCAATAGAAATTTTGATAAGTGACTTTAGGATTTATTCACGAGTGCTAGTAAAAATTGGGAGACAATTAGAATAGAAATTGGATTTAGGTTATAAGAATTGTACATGTGGCAAGTGACATATGTCACTTGCCAAACAATGTCTTAAGTCCACTAAGTTTTTAAAGCCCCCTTTTGTTGCCTTCCACGTTGCTTTTCATTTAAAAGTCCATTTGGTGCTTTTTTTAGCTCTTCCCATCTTCCTCTTCGTGACTCTCTTCTCTCCTCCTTCATCATTTTCGTTTTCTTCAATCTCTACCACCTCAACTTTGAAGATCATACTTTCCTTCATTTGCTACTACCATATTTACTATCTTCTTCCTCATTGCCACAAGAAAACTTATCCTTACCTCCTTCAAGAAGATGATGAATGTGTGATGCTTGGGAGCTAGGGCTATTGTTGTTTTTGAAGAACTTGAAGTGAAACCAAGTAAGTTACGCTTTAAATGTTATGGGCATTGTTAAATTGAAACTAGAATCATGAGAAATATGGATTGATGACTTGATTTTGTGAGTTGAATGTGTGTGACATGGATGGCGAATCTTTCTCTACACTAAACATGGTTCAGTATTTTGGGAATATCTTTATCTATAGTTATCCAAATGGAATAATTCTTAATTTGGAGTAAACTAGGGATATAAGGATACAAATTATCTGAAGAAATCATATTCTGAATCGGATTCTAAGAATTTCAAGTTTTGGGTGGAAGTTGAGTATAGGGTACTGTCTCAGAATAAAAGCAGTCTGAAAATATTTGGTGTATAACTTTCACATTACTGAACGAAATTGAGTGATTTTGGTGTCAATAGAAACATAAGACATAGAGGAACATTTTTCTAGAATAGAGTATGACCAAATTACATCATTTTCACCTTCTGATTGAACGTGAACAGTGATTCCATGAGAAATGAATTGTGAATTTAATGGGTTTTAGTGAGACATAAATCTAAGTATAAATTATACTTAGATGAGTTTTGATATGAGAATGATTTTGTGATGAAATATATGGTAAGATACCCGAGATTGCCATGAACATGCATAGTACATAATTCATTTCATTTAGGGATGGCATGGGCCAGCTCCCACCAAATTTTTTAAAATATTTTTTTTAAAAATTAAAAATATAAAATAATTTATTTTTTAATTAGATTAGGTTCTGGGTTGTCCAGACCCAAGCTTACCCGAAACCTAACTCTTCTAAATAAAACGATGTTGTTTTACTTAGAATAATTAGATCTCGAG
>JAOQMS010000180.1:11252820-11284389 GCA_027563885.1 Erythroxylum longipes | reverse complement strand
CTAGTGAGTTTCAATTTTCATAAACCAAATAAATGAATCAAACAAATGAACAACCACAATCAATAATTCAATATACGACTTCCAAATTTTATGAAGTAAACAAAATAACCAACCACCACAATACCACAATTTACAATTTTCATGAAGCAAACATTCAGCATTTCGGCTCTCCCATTTACCAAACCAACTAAACCAACCATCAATTTCACAAACAACTTTAAATCCGACTCCACTCTCCACCAATTTACCAACTTCAAATCCATCTTCAAGACTCCAATACAAAGAATTTACTAGAAATTTTTCACAATTTCATTCCCCAATTCCATTCCTCACGGCTTACAGTCACAACTCACAATATAA
This sequence comes from Erythroxylum longipes, assembly GCA_027563885.1. Classification (NCBI taxonomy): domain Eukaryota; kingdom Viridiplantae; phylum Streptophyta; class Magnoliopsida; order Malpighiales; family Erythroxylaceae; genus Erythroxylum; species Erythroxylum longipes. The sequence continues at coordinate 11,284,029 of JAOQMS010000180.1, read as the reverse complement.
AGTCAGAAACAATTAAATTAACACAAACATTCTAACAAAATTTAGGAAAAACACACACCCAACAATCACAATTTCACAATATTTTTGCTTTTGGTGATGACTGATGAGTCGGGTGGGTCCAGATCTGGGTATTATTCCCAGATCTATCGGTTCTTATTAGCGGAGATGGCAAGTTGGCGGTCGGTGATAGTGGAGATGGCAAGTTGGCGACTGGCAACAGCGATAGACGACTGACGGAGCTGGCGAGGTGGTGTGGTGACCTGAGAGGCTACGACCCGCGACTGGCGAACCGTGACCCGCGACTGAGCTGGCGCTTGGCGGACTGGTGAACATCAAGTGGTGGAGGAGCAGTCGACCAGCTCCGGAGACGACGATGAACTGTCGAGAATGGAGGAGAGACGAGAGTCGGTGGAGGAGAGACTAGAGAGGCTGCGACCTGTGAGAGAAAAATACGAAAAATGAGACCCAGAGATAGAAGAGAACGTCGGGGGGGGGGAGTAGTTTTAGGGTTTTTTTTTTCAAAAAAATCCGCAGATTTTTTAGATTCACTGTACCGGCCCAGTACCGTGAGGTATTGCCAGTACCAGCCGGTACCAGACGTTTATTTGAGGCCGGTACACCCCTCTCTCGTACCATTCCGTTTTTCGGCCGGTACAGAACGGTACTCGTTTCGTTGGTAGGGAAGAATGATTAAAGAAAAAAAATAATGACGAACTCATCACTCTATTTTATTAAGAACATGTAGAGAAAAGCTTTAAAAATAAATTAATTTTAACAAGACAAATGAATTTAAGATCAAATTTATAAAATAAAAAAAGATGTTAGGTATCATATTTTACCAGTCTGAGTTGTTACTTATGTTTTTGAAATATTTTATCAATTTGAGGAGTAACTCAATAAAAAAGATCTTTGGGTGTGACATGAGATAACATATACACTTGTGACTTTAAAAATGAAATAGAGATGAAACAATCCAATTTAGATTAATAGTAAGGATAAATATTACATTAAAACAAAACAAAATAACTACAATCTCTCCTATTTTTTGGTCAAATTTGTTGTTTTCTATCTTTTAAATTCTTTTTGTTTGCTTTTTAAAATTTGTTTTTCAGGAATTCATTATTAGTTCTTTCTTATGGTAATTATAATTATGTGATGTAATAACTATTGATATTAAAACTGGAGTGAAAGTTAAAACAGTAAAAAAAATAAGAGGTGTAAAATATTCAACTGGTATTAAATGATTACAAAACCGGTGAAAGATTGAATAAAATTAAAACTTTTAAAATATGATTGAAAAAAATTATCTTTATGCAATAAAGAATTTGAAATTTAATTATAAAAAATTATTAAATAAAAATTATTTTATTTATTTTAATTTACAAACATTGATTAACTTATAAAATTAATCGATTAATTAATAAACTGATCAGTTTTTAACAATAAGAATTATTAAGGTAAATCAAACAAAAATTAAAAACTAAACCGTAAAATAAGTTGATTCAAAATTTTACAGTTAAATCGGCTAAATTAATTAAACTTTTTAATCATTATATATTACGGTTACAAGTAGACAACGTAGACAGTGGTCTGGATGAGTGTACATAATAAGTAGGACTTCAACTTTTGCACTTTGTAGGATCTTAAAAATAAGGAACAAAAAGAATGGGGCATTTGAGTTAATGGGCAGAGGCAGAGGCAGAGCAGAGCAGAGCTTTAAAGTTTAACATGAAATCTGTACTTGGTAGAGCAAAGTGAAATAACTGGAATTAACGTCAAGGCTTATGCAGACGAGGGCGATTGCAGAAAATTCTCCCATTTGCTTTAACCAATGCTGCAATCCCCACACTAAGGCCTGTCCACAAAACTGAGAATAACAAATGTCGAACATCATACGGCACTGCAAAGAAGGGGAGGTCATGAGTGGGATAGATATAGTTTTCACACGCCAATTCTCCAAACCAATATGAACAAACCCTTCTCACCTTGCCTAAGTGACATCATGGCCAAAAATAAGCAGATCAAGACCAACGATAATGCCAGAGGAAAAGACTGTCAAAATCAACTTGACATTAGTTCAAGGTAGCTCATTTTGAGCCACATGCAATCAGAACAACAGTCTCCAGATGGTCAAAAGAACAGGATAGAATTGGAGTTACTTCATGATGTACCGGATCTCAGAAATTTGCATTACATTCTCGTAAGCATACTGAAAATCCTAAGAAATGCAAAAAATTTCTTTATGGAAATATGTTTGTTTGACTAGCACTTACCGCTACACTCTCGAGACCCCCTGTTTGAGATGGAGAGGTCATATCCCGATTTACAGAAACAATGTAATGTCCTTGCAGGAGATCAATTGCATCCTTCACAGGTGCCAAAGGAAAGTATTAAGTCAGGATCCGCATGTTAATAAATACGAAGAAAGAAATTTAAGCTTATGATATATAGGATATTGTATGAATCCTCATGAAATGCTTTGTAAGTAAAAAGTGTGCTAATGATAACTTTCTACAAGATTAATTGAGTCCCAAAAACAGAAGGTTATCCACACCTGAGGGATGTCAAAACTAAGTTTCTGGGACAAAAGACCCCAAAATAGAAAATTTTTACAATCAAGGACAGCACTGATACGAATTGTACCAACACTTGCCGTGCCTGAAATCTGAATCAAGAATGAAGTCTACTAACCTGCTTTGTTCCATCAGAAAAGTTATTCAAGTAATAGCGGACAAGGGCGTTCATACCATCTTTAAGGATCCCTTGCATGGTCCGCTGGCCACATCTGCAATTTAACAGCAGGATATGAGTTTGCACAGACAAGTATTAGGTTTTCATACAGGTAACTGCCATTATCACAGTTTATCTAAGTCCACCCATAGAGGTATATTACAAAGATTTTAATCAAAGGCATTAACAAAGGGTTGATGGGATACAGAAAAGGATGATTAGAGCAGGTAAAGGAAATAGACGATACCAATATAATATCCAAAAAGAGTGAAACAAATTGACTAGCATGAATCTATGAGTATGTTATTTCCTTTTCCACACTAGTAACCTTTAAACTATTTCGATGATCTCTTATGTCCTTTTTCATCATTGTTCTTGCTTCTAAGAGACCGTAGAGCCTTTAAACCAATCAAGCAGATTTTCTTTTGACAATCGGGGTTTAGGTGGGGGGTGCCACCATTAAGCCTCCTGTTCACTCAGACAAATATGGATAAATATAATCATGAGTGTCAAGATGAGTCATCAATTTGTCAAAAAAATCATTGAACTGAAAAAGCTAAGTGGTGACAAGAGGCTGAATCATATACACTTTCCTATCAATTTCTAATTCTACTCTTCCAACTCTTAAAACACGCAACTGTACATGAAAGAATTTTCATGAGCATGAATAAAGCATCATTCTAAATTTGTGGCAAAAGTGAAATGTCGAATTATTATATACACAGCTAACTTAATTTCAATTTGAGATAATAATGGCTCTAATACCTAGTCTGGAACTATATTGAAAACTTCAAACCACTTAGTGGGTAAGGAAGATGATTTGTCAATTCTCATAAAGTTCAACAACTGCTTGAGTCTGACTAAGTTGCAAAAATGCACAGTATCATAGAATAAAGTCAATTATGAGAGAACGAGATGAGTATGCATGCGGTAACAGTGCTTCAGAGAAAATTGAGAAATGTTAGCATAGTAGAGGTTAGTTAATCAGTGTGATGCGTGAAGTTTCGGCATATAGAATTTGAAGAATCATCCATGGAAAGGTACCTTACAAAATCTCCTTTGAGAGCAGGAGTGCCAGAATATTGAATGCTTATATCATCTCCATGATTAGCCCACACTAAAGGTAAAACAGACAAATAAAACATTCATTCAAAAAGGCAGAAAAGTATTGAAGGAAAAGTACCAGCCTTCACTGAAATAGTATTTGAAGCAAATATAAAACACACACATATTTTGAAGCTTTCATCAAAATTCGGATGTGCAGTAATAGTTTCTTCAGCACCAAAAACTCCAATCCTTCTGAGTTGAATTTCCAACATTTTTCTCCCTATCATGCTCTGCAACCATAACCTGCTATTGTTATGCAATGCAAATAATCGAAAAGAAAGCAAGAAATTGTACAGTGTGACCGAATGGCATATCATATACAACAGGATGTCAACTACCTGGGTAACATTTGTGCGGTCTAAGCAATCTATACAGTTGGTCCTCACAACCCCAGTTTGCTCTTTCATTTTCTCACCCTTTTCATTCAACAAAAGGAACCTGTCAATCACAGAAGGGCGGTAAAAAAGCAAGCCATGCAATGCATTTAAAGGACATGAGAGTCAAACCATTAATAATTATTTAAATTTTGGGAAAAAGTGTTACCCATTTTTCTCAAGAAAATCTGCTATTTTGTCATAAAGGATGGAAAGTCGCTCAAAGTGGACATGACCACATATTTGATGAAAGTCAAAGTGCAGATACCTACAACATTCAGAAGCAATTGTCCATCAAAAAGAACAACATATTAGCAGCGCAGCAAAGCTGATGTTAGAAGAAAAGAAGTTCTACCTTACATCATCACTAATCACAGATTGCATCGACTCTGCAAATTTGTCGTTTAACCGCCCCTCGCCTCCATGCTGATAACAGATCAAAGTGCATAAATATAAAAACAGTTGTCCTAATATGGTTAGAAACAAAATGCACTGCCACTCCTTGACACTTGCATGTACCAAGAACCATACTTTAAAAACATGTGTTCAAGTCCAGCTGTCAAGTATAATTATGGAATACATATAGACAACAAAATTGGACCAAGATAACATTTCTGACAAAAGCATGTTGCACATAAGGAAAACAAAATTAATTGAACACTTTAATCCTCCAAACTCAGTAGTTGAAGATAGTGTGCACCTTATTAACGAGATCAATGACTAATATCCTCCCATACTTCTTTCTCAAATCAAGAATATGTCGCTCTGCTACTCGTGGCTGGTTAACATGTGATGCAACAGGAATTAAACCAAGGGACTACAGGTGCCATAGGTTAAAACAGATTGGGCAAGAAACAACCATCACTTACAGCTTCCTCTGGTCTCACGATCTCAAATTTAGGCTTATATGTCAGGTCAACAATCTGCTCCCAAAGAAATGGCATAGATCCCCTAACCTTCAGAAAAACAATAAAATGAAAAAGGTAGATGGGATTAACTTTGATACCTTTTAACCTGTTCCACATACAATAGGTAAAAGAAAAGAACCAGTCCTAATTACTCATTGCACGACATGTATACCAAGCATGGCAACTGAAAAATCAACGATTCTCAATAACATGGTCAAAGTTACTGTTTTTTTGAAATTAGGACTGTCTAGAATTTTCAGTACCCTGTTAAACAAAGAAGGGTGTTCATAGTAACTACTCAAGTTTTACGGCATACAAACTATATCATATGTTTACCTGAACAAATGATGAAGTAAACCCGTTCATCTGTAAAATCTGCTCAGTTTCCACAAAATTAGCAACATAACCGTCAGAATCAGCTCCTCTTCTCCACATGCGAGTGCCTTCCAAGATAAATATTTTCATAACTAAATGAAATCACCCAAAAAGAAAGATGATACTTATTATATATATCTGAAGCTGTACAAGTTAAAATGATGAAAATCAATTGGCATTTTAGAGTGCACCAGGCATTATATTGCTAGATGCTACTTGGATCACAGGAAAAATCTGAGCTGGTAATGACGCTTTTTCATCAGCATTCATCAGAATGTCACGAAATCAATAAATCTGTTGTCTTATTTAGTTATTACAATGACAAAAGTGGAGTAACAGTTCAGGAACTGGCTACAACTTATAACATAGAAAAGATACCATTTCTCCGAGTACATCTCCTAGCAATTAGAGTAACATCAGCAATTTCCTTTCCAATGGCTGCTTGGAAGTTCTGAAAGCCTGGTCAGCTGTTAAGGATGAAGCTTAAGCATTAGTTAGGCTAGAGCTAAACTAGCTTGTTTTCCAATAAATTTTACATCAAACATTGATATTTTCAAAAGGATACTGCCTTGGACAACAGGAAGAAGGAATGGGTCCAGCTGCAGGAAGAAGATCAAATGAATGATTAACAATTTATTAGCCACAAGCATTAAAATCTGTAGGAAGATGGTGAATGTCACTAAAAAAGAAACTAAGGGAACCCAACCTTGTTATCTATGAGCACTTCCAAAATATAATTGTTCCAGAGAAACCTTGGTTCTGCCTGTAACAAATATATGACATAAGCATAACTGATATTTATGGATGATGAGACATAATAGGAAACATTAGTGAGAAAGAAAACTACAAAGTTGAAGGCTTATATTTACAGAGGCTACTTCTGCTGCATAAGAATCCATCAACATCCAAGAAAATAAAAGGAATTTTTAAGAGAGGGAGATACTTTCATGAATTTAAATCTTGTGATCACCTGTCTCCAAAGAGGGAGCAATTTAGATTCATCACCCAAATCATGTAATCGCTGTCCACTGTTAACACAAGAGACCATCACATTAATTTAAGCCAAGAAATCTCATAAGCATGCATAGAAACTTGAAGATCGTATCCTTTACCAATTAGTTGTACCATCTAAAAAAAGTCGTTGCATCTTAATTAGCATCTTGTTACAAATGCTGGTAGTTTCCTAATAGTTAACACTGTATAAACAATTATCATCATGGTGTACAATTGAATGTTAGATTATACTCCTACTCCTGTTTAAGCCTTTAAACTAGCTTAACTGTTGAATTATACTCCTACCCCCCTTTAAGCCTTCAACCTAGCTTGGTTCTTTATTTTACTTTTGAGAAGTGAAATTTTAATGTTCACACCTCATTTTGCATTGCAACACCTGAAGTTTTTAGCATGTAGGCCACGCTAGAAATCCCAATTACATATAACAATAAAAGGATGATCTGGTAATTAATATACACGTCAAGTGCCAATGCATTTGGAGGACAAGGTGAAAGTGTGAACTAAGGTTTCACAATAATTTAATAGTTTGGTTCATAATACTAATTTAAAGATCTAATTATGTGACTGAATTTGAATAAGCACTAACCTTAGTGTTAAGTTGGTGTGTTATGAGAAATACAGGCCCCACAATTTAATAGTTTGGTTCATGATGCTAATTTAAAGATCTAATAATGTGACTGAAGTTGAATAAACACTAACCTTAGTGTTAAGTTGGTGTCATATGAGAAATACAGGCCAGAAGTGTGCTCAGCAACATTAAGCAGGGCGGAGAATTCATTCTCCACCTTTTTCTGCAGAAAATAAGGCAGAAATGAGAAGACTATGGGGGTCAAATCATTCTTCTGTAGCACCGAAAATATCATTCTAGAGAATGCAAGAGTAGATAAGAGTTACCTGTTCTGTGGAGGAATTTTTTAAAGAATGGTCACATGGAAAAGTTTTCAAAGATTTAACTTTGAAGATTGGATGTCCCAGATATGATCCAGCACACTCCCTTTCGGTTATAACTATTAAGTATGATCCTAAAGGCATAGCAGAATATGACAATAAGGTTAGACAATCACTTGTAATTATGAAGTTGAAAAGAATGTAGCAGAACGCTTTACAGTAATATCCTATAGGCAACATTAGATAATCAAATACAACTAGCAAATTTACATTATGAACAGTGGAGACATAAACTGTTGAGCTTACAAAAACATGCAAACAGATGATTGTTGGAAACGTTCTTTCGTTGTTTAGTTTAAGAAGAGTTCTCTAATTAATGCATTACCTGCCACGAGCTTTAGCATTCCAACAACCCCAAAGATCGTCTGAATTTTAGGAACTCGAAGAGCATTGCACTCCGGAACTTCATCTAAGAGTCCCAAAAACAACAATCATTATCTACAAGAATCTAAAGAAGCCCGTAGAAACAACAAGACAATACAATCTAAAAGCAAAAGCAAATAATAAACCTATCAGATTCATGGAGCCATCGGCCCGATTGATCGCCAAAGGGGAACCTGAGGATCCGTCAGTGGGTTCAATCACATATTGATCTGGAAATTCCCACAGACGCATACGTGTATACAGCTTCTGCCCCGACTCTGCTCTCTCCATCATTATTGGATTTCCAACTCGCTGCCAACAAAAACCAAGAAAACGAACATACACAAAACACAAATTTACCACTTCAAAATCCAAAATTGACAAATCTTTTTAACAGTAAGATTTTAAGTTAAATTTCAATCACCAAAGCTTGTCCTTTAAATGAAAACTTCTAAATTGTGAAAAGTCCCATGCATTGCAAGGCACCAAACAAATTAAGGCAGGTTGGATAATTACCTTGACACGACAAGATCACACGTGAAAGCTACTTGTAATTTCAAGATCCAATCCAAGAAGAGGCCTAAACCAGTAAAAGTAAATGCTTTTGCGCTGAAAAAGCGATGCTACAAACCCAAAAAAGATGAATCTTTCCCCAAACGCATCAATTCTGTTTGTTCGTTATTAGAAGTTGGCTTTTGCCAGTTTCTTCACTTCCCTCGTTCGCTTTTTGCCCTCTTTGGATGTCTGACTATACTATGAAAAGTCGTGGTCTTGAGGTGGTGTTGTTTGGGCGGAACTTTCGACGGGTTTGGGCTAAAAGAAAGCCGAGCCGCTATGCCAGCATTTCTGGCCTTCAATTAAACATTCCACCTCTTAAGGGACCCTCAGACATTGTCAAACATTTACGTATCACTATTTCTGGAACCGTTAGATCTTAATTCAACGTTCACATGCTTAACGTAGTTTGGTTCGATACTTGCGTATTCTTGCTACTTCAATAAAAGTAGTTAAATCTTGTAAGGTAATTTTCTTTCATAGTCGGGTTCCTTGACAATGTCTACTGTTTTTTCATTTGACTAAACTTAGTTAATAATAAAGTTTTTCTAACCTGTTACTCTTACTCAAAGATCACATCTTTTTGTCTTTTTTTTCCGTCCTTCGGCCGAAGATCAAATCTTTTGACAGAACTGGCATCCTCCAGAGTTATATTGCATATTAGATGGGAAGACATGGCCCACGAACAGCGAAACATTACTACAATATCACAACTTCATAAGCAGTAGGGGACAGCATAAACTAAGATTAGCTGTTAAACCATAATTTCCTCTTCCATGCAAGAGTGTACTGAGGGCAACAAATATATCCAAGTCTTATTAGAACAGTCAATTAATGACATAATAGATCATCATACTACAGTATCTCCTTTATAACTAGGAAACAAGTCTAAGAAGACCTCTTTATGTTGAGTTATACAGAAAGCACAACGACGTCATTCTTCAATAATTGACAACTTTCTTCTTTCTTCAAATGTCTTCAGTCATCTTCAATAACTTGGCTTCATATTCAGGTAAGAAGCAATCTTTTGGCCCAGAGACTTGTCAGCCTGTACCACAACCCAAACAGACGGGTGCCTAAGTAATCATTGGTTTAATGACATGGCTATTGCGTGTGAAATTTAATATCAACCAGAAACAGGCCACAGGAAAGAAACTAATTCAGTTTGCTACGACCAAACATTCATTATGCGGTTCACTATAAATTGAAACAATAAAGCACAGCACCTGAGACCAATATGATATCCAAATGCTGCGAATTTCATATGTAACCCTCGGATCAGACAAGGCCTCAACCCAACGGCGAATAAAGCGCTGTTGCCTGAAGATGTGAAGCAAAACAAAAGAGGGGAGTAGGATTAGTAAATGAGCAATCTGTTGTAGGTTATATGGCAAATCTCTCATTCGCTACCTGTCTGGTGAAAATGAACGGAATCTTTCCCCAGGCTGTTTGAAATTATTCTCCTTCTCAATGATGCACTGTTAAAACGATGAGAACATAATATTTCAGATTTCATCTGATCCAAAATGAGTTCTTTGGTACACAGAGCCAGAGTCTTTGAAACAGAAACTATCACAAAATCTTGAGAAAACGTCACTCAAATTTTCAAATTGAAACAACTGTCAACCCAGTTCCTTCTAATTAATCTTCAAAAGCAAAGAACGAACCTTCTCGCGCTTGCCAGTGCACACTGCAGAAGGATTTGGAAACTTCTCAGCATGGCGAACAGGATCATACCTTGAAGGGAAGTAATTGATCTAAAAGAAATCCCACCATCAGTAAATGAGAAAATTCCAACACAATGAAAGAAGGTATTAAAGAAACCAATGGTGATAACGCAATTTCATGTTATACAGGATCTTAATGTGATCATATGTACAAGTTTTTAACATGACTCTAGTACCTCTTCATCCCTATGCATAAAATTCATGAAACCCTCGTGATGATTGTTGTGATGGGCACATTTGGGAGCATTTGCTGGGAGCTGAAGATAATTAGGCCCAAGACGGTGCCTTTGAGTATCAGAATAGGAGAAAATTCTAGTTTGCAGCAACTTGTCATCTGAATAATAGATGCCAGGAACCACAATAGAAGGGCAAAAAGCAAGCTGCTCATTCTCTGCAAAAAAGTTATCAATGTTCTTGTTCAACACCAAGCGGCCCACTGGCTGCAAAGGCAAGATGTCTTCAGGCCATGTCTTGGTCACATCAAGTGGATCAAAGTCAAACATATTTTCATTGGCAGTATCAATAGTCTGAATGAAAAGCTTCCACTCGGGGTAGTTTCCTGCAGCAATTGAATCGTAGAGATCCTGAGTGGCGTGACTGTGATTGGCTCCACCCACTCTTATAGCCTCATCCTCCAACAAAGACTTAACCCCACAAGTTGGTTTCCAATGGAACTTCACGTAGTTTGCCTTCCCAGCCTTGTTGATCAGAGTATAGGTATTAACACCAGAGCCATCCATATGCCTATAGTCTTGTGGGATACCAATATCATCAAAGAGGAAAGTGAACATGTGCAAGCTCTCAGGATGGTGTGAAAAGAAGTCAACTATCCTCCAGTTTTCCTGAATGTGTGATTTGGGGTTGGGTTTGAGAGCATGAACCATATCAGGGAACTTCATGCCATCCCTGATAAAGAAGACGGGGAAGTTGTTTCCCACCAGATCAAAATTACCCTGCCCAGAACGATAAAGCATAATTAGTAAATCACAAGTGCGTAACTTAAGAATTATATATGTGAGTACTATACTAATTCAAGAGTGCCAGGATTATCTTAAAGTCGAACATGTCACCTCTCTGGAGTAAAACTTCACAGCAAAACCTCGAGGATCTCTGAGAGTCTCAGGACTGCCACGCTCATGGATGACAGTGGAAAACCTGACAATAACAGGGGTTTGAACTCCCGGAGCACGAAGGAAATCAGCACAAGTGAGATGAGATATGTCTTGGGTAACTTCGAAGAATCCTTTAGCGCTAGCACCTCTTGCATGGACAACACGTTCTGGTATGCGCTCCCTGTCAAAGTTGGCAAGCTTCTCCACCAAATGATAGTCCTCGAGCAGAATTGGACCTGTTGGAAAAAGAACACTTGAAATCTTATCTCATATTGGGACATTAAACTGCAGTGATGACAAAATCCCGTAACTTTTTGGAATTATTACGGATGGAAACACTTGTTTCTTCAAGAAATCTTGCTTAATGACACTTAGTAGTGTACGGTTAACAATACGCAGGAATAGAATCAAAAACATAAAACAGTCTAGAGTTGCTAGGTGCAACCTAAAGGCTTCAATCAAACCAATTTAATACTTGCGATGAACAAAACGGGTTGATGAAAATAGAGCTACGCAATTTACCTCTTGATCCGACGGTAAGTGAGGAATTGTTGTTCCAGACAGGAGCTCCAGAATTAGTAGTAAAGAAAGGAGAATTGTAGGCACTTGAAGGTCGGTACTGCACCAAATTCAGCCAAATAAGAACAAGATAGCATGCATAAAAATTGAGTAGGAGGAAAATAATGTAGACCATTTATTCAATTCCAAGAAAGAGAAGTGGTGAAGGGATTAAGTAAGAGTTGGTACCTTGTAGGGATCCATAGCAGCTGAAGAAGAGGGAAAGAGGAAGTTTTTGTGACAGAAGAAGAGGCTAACCAGCTATGAATAAAGAAGAGAGGCCCTTTAACTATATTTATCCTGTGCAATTCAGTTGGGAGGCAAAACAAGTTTAAACTGTAAAACAAGGAATATAGACTATTTTCATTTCACAAAAGATGAAAAAGAAAGGAAAGTGAAGACACAAAATAATCGTTGCTGGCTTGCTGCCTATCAGTACAAGCAAATGTTAGTAAGAAGTTACGGATAAGGATTTATTGATATAAAAAAAACTGGTCCAATGATTTTTATGAGAACGGCGTCCGTCCACCACTGCTCCTTATCTAATCTCAGCCTTCGTGGCAGAGGTTGATTTGGGCCCTTTGTCAGTGTTCTTGGTTCCATTTTTCTGGAAAAATGTACAAGGCTTTTTTCATCGGCCATGCAACAATATTAGCCACTATTTACAACGGAGAAAGACAACAAAAGTGGCTCTGTGTTTTGTTGTATGGCTAAGAAAACTGGAAATGCAACAAGACATCGTTATTTGGCCATTCAGAACCTAAAGTTGGAGATGTGTTTGCATATTATGTGGCATAATCGCACCACTCTTTGTCCTGGTGATACCTACAAATCCATATTAATTAAATGCCAATGCATGCAAGCGCGATGGTAGATTTATTGAACGTTGAAGAAACAGATGAAATCATTTTTACACGTACATTTCTTCTCCTCTTGCATGGCTGAGATGGATCCATGACAATAAAACGACGAAACCAAAATGCATGAAAAAATAGACGGGAGAGAAAACACATATAACTATCAAATCCATTCAGTTCGGAAGTCTTTATTCGGGCAACTTATTACAAACTATCATCATGCGGATACCGCACAGTCCACAGATTTAGGGAATATAAAATTCTACGTGCCCGGAACGCGCTCAACTCTCATTCAAGCAGCAGGCGGTTCGTCCTCGCTGTCCTCCGGAGGTGGAAGGTTCAAATCGAAATCTGCGGGAAGCTTCTTGGTGCGAGTTGCAGCGGCAGCAGACTCTTGTGGAGTCTCATCATCATCTGGGACTACGTTCAGGTCCACGCCAGAGCCGACTTGTTCCTGTTGGAGCTTAGCCACGGCCTCCTGAGCAACACTAAGAAGAGCAGGCACCACCTCTTCTTCAATAATGCTCCTAGCGGCCTCAGGATCATCGTCATCTTCACCTCTCTTGTTATCGCCCCAGTCGGCTACAAACACGGGAGGTGGAAATGCTCCTTTCCAAGGCTTTTCCTCCTTAGTATGTGCCCTTAAGTGACCACACATTGCCCTGAAAGAAGAAAATGTCTTGCCACAAACAGCACATATCGGAGGAACATCCGCACCGACGACTACAGTGGATCGTCGTTTAGGTCTCACCGCACTGCCACTGGCACCAGCGTCACCTAGATCATCCCTTGAATCTCTCTTCTTTTTCCCACTAGCATCCTCCTGAGACTCGCCAGCACTAGCACTCTCGGCAATGCCCTTGTCCTTTCCGGAATCACCTCGAGCGCCAGTTTCAGTTGGAGTCCCCGAAGGAGCATCAACATACCCAGCGGTAGTTCCAGATTCAAGTGTGGCCTTCTCCTGAGCAGCATTTCCAGAGGTATTTCCCTGGTTTTGCTGCTCATCGGAGGGCTTGTCGTCGCCAGGCGTAGAGGAGGCCCCGGAGCCAGTCATCCCCGTGAACAGAACGGAAATGAGAGTTAAGGAACTGAAAATAAAAGAAATAAAAAAGAGTAAGAAAAGATTCATATGTGTATTGTGGTGCCTGAAGAAGCATGGTGCAGTGTCGTCTCCTTATATAGAGGTCTGAAGTCGACGGTTATTGACAGTTAGCAGTTTTCCCCCGCCAACTTCGGAGGTATGTTGGAAACGGTACGATGTTTCATGCATGAAGGGGTTCCTGAGAAACAATAGCCGTACGTACGCGTGGAATGATGATTAGTTTGAGCGGAGGAGATGGGCGATATCATAATTTCCATTTCCATTTTAGAAGACTTGATCCGGATTCGATTCATAATTTCATATTCAGCCGAAACTTGCACTGCTTTGAGTAAGGCGGGAAAGTAATAAACTGCCATGGGATTATATAGACAGTTGATCAATCTACCATTTTGCAAGTTTTGAACCATCACCTTAGGACATGAATGAGTGCTGGATCTCTCTCATCTGCAATTCGCCTTGGACTATGCATAATATAGTTTGAGATAAAATCTGAATGAGGTGTTAAGAAGATGTTTCAGGAAATGACATGGATTGGTGTATACGTAATAGAAAGGCAAGCATTCGCCGTCGAGTGGAAAGGTCTAATGATGGGTCGGATTAGCTGAAGAAACCTTAGTTCATGGTTGATGTGGGAGGAAAGCCAAAGAATATAATAGATATTTCCTGTATAATTTTTTATAGAAATTCTTGTATTTCATGAAAAGTCATTTTGTTACATTTATATATACAGAATTGTTATAATAATAATAATAATAATAATAAATAAATAAATAAAAAATAAAAAAATAAAAAATAACTAAGTTATTTAAAATAATACTTATTAGTTATTCGCTTAATGTAATAATGAATTAACTTTTTCATTAAAAACCTTTTAAGGTAATAGTAATAATAAATAAAATAATCAATCTTTTATTTTTATTTATAATCCATATTTTTATATAAATAATTAATAAATAACTTGATTGATCTTTACTCTTAAATAAAAATTTATATTTTTAATGTATTATGTTTATATCTCACTAATTATATCAAAAAAGTATATAAAAATTTGTAATATAGTTTGCTTTTTATAAATAATTAACAATATATTAATTTATTATATTTTATTAATAATGAAAATTTTATAAACTAGCTTAACGTGACGATAAATTGAGATTTTTAATTAGAATTTATTTTATTATCCAATAATATTAATAAATAAGAAGATTAATTACTTTCTTGATAAAAAATTAATAAAATTAATGAAAGATTTAATTTACTCTCATGTTAAACTGATTAATATAACATTAGTTATTAATAAAATACAAAATATAAATATATTTTTATGATAAAAATAATAATAATCAATGAAATTAATTATTAATTATTTATAAAAATAAGAACTATGAATAAAAATTTAACAAAAAGACAACGTACGGTTATATTAAATTAATAAATATTTTTTAAAATTTTATTATTAATAAAATTAATGTATATTAAATATCATTATATTTAAATAAGAATAATAATATGTAAATACATATGTCGCTTGCTGTCATAATTATCCCTATACGATGTTACAGTTAGCATGGACCGTGGAGTGCCTCTCTTCTCTTCAACCTCCTTTTTGAATAAATTTATATTTGTAACGACTTTAGTTTTTTTTATAACAAAAATACTTATGGCGAACTTTTCACAGGACATCAGAGTCGTAAGCGTAAGAAAATTTTAGTGAAATTTACGAAACCACATAAAAGACTGATATCTTTCAATGATATAAATGATGGCATTATGTATAGATCAGAAACATTCATTAGTCGTAAAGTGGAAATCACCTCAATATGTACGTCATTGTATACAGCAGGTAAGATTTCTAGGAATCTGAATACCTTATGGCGCGCTATTACGTTTCGTTCCTTCACAAATACCATATTTCGAGTCAATGAAAGGGGAAAAAGCAAAAGGAAACTGCTAAAGCTTTTAGGATTAGCAGTGCAATGTGTAAAATGTCAAAGATGACGGATGATAATAACATGAAGTCGTTTAAAGTTGTGGATGGATGCTCGTTGAATTGAAAACCGGGGGGCCATTTCCTGACTACTTGTCAGTACTTGGCAAGCTCACCACCTTTTCCTGACTACTTGCCAGTACTTGGCAAGCTCCCATCAAGAAACGAATAAACAAGGATAGAAATAATTCTAACTCCATCAAGATCAAGAAATGGATAAAGTGAAAAAAAAAAAAAAGTTAAGATTGTTACAAGCTCCAAAAGTATAAGAATCTGGAAAGTAAATCGTTCTTATCAATCTTAATGTGAAGTCTATAAGTATGTACAAGATGTTTGGCCTGACAGATGCCACCACAGAAACTGTAGTAGAGAAAATGATACTCCCAACTGTCACAGACACATGAATATTCACTACCCTTACCATCATAGTCGAACTTATTCGTTCCCAGAAAGAGGGCTTGAATACAACTCAGGTCGGAACTGACCAAAGCAGTCCAATGGAAACAAACCATATTAAGGATTACCTACTGACCAGAATTGCCCAAAAGTCGCTCCACTGCAGCATGTACATTTCCTGCAGTTGCAATTAGCGCCCGTATGTTCTCTTGTGTATCAAAGAAACCCATTTCCTGTAGCTGTGTCAACTGGGTTGCATATAGTTCTTCAGGAGGTACTGCAATAAAGAATTAAATAAATGAGTCAACAAAAGAGAGAGTGAGAGAAAGCGAGAAAGAGAGAGAGAGAGAGAGAGAGAGCAAGCGAGACTATTAACCATTAGATCTGTTGGGAACTGCCAAACTGCCTGCCCCAAGTCCACCAAACATGTTCATCAACATCTCTAAGCCTGCATTATTTCCTGTTCCTGCAATCATGATCAACTAAACATCCTGAAAATGCACAAAAATCTTCTACAGAATGAAGGGAGAAGGAATAGGGGAAAAAAATTGGTTTGATACATTTAATTTGTGCAGTACATAGACAACCAGATTAAGCTGGTCCTAGGATCAGCAAGCATCCAGTGTTATTTGGTTGCTCCATTAAATGTTTCTATCCTAATGTATTGCCAATACAGCAAATATCCTAAGCCTACATATGAAGACACTCAAATCATGAAGTTATAATGCAATATGCTATAGAAAGTTGCACCAAAACTGTGGTTCAATTAGAAGACAAATTTTGAAGTTCTCAATACCTGTGCCCGCACCAGTTTGACCTGCTTCCCTGCAAGAAAATATCATGTCAATAAACTTGAAGCAAAATCAGTCATAATAATATTCCAACACAAGTGTACAACCAATTGCCATTGACATTGAGCTAATTCCAAACTAAACAGGGATCTACACTTCCATTTCAGAGACACAATACACAGATAGGTCATATTACAACGTACTGGGTTGATTGCTGTCGGCCAAGCTGAGACAAAAGGGCTTGCTGGAAAGTCATAAGTTGCTGAAGAACAAAACCAGAATTAGCATGGATATTACCATAAGAAACTACAGTTTGAAGAAAGTGCTATGGATAACTTCAACAAGTAAATGTTTCCATATCTCATTGCAAGAAAGAGCACACATCTCAATGAAACTGAAAGTTATAAGTTCTCAAGGGTATTGCACTGTAGTCATCCGTTCAGGTGGCATCTCTCCTCTTTGTGTTCCTTATCAGTGAGCATGGAAGGGGTTGGGAGGAATTGTACAAACTGAGAACAACTCTACCTGCATTGTCTCAGGGGAAGTCATTTGGCGAAGAAACTCAGGATTTTGCATCATTTCTCTTAGTTGAGAGTTAGAATGAAATTGGGGATTCATACCAAGAACCTGAAACTTGGTAGATGTTAATTGCTTGATATCAATAACCAACAGTTTTACACACAAAGAAGCTTGATAATAATATTTTTACCTGGTTCATGTGCTGAGGGTTTGATAGCAGGCTTTGCATCATTTGTGAAATAGCTGGATTTTGCATCAACTGGGTCACCAAAGCAGGATCAGGCATAGCACCAAACATGTTGTCAAGCTCCGGAAGGCCAAGTCCACCAAGTCCAGTAGGCGCCTGTGGCCTAACATCCCCAGTAGGATTGGACCTCGTGGTATTGGTTTGCGCACCCCCAGCTGCCAGATTTGTGTTAGTAATTTGGGATTAAAAGCAATCAATCTGTGAAACTCAGAGAAGTTTTTACTATTCATGCTTACTATACGTTGAAAATACATGTATATATAGTTGATGTCTAACCCTAGGATAGCAAATACAATCAATAGTAGTAAACACCTTCCTATTTTATCACTATACAGCTATACGCAACTCAACACAATCAAAAATCTTAGTCTGTTCCAGACTAAAATATTGACCCAATCATGAGGAAATGTAGAAGCATAATAAAGAACACTTTCGTGATGAACAGATAAACAATAAAATTCTAAACAGACTAGGAAAAATCACTGAGGATAGACAGAGATGTAGCCTCAAGTAGCTGTTTCCTTGTATGTCCATGGGTAACTTTGGTAAAGAGTATTTAAAGAGAACAATATTCACTGTTTTATCTTTTTCAATGCTGGTAAAAAGGATGACAGTGAAAAGATAAAGAAAGATTTAGGACAATGTCTATACCAAGATATAAGCATCCTAATAACTTGAACTACATTCAGAGCAGAGCAGAAATACTTACTTCCAGCAGTCCAGGGATTAGGGAGTGGATTGGTATTTGGAGCAGGCGAACCAGAGGTTGTTTCAATATTTGTGGTTGATGGGTTAGTTGATCCATCTCTAGCTTGGTTCCCAGCCTGAGCTCCTAAAAGGGCAGAAAAGGGGTTTGCAGTATCACCTCCAGCATTTCTGCCCATTGTAGTTGCATTCAGGAAAGGCTCCTGAACAGTTTCATACATGCGCCTAAGCATATTGAATCCCTCTGGAGAAGATTCAATATTACTCATTGCTCTGTCAGTGTTGCGCATCATCTCCCGCATGAGCTCGGGGTTTCGTGCAGCTTCAAGTGTTTGGCGGAGAGTGCTGGGATCATTAAGTATATGTGCCAGCTCAGGATTTCGATCAATGATATCACGCATTTGAGGATTGTTCATAATCAAATTCCTCATTATCTCAGGGTTGTTCATAAGGTTCTGCACTACAGGCATGTTCATTATTTCCCGCATAATATTTGGATTCTGGGTCAGCTGTTGCTGCACCTGTTCCAACTCTGGAAGTCCAGCTCCAAACATACCACCACTGCCACCCAAGCCCCCTAAACCAAGCTCAGGAAAGAGTGAAGCTCCAAATCCAGACCCTCCAATTGACCCACCTTCAGTGGGACTAGTAGCATGTGGATTATTTGGAGTAGCATTTGTGACTCCAGTATTCGTAGGAGCAGTCGTGTTGGCAGATGGACTTGGTGGAAGACCACGAACCAAGTGGACTGTTTGATCTGCCCCCAAGCCTACATCAATCACAATACAACGAGAACAATCATATACTCATGTATATTAATAATACCTTAAATTTTGGCTACTAAAAGTGCTTTATCTTGTGAAGGCTCGTGATAAAATGTAACTATATATTAGATGAGAGAGACACCCAACAACATGGTCTACAGGCCAGTTTTTGTGTCTATACCAATCATTAAAATGGTATGGACGTATCAAATATCCAACCTGGATTACACATTCTCATATCTACAGATTTCAACACCAGCTCATAGAAAACTGAAAATAAAATTCAAGCCTAGGAAACACTACAAAACTCAATATGATTGAAGACTAAAAAGCACCACTGGGAACAACCGAATTAGAAATGATGTCCTAGAAGTCAATGCCATACCTCAAAAAATTCTAGACTAGAAAAGACTAGGTCAATCTCAAATCTGAACAGAAAATCGCAGGAGGCCTAATTCGCTCGTGCTAAACCAAAAGAACAGAACAAAGAAGCCAGGCTCTAAACCGCCGTGGGAACAGAATACAAGGGATAGACAAAGGAAAAAGACAACATAAGCAGCGAGAAATTAAAACTCTGCTAGTCAAAAGAGGTAAATCAAAATAGTAACCCTTCAAACAAAGCCCATTAAACATCTACGCGCATATGCCCTCTTCCCTACAAGAATCGACTTCCAGTAGCTTTATTTATTTTATTGCACAATGAAACACTATGTGCCAAAAAAACAGTTAAACCATGTGAATAATTTTCACCCAATTTCAGATCAAAAATCGCCACCCAACCCTAAAACAGAATCAATCCGTAAACCTTCTCCTATAACAATCCCCAATTATCCTAGATCTCCAGAGAAAAATCAAACCTAGAGCCGTTTAATTCTGAATCGCCAAAATCAACACTTTCAGAAACATATTAAAAAAGAAAAAAGCAAAATATAACATACCGTAGCTCTCAAGAGTCTGATCGTCCTTCAAGATCCGGCCTTTATAAATAACCCGTTGATTAGCGGCGGGAATATCGCACTTCTCGGCAAGAACGCTCTTGAAAGCTTCTACGGTGGATGATAGATTGATTTCAACCGAGAACTTAGAGCTGTTAGAGCATCGAACATTCACCGTTACCAAATCGCTCCCTCCCGAATTCGATTCATTGACCTCATCTACAGCTCCATCTCCTCCCATTATTCTCTCTCTCCCCTCTTCACACCCAAATAAACACGCAGTAGTCAGAAGCTGAAAATCGACAGATCAAATCGAGAAATTGAAGAAGCCCTAATTAACAAAACCTAGAAGAAAATTGGGGACAAAGAAAAATGAGAGTTAGAGGTGGGAAGAAATGAGAAAACTAGACTGAGAAAGAAAGGTATGTTAATAAAGTCATGACAAGAGTTGTTTAGAGTTTTGGCCTTTGGGTGTGGGAAGTAGGGGCGTGATTCTTACGTGCCTTGATACTCGAGCGAGTCCCCCTTAAGACGGTGTACGTACCATAGTAAACAAGAACGCCACACTTAATTGTCCCTGTCTAAAAGGAAGCTGCAAAATCATTCCCACTCTGTCCACGCTCTGCTTTTTTGTTTTTTTCACATTCCACACCTAAAGACCTAAACCAAACTTGCATGATGTATATCTCTATTTTGACTCTAACATTTAAATTTTATAAAAATAAATTTAAAATTAATATAGATTATATTTTATTTATTTTGACATAATTAAAAATAGCCTTCTTATTAATTAGAAATAAAGTTAAGTATTATTAAATCTTTTCGGACTATGCATGTTATCGGATTTAGAATTTATTGTTGTCGTTGCATTATTTATTTTAACATAAAATAAACAAAGCTTGGATTTCCTATTTAAAAGTTTTTTATATAATAATAAAATTTATAAATTATTTAAAAATAATATTCCATGATAAATTTTAGTAAAATTATATTATAAAAGACATTTGTATAATATTATTATTTACCAATACTTTCTATTTTTTGAATATTTTATAAAACTAAACTTTTTTTTTCCTCGTTTTGGGCTCGTTCAAAGCAAAAAGCCTCAGCCCATATTGAGAGGTTAAGACGCAAATTAAAGGTTTTGCGTTTGGTTTGGAGACATTCAGGTGCGGTTGAGTCACAGGTCACGGTTCACACACTCGGTGACGGTGGCGCTTAGGTTTATGGGTTATAGTTTATACGACGGTCGGTGTCATGCTATTCCCGTTCTTAACAAGAGTGGCGTGCCAATGATTTTCATATTCTGATGGCCCGACTCTTCGGAACCAAGTATTACTGCTTACTTATTCCCAGTTCTCCAGCTATTACAGTTTCTTTAGGACATTTGGTCGAACACCTTGCTTGTTTTAGTTGCTCACGGCCGTATGAGTTTCGGTTACAACAATTTAACCACAGTTTGGCTGAGGAAGGTCTGCAAAGTCGTTTTTACACAGACATGGGTTAGGATTCGCTTACTCAACAAAGTAGTTATCTTTTAAGAACCATAGTCACTTTTTGTAGTGTGCTGGTTATTGACATTCTTGCCATTTTTAACTTGGTAGTGTTAACTTGTGTAGGCAAGGTGGTTAACATGTCAAAATGGAAAAAGGTAAACGCGAGGCTTTTGGGTATAGGCCGCGGGATGATTCCCCCATCGGCTTGGACTGTATTGAATATTCTTCGTCATAGAGGTATGTGCTTAACTAGTCCGTACTCAGGATACCAATTTTGTTATTGATAATTGATACATGAATTGCAACTTTAATATGCAGGGTTTGAAGCTTACTTAGTGGGTGGATGCGTAAGAGATTTAATTTTGAAAAGAGCACCTAAAGATTTTGATATTATCACCACTGCTAAACTTCAACAGGTTTTTGGTGGATTCTGTGTATTCTTCTCATGTGTTTTTTCACAGTTATATTTCTTGTATACCAGTACTCGTGATTATTGGATGAATGAGACTTTGTTTTTTCACATACTGTACCACAGGTCAAAGGGCAATTTTTTCGTTCTATGATCATTGGACGGAAGTTTCCTATATGCAGGGTGTTTATCAAAGATTCAGTAGTTGAGGTCTGGTCGTGTGCAGTGGTTTGAGTGATTCCTTTTTTGTCATTTCACCTTATCTGGGTTGGTGCAGACATTATTCTAGTGATTTCTGACTTGTACTTAACTGGAACTGATTCATGCCTGGATAGGTATCCAGCTTTGAAACGGCATCACTTGTTGATGGAAACGAAAATGTTTGTTTTCTTAAAAGGCCAAGTGGGTGTGATGAAAGAGACTTCATCCTCTGGAGAGATAGCATGCGCCGGGATTTTACTATTAATAGGTATATTTTCTTCTTCCAAGATCCCTTTCATAGTTCATGTAGCTGTTTGTAAAGGGTCATTGTTAAAGTGTTGGCTAAATTTCTTGGGCTCTCTCAGTTATGTGCCGAATTTTTAAAGCTGTTAAACTTGAACTTTTAGTTTGGATCTTGTAATTAATCTGTGGTTTTGCTTCGGAACAGTTTGTTTTTTGACCCTTTCATGCATCAAATCTATGATTATACCAATGGGATGTCAGATTTGAGGTCCTTAAAGGTGATCTTTCCCCCCGCATAACTTGGTAGTAAGTTTGGCTTCAAATTTAATTTCTCAAGTATTATGCTCACTCTATAGATTTGATATGTTTTCAGCTTAGAACGATAACCCCTGCACAACTATCATTTGAAGAGGATTGCGGTGGGTACTTTCACCTCTTATATATGAATCTAATATATATGAATTTTAGACACCACAGAGCTTTGTGGAGTTCTTTATTATCTGACATGCACATATAAACTGTGTAATGTAGCAAGAATTTTGAGGGGCTTAAGGCTTGCTGGTCGCTTGGGCTTGTCAATTTCAAAGGAAACTGAAACTGCAATGCATAAACTCTCATCTTCTGTTGAGAATTTGGGAAAGGTACTCATGAGTCTCAACTACGACTTCTTTTACACCTTTTCCATCTTTTCTGTTTGTTTTCGTTATTGATTGCTTAGAAATGCTATGATATTTTATCCCCTGTATATGGATCCTGATTTCTTTGCGAGATATATGCAAACATAGGTGAAGTAAATGCTTCATGATATTCCCTTCAAATTGATATTCTCTCTTTTCAGGGCAGGATAATGATGGAATTGAACTACATGCTATCCTATGGAGCTGCTGTATCTACGATCTGCTTGCTTCAAAAATTCAACTTGCTTGAAATGTTTCTTCCGTTTCAAGTTTGTAACTTTCAATCTCTGATTTTCTATATGTTTATATTAGTTGTGGCTATTAGTTCAATTCTGATGTTAAAATCTTGCTTGTAGGCATCCTACCTTCAGAAAAGTGGTAAAAGATCTGCTTGGACTTCCGGGATGCTATTGGTAATGTTCAGTGGAAATTTTGACTTCATCGATTGTGTCAAACTTTGTCAACAATAAAGATATGCAAGTTTGAGTCCGTTGAGGTGACTTTGTTGACAATAAAGATACCCAAGTTCCGGTCTTTTAAGATGACTTTGTCTACAATGAAGATGCCTAAGCTTGAGTCTGCTGAGGTGGCTAATGATGGTTTAATAAAATAATTGGGATTTTGCTTTTTTGAGTTGTCAAGATGATATTTTCAGTTACAAGGGACCTTGCATAACCCTGACAAATTTGGATGAAGTTGGTTGCTGCCATTGGAAAGTATGTGAGATGGCTTATGTACATCAGGAAACTATCTCAAATTCTAAAATAGTAATTGCTTGTAGGTAAAATTTTCTTCTTTGAATACAATTTTCGAAGAGATTCTACTGGAAACCTGTACCGTAGTGCAATAGCAAATGTGTCCAGAATCTTCAGTATCTGTGGTACTTGCATGAGCATAATAAATTCTAGTTTGCTTCATCCAGTGCTGAAAATTGAGCAATGTACTTATTTGTTTTACCTTTCCTGCTATTACTTTGATTAATATGTATTTGTGTTCTCCCTGGCAGAAATTATTCTTCAATTTGGACAAGCTGGTTAGTTGTGATCGACCTTGTGATTGCCTTCTCTGGTGAGGGTCATCAAATCCCTTTCCTGTCCACTCCAAATGTTTCTGATGGGACTAATCAAATTCATACATAACTTACATCATCCACCATTTTTTTGGCATCACAACGTTTGATTGAGTTATTTAACCATTGACATGTTGACTTTTCTAGCTGCAGACTTTTTTACTTGAAAATGTCTTCTACTTAAGTTGACTTTTCAGAGAGAGAGAGAGAGAGAGGGAGAGAGATAAAAAGATATGAGGAGGAGTTACTTGTTAGAACTTATTTAAAAGGGTATGATTTGTTTTCTTTGAGTCTTATAATTGAATGCTTGCCTGGAGGGGTGGAATTAAATACATCGCCAGTATTTTCTGGGCTTCGAGTCTCACATCAGTTGGGATGTATATATCCAATATAAACATATTATATAGAAGAAATTTGATAGAGCTACCTAGACTTCCTTAGCCTAAATTTGAAGGGTGACCATATTGTGTAACTTCTCTGTTAGTTATCACTACCATAAACTTACCCGCAGTCATGGTTTTCTGCTTGAGATGTTTCTGCTCATTATGCATATACATGTACAGGGTTGGCCTATTGGCATTTCATCAAGCATTGGCAATTAATCCACAAGATGCTCTTGTAATTTGGGCATTTGCTTCTGTACTATATCATGGGAAGTGGCAAGATGGCGTTAAATTTGCAAGGAATAATGCTAAGACAGATGTAAAATTTCTACCTGAAATCTCAGATCTCTCTGAAATTAAATCAGATACGGAGCTTGCAGAAAAAGTTACTCATCTAGCATTTTTAGTCCAAGAGTTCATGAATTCTTGCACCAGTGATGATGGTAATCCAGATTCTCTATTCTCTAGTGTGGTAAGTATGTGTTAATTTGTCATCTGTATGTTGATGATAATAATTGATCTTTGCACTGGCTAATGCTTAAGAAATTTTATCCACACAACTTCCCTTTCTATGGTGTCTTTTCCACCTATTTAAATGAAACATACATAAAAATTTATTGATGTGATTAGTAGAATATTCATCAATTTTATTATTTGACTTTCTGCATAGGTTTATTGCATATTTTTGTTAAAATACTGTTGACTACTTCCTTTAATCACACTGCCACTGTTGTATGATGGTCTGAAGATCCTCTTACATGTTTGTTTCGAGTTGACATGTTATCCCATTTAAAAATATGTAACGTTACACTGTCATAATTTTTTAAAGTTTTGGGTTGATTCCCGATATTTGGTAACACTGATTCATGTAAATGACATGCATGAGAAGCAGTGGCACATTTTTTTTAATTTCATGTTGTATGAGGTGTCTATAATTAGATGTTTTAAGAGATACTTTTATACAAAAGAATCATAATTGGCAAACTTAATAGGATCTAAACATTGGAATTGACCACAGCTGCACACTTGTGTGAGAACACGAGTAATCAATGTGTTGCCAGCAAACTACTGTAGCAACTACCTGAATGAAATGAGGCAAACTTTCCTACTTGCATTGCTCTTTGATTGTTCACTGTTCTTCCTGAGTGACGTGTGTTGTCAAAATCTGCTATTTTAAGACTAGATTTGCATTCCATGTACTTTATAGGCAGCTAAATAAAGGATTGCAGATTGAGCTACATAAATAGGGATTTTTTATTTCTTTTGCACCAGCACAGTGCCATTATGCTTAATACGTAGAGCCTGAATACCATATCTAACAATCAAGTTTTGGTGTTCAAAATGATGTTTAAACTTGTTGTGTTGTTCCTTACATTCAGGAGTTCATGATTGTGCAGTGATAATGAGGAAAATTATAGCTTGATTATAAATGAAAAAGACGCAAGTGATACCCTGTTTAGCATGTATCTTCCCATTTCTACTGACAACTTGTCTGTGGTGGATCAGGTATTCATTGGGAAAACAGCACATCGGGCTGCTCAACTTTTTGATGTGCTGGTGAATGATGTGGAATCTTACAACAATAAACGAGAGAATTTCACGATTGACCATGTGCTACTTGGAAAGGGAGATCTGCATGAGACTAGACTTGTTCTGGGAAAAGTTATTTTGGAGACTTTAAGTGATGGTGGTGTTGAAGGTGTGGAGTTTACTCAGAATCAGCCAACAATTATTCAAGAGGAACGTGATTCAACTCTGTCTAATGTACAGGATGATGAAGTTGTGATCAAGAGGGACAAGAAACATATTTTGTTGCAGAGGATGGATAGAAAACAGAAATTGGCCAAGACAGAAAATTCTTCTGAACATGACATTGTCGTGAAGAATGTAAAGTTGGTCAAGAACGGTATATTCCAAGAGCCAACAAAGATGCACAACAACTTAGCTGAAGTGACTCAGCTACCTGAGGACGAATTTGATGTCCTACAAAGCAGGAGTTTAGATGAGGATAAAAAGTGTCTACTATCAGAGATGAGTGCTAAAAGGTACGATGACAGCGAATATCAGGATGATGTGTTGAAGCATATGGAGGCAAGTCAGAAGCATAATTTAAGCAAGGAAGAGAAAATCAAACTGGGAGTGAGGAAACATCTTCACACTATTTTGGAGGAGGTGGCGAAGGAGAATACTCAGCTCACAAAGCAAGAATTGGTGAAGAAGAAAAGGGATCAGCCTTTGCTATCTAGTCTTTTCAAATGATGACATTCTATGTTGTTGACTAACATGCCGTCCAATTGTGGAGATGGTGTTCTTGTAAACTAACGAATGAATGGTAACTCCTTGGTTTTTTCTGTGCGAAGCTCTCATGGACAGGCTATATAGACACTTTTACTTATGATTCTCTATTTTGTTGCAGGTCTTTCCTGACCTGAATGTCTGGATGGTAGCTAGACGCGGGTATTGTACATTGGCTTACTTTGGAGTAACATCACTCACTGTTATATTTCAATTTTGGGCTGTTTGAGATTATAGGCGTCATGGTCCACTTCCAGAGTTGTTCTGAAAGATAAAACCTTTAGTTTTGCACAGTTAAAAGGCTAAATTTGTGGAAAGGTTAAAAGGTACGAATGAGGTGGGGATTAGGTACAGAATGGAATGAGACGTCCCATGTTAGTATTTATCCTGCTTTCATCTTCTCTGGCAGGAAAGGACACGCATACCGCTGTCTAATTTCCTCAGGAATCTGAGGTTCTCTGTTGATTAATTGATCCATTTGAGATTAGAAAAAATGAGTCACTTCTCCAAAGCATGTTGTTTGATTCTTTATCGGTGGAGCTTTTTCATATTCTGAAACCTACAAAGAATCGCCCCAGTGAATGTGAAGGGTACCAATGCTTATTTCACCATCTTGGTATCTCCGATTATGAGAAATTAGTGAATGTTAGCCCAGGGTCTCAAAGAACCACAACATGGATATAATGCTATATTTTAATCAAAGCTTATATATGGTCACAATTATGTTAAAAGGTTCTTAATTGCATATCAAGAAACACGGCAGCTATTGACATTTGCAAGATTATTCCTGTACGAATCCTCTGTCTAATCTTGTACATTGCTTAAAATGACGTCGTGTTGGCTATGGGACGGGTTACACAATCTCTAAATTGAGTAAATTCACAAAAGACGTCACTTTGGACATGGACAGGATCCGAAGTCCGAACTCATCACGTGGGAGGAGAGAGAGAGAGAGCAAACAAGATCCAAGTGGCTGCAGTCAAATGTAATTGGATTCCTCGATGCTAAAATGGCAAATTCCCATTGGTCGATCAGGAACCAGAAGTCAGCGGACCCACAAAAACCCAAGTGGGGAAGAGCGCATAGGAGCGGCACCAGAAACTACTCAAACGATGAGTTTTAAAAAATGGGATCCAACTGGCCGTTGTTAGGACAAAGCAAGGAAAGTTGATGCCCTAATACCTATCATCTAACGGTCACATTTCACTAGCCGTTGGTTTTTTGAAAAAAAAAAGGAAACAAAAAAGAAAATGGAAAAGCTACTAGACACATGCTTCTTGAAGTCGCCTCCCTTTACATACATTTTTTTTTTAAATTTCACCATGTATGTTTGCTGTTCTTGAAGAATCCTCGATTGCTTTCAACACTCTTAAATGCTGCCACCATCCCACCTACACTCTTTAGTTCTGTTGCAGGAGGCTTTTTGCTTCAATTTCTCCTGTTAATTCTTTCACCTTTTTGTCTCCTGAAAAAATGAATATATCTGATAAGAACAATCCCAACATTATCAAACCCACAAATTTTCCAGGTAGAAGGTTGATGTTATTCTGAGCATTGTTGGAGATTCTTGCTGTTAAAAACCTTTTCAACTAATTTGGGTTTCGGGGGTTTTCTTTGTTTTTACTTCTCTTTCTCGTAGGAGGAGTAGAGATGGGTAGCAGAATGTCTGGACAAGAATTTAGACACAACAGAAGAGTTTTAGGTGCGTTAAACCAGAATGTTGTTGGAGCACAAGGATGCCCCCGTATTATTGTTAACAAGAGAGGATTCCCAGAGTAATTTTCTTGATACTAAATTTCATCTGAAGCTTCAAGATAGAGTATTTTCCTTTGTTTTCTGAACATAGCTTTGGCTGTTCTCCTGCCCAGGAGTCATGGAGTCTGTGCATCAAACCCAACCAATCCTGTGCACAGAGCAGTTACAAGGTTTGAGATTGCTGAGGAATTTTTTATTTTTCACTTTCATCTACTTTAGTCTGCCACAAAAAGGGCCAAAGGCAGGAAAATATCATTATAGAGATCCAAATTCAAACTATGTTCAAGAGATCATAAAACAAGACTACATCTTCATTTGAGATAAAACTAACTGATTGAATTTGAGATCATAAAAGAATAAAAATTTCACCTCTTCAGTTCTTACACATCCAGATTTGATCATTTGTCATGTTAGGAAATTTTCTGCACAATTATCAAGTACAGACCAGCATTGCCCCCAGGTATGTTCCATTCTATTCTAGAATTGCTTAAATCTTGTGTGTATTGATGGACGGCACAGGTAATTTCCTGGAGCTTATTTTTTTTTTCAGGAAATTAAGAAACAGAAGCCATCAGTTCCGAGCAGTAATACATTTGGAGATTGTATATATATAGATGTTGAAGAGAATAAGTCATCAACAGACTGTCCAGAACCAATGTACTTGGAACAGACAACAGGACGCCTTCATGAAATCGATGAAATGGTATTATCTCTTTCTCTCAATTAAAACTTCCGAGTCTCTTCATGGTCATGTCAATATTTTGATCACAATAACCAAAACTGGGTAATGGAATTGACAGGAGGAGATTGAAATGGAAGATATAATTGAAGAACATGTATTGGATATTGATGGCTGTGAAGCAAAGAATCCACTGGCAGTTGTTGACTACGTTGAAGAAGTCTATGGGTATTACAGAAGAATGGAGGTAAATAGAATTTGTTGATTGCTCTTTTGGACTGTTTTTCTCTTGAAAGAATAGAATCACTTTGATGAATTGGCTTATGCTGGAAAGAAGGTTTTCATTACAACAAACACATTTCTAATTTCTGTTGCTTAACACAGATTTCTTAATAAACTAAGATGTATTCTACTATAAGCATATGAATCAGAATTTATGGCATGATGAATATGAATCATAATTTATGGCATGATCGCAATTAGTTACCTGATAAAGGCATTGTTAGTGGATCTCAAATTAGTAATGACCTTCTTTATAACAACGAAGGTAGGTGAAACAATGTCCGTTCAGGCTCAAGGCTTCCAATACTCAAAAGCATCCTTTCCAAACTTTTGTACAAATTTAAATCTGTTCTAGTCACCAAATAAGGATGTAACAGAATTGACTCCATGTTTCCAATGCAACAATTAATCTTTGCAGAGTTTTAGTTGTGTCCCACCAACATATATGGCGCAACAGTTTGACATCAACGAGAAGATGAGAGCTATATTGATTGACTGGCTTATTGAGGTAATTCAGAAGTTGCCTTCAACATTATTCATAACTATGACTCTTTATTAATCTTTATTAAATGGTTGTCCTGTTTCCCTAAGTGAAGATCATCACTAATTTCTTGGTTGAATCAACAGGTTCATGACAAGTTTGACCTCATGAAGGAGACATTGTTTTTGACGGTTAATCTTATTGACAGATTTCTGTCCAAACAGACGGTGGTAAGAAAGAAGCTTCAGCTGGTTGGCTTAGTTGCTATGCTCTTAGCATGTAAGTACGAGGAGGTTTCCGTTCCGGTAGTGGGAGATCTGATTGTTATATCAGATAAGGCTTACACCAGGAAAGAAGTGCTTGAAATGGTAATTTTCTTTTTTCCTGTGTTGTGATCTTTCTTGGTTCAAATAACCTAACCGCAAGTAAACATTTGTTTCTTTGCAGGAAAATCTGATGCTAAATACATTGCTATTTAACATGTCATTGCCAACACCATACGTATTCATGCAAAGGTTTCTCAAGGCTGCTCAGTCGGATAAAAAGGTCGGTAACATCACCAATATCCTCCCTGCATTTGAATAAATCTCCTTTAAAGAAGATAGGATCTTTTACTGAAACTACACTGACACAAATGCAGCTGGAGCAAATGTCCTTCTTCTTGATTGAGCTTTCCCTCGTGGAGTATGAGATGCTCAGATACCCTCCATCTTTATTAGCGGCTTCAGCAATTTACACCGCTCAGTGTAGTCTATATGGTGTCAAGCAGTGGAGTAGGACCTGCGAGTGGCATACTAACTACTCAGAAGATCAACTGTTGTGAGTTTTCTTCTCATTTCCTTTTATTCAAAAGTCTCGTTCCTTGAACAAAGAAGATAATAAACTCTTATACAATGTGGCAGAGAATGTTCAAGGCTAATGGTTGGATTTCATCAGAAGGCAGCAACAGGGAAACTCACTGGTGTATACAGAAAGTTCAACACATCCAAGTTTGGGCACACATCAAAATGTGAACCAGCAGGTTTTCTTTTAGATAACAACTGAACTGAGCCAGGAAATGGGTACAGCTAGTACTGACTTCAACATTGATACAGAAAGTTCAACACATCCAAGTTTGGGCACACATCAAAATGTGAACCAGCAGGTTTTCTTTTAGATAACAACT
>JAOQMS010000180.1:11239301-11252720 GCA_027563885.1 Erythroxylum longipes | reverse complement strand
GAACTGAGCCAGGAAATGGGTACAGCTAGTACTGACTTTAACATTGATTTGGTTGGTAGAGTGAGTTGGACTTGACGTAATAAACTCAGCCTGTAACCGCCTCCTCCACAGCTTCCCGTCTTTTAGTTGGAAAACACAATTTACCATTTCAGCAATTGAATACTGTTGGAGGCAAATGTTATCAATTTTTCTGTCCAATAAGAATGTATTCACTACTTGCTGCTACTTGCTCCATAACATCAAAAGCATTCAAAAAGCTTGTTTTGCCAGTGTAGTTATTATTAATATTATTATATTCACTACTGCCATAACATCAAAAGCATTGAAAAAGCTTGTTTTGCCATTATATTTATTAACATTAAATGAAAAACGAGAAGATTCAGGGTAACTAAGCAAAAACGGCATCGTTTCTCAATCTACATCCTTCCTTCACCAACTACACCAACCAAAAGCGCATAATTCCAATTCTACCAACTTTAGATCCTCCTTCTATATATATATGGTATATTCGGAACTTCTGCATTCACACACCAACCCCATTCTCAACTCTAAAAGCATACGCACTCTCTCCATTTCCAACAATGGCAACAAAGTTAGCTTCGTCGTCAAACTCCATCCTCCTCCACAACCCTAATCGCAAACCCAACTCCATCTTCAACATCGCCGCCGTCCCTCATTTCTCCGCCAAGATTAAACCTTTTTCCATCAGGTGCGCCGCAACGTCAACAACCCCAGTGACGCCAATCCAAGCTCAGACTCCAGACACCGACGATCGCGTCTTCAACTTTGCGGCGGGTCCTGCTACTTTACCTGCTCACGTCATTAAAAAGGCCCAAGGAGAGCTATACGATTGGCACGGATCGGGCATGAGTGTCATGGAAATGAGTCACAGAGGAAAAGAGTTTCTTTCAATTATTCAAAAGGCTGAGTCTGATCTCAGGGCTCTTTTGAATATTCCTGAAGATTACGCTGTTCTGTTTCTTCAAGGCGGCGCCACCACTCAGTTCGCTGCGATCCCTTTGAATCTGTGTGAACCTGATAATTCTGTTGATTATTTGGTTACTGGATCATGGGGTGATAAGGCGTTCAAGGAGGCGCAAAAATTCTGCAAGCCAAAGGTGATTTGGTCTGGGAAATCGGAGAAGTACACAAAGATTCCATCTTTTCATGGTTTGGAGCAGAGCCCCGATGCCAAATATCTGCATATTTGTGCTAATGAGACTATTCATGGTGTTGAGTTTAAGGACTACCCTACTCCAAAGAATGGACTTCTGATAGCTGATATGTCTTCCAATTTCTGTTCAAAACCTGTGGATGTTACCAAGTTTGGTTTGATCTACGCTGGTGCTCAGAAAAATGTGGGGCCATCTGGGGTTACAATTGTGATTGTCAGGAAAGATCTGATTGGGAATGCTCAAGGGATCACTCCAGTGATGTTGGATTACAAGATCCATGCAGATAACAACTCACTTTATAATACTCCTCCTTGTTTGTGCATTTACATGTGCGGAATGGTGTTTGAGGATCTTTTGGCACAGGGTGGATTGGAGGAGGTGGAGAAGAAGAACAAGAAGAAGGCAGATTTGCTTTACAATGAAATTGATGAGAGCAACGGGTTTTTCAGGTGTCCTGTTGAAAAGTCTGTGAGGTCGTTGATGAATGTGCCTTTTACTCTTGAGAGGTCTGATTTGGAATCTGAGTTCATCAAAGAAGCTGCTAAGGAGAAGATGGTTGCCCTTAAGGGTCACAGATCAGTGGGAGGCATGCGAGCAAGCATTTACAATGCTATGCCTTTGGCTGGAGTAGAGAAGTTGGTTGCTTTCATGAAGGATTTCCAGGCAAGGCATGCTTGAATCACATTCATTGCTTTGGATGACACTTATATTCCAGTTTTTGGGGACCGCAAATATCCTATCTTGCATTCTAGACTATTATTATTATTGTTAGGAAGCGTAACACCTAGATCTTATGCTGTTTCTGTCGATTTCAAATCTTTGATTGAAGGCAATTGTTGTATTGAATGCATTTTGTTGGCAATATCTTTGTGATATGCCTAGTTTTTGTGATAGAAGTTCAACATGCCAAGGATGATATAATAAATCATTGCTATCGAGTTCTTTCTCAGCTGAAGATGGAGGTTTTATCAGGGCTTTCAGTACTTACTTTTTGTTATTGTTCGAGAAACAATTGTCATAAGTTTTTAAATAAAATCGGGCGAAGGGCCTGGAATTTTCAACGGTACGAGGGTTGATCACATATTTTGGCTTTTGTACATCTAACTTTTGACTGTCACCCACAGAAAAACCAGAAAAACGACGGTGACCTGTGGGTGATTGTCATTGCTGTGGTTACAAGCAATATATTAAAACAAGATAAAGAAAACAAATTGGGAACGTGTACTATAAATAACAAAAGGAAACAAAATCGTGAACGTGTTCTTTGTCAAAATTTGGTCTATGCAGGACAAATTCTATAAAAAGAAAGCTAATATGCTTGCAGATTTTAGTTTTGCTTCTTCAACTAGAGGACAGGATTTTATTCCCATGTTCTCGGGAGCTTGAATCATTTTGTTGTAATCAACTGCTGGACAGGGAAGATACTTTCGTCAGGGTCTGTGTGACAAAACAATAGGGCGTTGGGCCATTGCTAGCGTGAGCAAGATGGAGCAAGATTGAACTTGGGACAGGCTACAGTAAGTCCTTTCAATGGACTATCGATGTAGATTTGCGTTCACCGTATCATTTGAAAGTTAACCATTTATCTTGGTCAGAAAATGACATAATACTGGCACCACTTGATGAGTGCTTATGTAGCCGACTTGATCTCTAATTGGATAAATAGCGCCTCCATTAATTGTGGAGAAAGGAAACAAGATTCAAATCACCTGTACCCAAAAATCGTATGCCCCTTGTTCCTCATAAATCTCAACCACTTATTTTTTCTCTCTCTCACTTATTGAATAGTTGAGATTTATAAGATTTATAAGAAACTAGGGCACACCATTTTTAGGTACAGGTAATTTGAATCCGAAAACAAGGAGCTTTCACGAGTAATGCACTCACTATTTTACGTACATATCAAATCTTTTAACATCCGTTTTATATCGGTTGAAATGTGCTTCTTGGCTATACAAATATGTCAAGAACAAAAAGTAAACGAAGATATTTGAAAGGGAGGAAATTGTCCCCCATCGCGAAAGTATAAACACAGGATACCAATATATCCTTTCTCTCGATATCTGGCATACTTGACCTATATCTGAAGATGTTTGATGATGGGATCTAGTGTTACAATAAGAATACAAGACCGCTGTGAGGTTGAATCCATTGGCTGCTGTAGAAGTAGGGTGGTTGTAGAATTGCAACAAAACGAAGTTTCTAAAGACATTCGCTCAGAGTTTATGAAAATGCAAATCTGGAGAAAAGGGTCCGGGCAGATCCCGGTGTCTCACTTGCCGGGCTAGATGGGACATCATTTGCGCGGTATGCATTTTGACATTTCTGTACCTGCATTTGCACATTTGCATTACAAGTATCTCTGGACTTACATTGCTGATATCAAAAGAATTATATGCTAAACGTAGGTCTAATGTTCTCTTGGGCTATTCCACTACATACGCCCATGGAATTATAATGTTATGCAACAATTGGTTTGCAGCAGTCACAATGCAATCTGGGTTAGGAAACTAAAAGGAATGAAAAGTAATGACAAGGAAACATCCAGAGCAGAAAGATTCATGAAGATTAAGCTATGACCTTTTAAATGGCGACCTTTACAATTATGCAAATTTTTACACATCTAATTGCTTTTCAAATTTTTAAGTTTTTTCTACCCAATTACAACATAACAAACTGAAAACTACTTAAAACAACACAACAATCAGTAAATGGGCAACTTTCGAGGCTAAGCTATTAAAGGAAAACCCATTTTTCTACTACAGATCATTAAAAGCAGGCTCTAAAATTCAAATTGAACCACAGCTAGCATGATCTACGTAATGTCATCACTCTACTACAGATCGTTAAGGCAAGGAAGAAAATAGTAGGTTCTAGAATTCAAATCTTATGTAACTTCATCATATCTTAAAAGGTTGGAATAAGAAAATCACCTCTTCAGGACTAAACTGAAGAAGCATTGAAATAACAGGCAGCAAAGCCTCCACTTCACCTGCTCCAAGAAAGTTACCAGGAGAAATCAATGCCAATAATATTTTTGCACCATAATAGTTCTGTGTGCGGTCAGTCAAGTTGTAACCTGTTTCAAGAAGCTTCAAGACAACATTTTTAAGATAAGTCATGTCTACTCCCTCCCTCTTCTGTGACCTCTCCATGTTGCGAACTTCAGTCTTCAACATGGCCACCTAAGGTCAATGAATTCAAAACTTTCTTAATCAGGAAAATAAACTTATACATTGTTAATTGTCGTGTATCATGCCAAACAAACATTTTCTCCTCCAGGAAATATTCTTGACTTTTCAATAATAAATCCAAGGGTAATTAAGTCCTTCTGACTATCATTCAACTGGACCAAAATCAACTTGATGTGGATTCCAAAGCCTGCCTTCTGACCATCGTCAATGACTAAATTGAGCCTTCTCATTTAACATTCAATAATAATGAAGTGCTTGCTTTCATGAGAATCAAAAAAGTTCTCATGTGGCCCCAAGAACCAATTTCCTTCATATAGTCCAAGAAACTGGGTGACATCCATTGATCTTGTTACACTGAGAGGTATAGTAGTGTCTTTAATTAGGGTATCTAACTTCATGAGCACCAGCATCTATGGAACACAGTACAAGAAAAAATTAAGGTGGGAAGTAGAAAAAAAGGTCCAGAAATACCTGTTGGCTGTGGAGGCGATTTTCCCGTTCAAGTTCCTCAATTTCCTCCTAAATTCAAAGAAGTATAAGAGACTGCAATATGGGATTAACCACAAATCTTTTCTTAGAATTACATACTTGAAGTGCCAAAATATGCCGCTGTGATTGTGCTAGCTCTTCCTCTCTTTGAGCTTGCTGCCTTGCCAGAACCTGAAATTTATGGAAAGGGCACAATAAGCTAATTGGTTACTGCAACTTTTTCAGTTGATCATAGTCCAAATCTCAACTTTGCAGTAAGTTTTTGTCGAACATCACTAAAAGTAATATAAGGGAAGACAAAAAGGAGTAAATCAAGGCAAGATTAAGTAATAAGACAGCTCTGGGAAGAAATAAACCAGAATTTGCTGCTCTGCAGCAGAGGATATATTATTTGGGGCATCCGGTCTTTGCAAGGCTGAAATCATATAAAAGAAAAGGTTAAGAACAAATAAAGACTAATGACGATGATTTATTTGCTACGGTACCAAAAAAAAAACTATCACCTGTCACTTTGTTATCATTGTGACTGACCTGAGACACACGATTAGACCAAGGATTAAAAAAGGAAACAATGGCGAGAATTATAACATGGTTACATAATCATTTCGATTTTTCCAGTTGATACTGAATTTCTAAATATTGACTTAATTCAATGTCTGCAATCTGCCTATACATTTATGTGTTAGGACAAACGTAATGTAATAAAAGGCCTTGGCCTAAAATTTGACTACCATTAAGTACTCATAATTACCAAATGTACCAAGCCTTGAGCATAAGAAAGATAACATACAAGTGTTCTTGATTCGAGAGACTGACGAAGATTCTTATTGTCATCAAGAAGTTTGGAGATTTCATTATCTTTCTCCCCAATCATTCTATCAGCAAGATCGTGAAATGAATCATGCTCTTCCTACAGAATAAAAACCAAGTTAAACAACGTAAAGTAAAAGAATTTTAAAAACTTTTCAAGGAAAAGTAACAGAGAAAAACTGGATGGTACTTTGAGTTTTTTAAATTGTAGTTTTAGCGCGTCTAGCTCTCTTTGTATATCTTGTCCAGAAGACACTTCATTTTCAGCCTTCAGTGCTTCACATCTCACTACAAAATTTATTCCGAGGGATTTCACTTATAACTCAATCCTATGCATCTTTTAGGGCAAGAAAGATAAAAGGTAAGAAGAAACTTTTTAAAACAAGTTAAATCAGCATGTTACATCGCCATGTTTCCTCCAAATTTTGAAGATTTATCTCCCATGTTTCTTTTTCTGATTGGTGGCGAGCATTGGCAGAATCGAGTTTTATCTCTATGCTCTTGATCAGTTGCTTAGCATTGTTAAGAGCAGCATCCCTGAAATAGATACAACATTGGGAAGTTTTACCATAACAAACATATACTGAATGGCAGCACATATGATTAGAAAATTCTATAACAAGGATAATATTCTAAAAATGATAAATTGCATGTTTTAGACCTATGGGGCTGAACTTCATAAATCTAAATAATTGCACTATAAAGAGGCGTCAAATCATAGTTACCAAGCCATAAGCAATCGAGCAGTGTGGTCAATGTAGAAATTAGAATGCATAAATGTCAGCTTTATTTTCATCCAGATTTATATTTCAACTTCTACTTTTTAATTTACGTTGTTGAAGCTATGCATTTGGATAACTGACATAAAATTATCTGCTAGTTGAAACCAGATATTGTTTGCCCATCAAGACATTGGATTTTCAGTCAATTAACCTTTATTAAAGGATTTCTGGTTACCTCTCAGCTACTTCTTTATCGTGATTGGATAATGCATCCTTAAGATCTTGCAAAGCCTTATCCCGTTCTGCAGATGCCAATGATATTTCATTTTCAGCCTCCTGGGGTATAGTATTAATCATTAGCAAAGAAAGATTTCATGTAAGACAGATTAAACTAATCCCTAAAGAATAATATGCTTATACTAAGACTGTACCTTTAGAGCCTCCTCTAAAGCTTTAAGTTGATCAGAGTCCTTAGCTGCTGCTAGGTCAGCATCCTTTCTCTGGAGAAGTGCATGAGCGCGAACTTTGTATGAAGAAAATTCACTTTCAAGGCGGTTGATCTGCAACACAGAGTGATGGAGATATTATTAAAGCAAAAATCTACTGTTATGATGTAACTGTTCCTGATTGGAAGCATTACCAGTCACCGCGTATCATAAACCAGTGAGTATCAGTTACAAAATAAAAGACCTGATTATATCCAACAGTAAAAGATGCTATTAACACAATCTCTAAAAGAAATTATGTTAGAAACTAGTTTGCACCTCCTCTTTCGCTGTTGATAGTTCAGCTTCTTTTTTACTGAGTATATCCTTTCGAATAGATGCTTCTAATTCCAATTGACCTGCACAATATAAAATGATGACTACCACTCAATCAATGACAAAATTTCAATAAATTCACTCAAGAATGTATAAGTACTTCTCATTTTAGCTGCTTCAATTTCAGCTCGTATGCAGTTACTTTCAGCAATTTCCAGTTTCATTTTAAATGCCTGAGAGGCAGCTTCCCAGCTTTCCTTTTCCTTTTCCTGAAAGCACAACTCACGGAATTGGAACCCAAAGCATCTGCTTATAAAATAACTAATATAAATAATAAAGAAAATTAGGCACCAAGGATATTCAACAGAAAATCATGCAGATGAAACAGAAGCATCTGTTTATAAAATAACTATTATAAATAATAAAGAAAATTAGGTCCAAGGATATTTAATAGAAAATCATGCAGATGAGATAAGTAAATAGAAAAGTTTGCATCAATGATGGGAAACAGAACTCAGGAATAGGTATTCATCATTTTTGGTCCTGAAATGCCTTTCGAAATGTTCAGTCCTTACATGCTCATGCTTCTGGTGAGCTAGTTCTCCTTTAAGACTTTCAAAAGCAGCTTTAAGTCGTGCTGCTTCACCACTTGAAGCTGCATCCATCTCTGTGAGCTTAGATTCCTTCTCAGCAAGTAGAGCCTAAAAAATTTCACCATTTAATAAAGTTTCATGTTGGAGATCTTCTCCTACGTTGAGCATTCTCTAGCTTAAATCAGCAATTCAATGACATCAACAGAACAATATTAAATAAGAATGTTATTTGTCTTACGACAAATTTTATGTTTAAGGAACAATATAAATTGTAAGTCCCACCTGAAGGGAAGATATAGTTTCCCCAGCCTTACTCCTATCTGCTATAACATCAGCAAGTTGGTTTTCCAAATTCTCTATGCTCTATTGGAAAAACAGAAACAGGAAAGACATTAATGCATGCTACAAAGCGAAAATGGAAAAAGAAGAACAAAAAACCATTGTAAATAGAAAACAAATGAAAATTCAGTGCATGGGAGACAAGTTACCTTTTGATGTTTAGCAGCAAGCTCTGCTATCGAAGCTTGCCTTTTCTCTTCCGCAGATTCTAGTAACCCTCGCATGTCTTCCAGCAACTAAATTAAAGCATCTTCAGTAGATATTTCGAAGAAATACAAAAGATATATATGTATAGGCATACGTAGAAGGAAAATGGTCTAAATATACACTTATAGTTACTAAGTCAAAATCAAGAGGCAAGGTTCAGATAAGTTCTGTAACATAGAGAAGTCATTCTCCACCTGTTCTTTCTCCAAAACTGTTTGCTGTAATGCCTCAAGAGCATTTTCTTTTGGTTGCAATGATCGTCGCAGTTCCTCAATATTATCACGGAGTCTGTAAGTTAGTCAATTTTATTATTTTTAAAACAGATCAAACAAGAATTCATAAAGGAACTTTGACATCAATCACAGAAAGCACAATCACGTGATCAGAGATTTTACTTATTATTTGCACTTCTTAGCTGCTGCCTCTCAGCATCCATTGCTTTCAAAGCTTCGTTTGCTTGTTGCCTGGTCCGTTCTAGTTCTTGCTGCAGAGCTGATTGTCGAGATGATGCTCGTTCAGCAACTTCATTAGCCTCACGAAACTGTGCTTCAAGATCCTCCTTTTCCTGAAACAACCTCCAAATAACACCTAAGTTCGATTTCTGAACCACATGAAATGTTATTTCCAACTTTTTTAAAGAAAGTGCAAAAATCAAAAGCAAATACACTTGAAAGTTATTATGCCATCAGCATGGTCTTCTCTAAATGTGAACCATAAGAACATACTGTAGAAAGCATATGACAGGATGGAAAAAAGCAAGCCAAAACAAAAGATTTAAAGTCATGACTTTTACCTTTTGAACATCTTGAATACGTTGCTTTGCCCGCTTGTGAAGCCTTTGAAATTTGGTATCTAGTTCAGAGTACTTCTCTTCACGCTCTTTAATTTCTTGGTCCAACTTCTGTTGAGCTACTCAAAGAGACCATGCTATGTGTTCAGACTAAGAATGCTAACAGATCAGTTCTTCCAATTATGTAAATGTGCATATGAAATTAGCTTCGTTCTTTACTTGGGTTTCATATGCAGAAAATAACTCAAGAGCAGATTAACAAGTTGCAGAAGTCTGAAATTGATGCAAATGGAAGTCAACATTTTAAATTTGGAACATGTCCACTATCTTTTCCAACAAACACAACTAGATCAAACTTGTTTGAAATAGATTTTTGATAGCATTATGGGTCCTAAACCCATATTGACTTATTCTAGGAGGAATAGGAGGCAGGGACAGAACATGGGCCACAAACCCATGTTAACATATTCCAGGAGAAACACTAAGGCAGCAGAGAATAACCCAAGGGATGAGTCAGCTAACGGTTAGATA
The DNA here is from genome assembly GCA_027563885.1 of Erythroxylum longipes. Lineage (NCBI taxonomy): Eukaryota > Viridiplantae > Streptophyta > Magnoliopsida > Malpighiales > Erythroxylaceae > Erythroxylum > Erythroxylum longipes. The sequence goes on along the minus strand of JAOQMS010000180.1, from coordinate 11,243,109 downwards.
ATGAGTTTGTTAGAATTAGATAGAGGAGAGAGAAGTTAGTCGAATGGAGGGGAGAGTATGTATGGGAATGGGTAGCACAGAAGGGGGTATGAAAATATTCTCTTTGTACTATCTCAGCTGAAAGCTTGAGGGGCCATTGTTGGCTGGAGCTAAGTCCTTGTATATGTCCTACGAGGGTATAGCTAATATCAATAAAAATACTATATTCTCATCCACTTGCTTATCAATTTTCTACAATAATGAACAATAAACGGACAAAATCAAACCTTCAGCAAGCTTCACAGTGAGCTCTTGAGCCTTTGCATCTGCCTCAAAGTACACCTCACGAAGATGCTTCATAGCCTCCTCTGCAGCTCCTCTTGTTTGCTTTTCTACCATAAGTTCCTTATTCAAAGCCTCAATTGTCTCATGAAGCTGTTTCACATCAGCAGATTCCCCAGTTCTCTTATCTCCAACTTCCACTTTCTGCAGTGATTCGTCACTCTCTGCTTGTAAACTCTTGAATCCCCTAAACTGAGACATCAAGAACTCATTTTGAAACTTCAACTCAATAACCATCTGCACAAGCTCCTCATGTGAATTCACTGCTGGCGGAGCAGACGCATTTCCCTCAGCAACATTCCCATTGCTCTGGATATGCACATTAGACAACTTCTTCTCAGGCTCTACATTAGAGCCTTCAGTAGAATCCACTGGCATTTCACCAGCATCACTTTCCTCTATCGACATCTCTGCAATATCACTCCGTCATTAATTCCCACCACATGTTGACAGACAAGAACTAAACAACGTAAGCAACATCGAAACAAGACCCCGATAACCGTCCACATCACAGAAATAGACACTAAAACAAAATTTGAGAAAGTCAAATATATAGTAATTAAAGAAAGATACGTGATCTTAATTAACAGAAATGTAATGCAAGCTTAAGTTGCTCTTCGAATTTAACATCTTTATCATATATCCCAATCAATTAGAAAAAATAAAAGAAATGGAGATCCCGAATCCGTGAAAAATACACAAATCGGCGGAGTGAAAAATGGATTAGCTTCAAGCGTTTACCTTGCTATTGAATTGATGAGATTATGCGAAGGTGAGTGCTTGGAGACAAATCTGACAGACCGTAATGGGATCTCACGCGAGTCTTCTGCGCGTGAGAGCCGAATCGGTAACACGAAAAACGACTCGCCGTTCCGTCGTTACAAAAACAACATATCTTTTCTGGACTGGAAAGGTTTTCTGGACTGGAAAGGTTGAGGAGGAGGAGGATTCAGTGGTGCATCCCTGGGGCTATTGGATGGAAATATTCAGTCTTCCTCAGGGGCATTTCAGTCATTTTGCACTTGATTAATCTTAACTGGGCCGAAGTTTCTAATGGGGGGTTGGGCCCATGTTGGAGCTTTCTTGTCACGATCAACATTTTGTTTAATAACTGGAAAACGAGGGTATTGTGTTGTAATGAAGACAATATGCTCATTAATGAGTTGTCTGCTCTGATTGAATAATATGTTATCAATTTCAAGTAAATTAAGCTCGTTCACTGTTGTTCCAGATCAAAAAATGGGTTGCCAATGAAACAATCTCATACAAATGGGTATGGAATATGGCTGGACATGGAAGCCTAGCCTCTGCTACAACCTCCATTAACATTACTAAATAAAATTGTTGGGAGAGAGAGTTGCACTAGTGCTCCCCATCATCAGCATCATTCACAAATCTCTCAGGCACCATCATCATGTTTCCCCTGGAAATTAGGAGACTGGATATGAATCTATTCGTTTCGGAATATAACGAAGACACCACTTACCATTATATCTCTTCCCTCCCCAAAACGAACTGCTACATGTCTGAAAAATTCTTTGGACGCATCTGTGAAGAAAGGACAAAAGTATAAGACATCCAATATCATATATTGATTAGGCTAATGAGCTCGCTGAGACTAATCTTCGCAACTGCTATTTACTCTGTCTCAACTTCATATGTTTTGCCACACCATACATATTTTCAAACTCATACAAGCTTACACTATGTGCTAACATACACAATCCTTATTCAAGGTTCAAATACAAATGTGAAGTATAATGCAAGATATAGCCATGGCAACAAGAAACATGCACACAAAAAATTGAAAAAGAAAAAGGAGAAGGGAGTTTTTTTTTACATTCTCATACCATGCTTCATTGTCAGAGAGGGAGCTTTCTCATCCACAAACCCAATCACCTTTGCAGGTATTCCTGCTATCATGCTTTAAGTGCAACCAAGAAAAAGTAAAAGGAAAATAGAACCCGTCAATATAGATTATCTCAAAATCAAGTAACAAAGTCATTGATACTTTTAAACAGAATTCATTTGCTTCACCTGTGCGGGAGAATATCTTCCAACACAAGAGAACCGGCAGCTACCATAGCCCCTTCACCTATTTTTATATTTCCTAGTACTGCAACACAAGCTCCAATAAGTGCACCATCGCCTACTTTTGGATGGCGATCACCAGTCTCTTTACCAGTCCCTCCTAATGTTACACCCTGTAAAACATCTCTATTTTGAGCATAATCTTTAAACAAGGTTAAGTAACACATTTTAGCAATTAAGGCATCAATCCCTTAGTCTTGATCCATAAAATCTTTCCCAGCTGGAAACATATCTTATTCCATATAGCTTAAGTACCATTGGCAGGACAACTTTGGAACATGACAGTGTACATCAATTGCTTTTCAAAAGAGCAATCTAAGGAAGTAGGAAGAAGGCGATACAAGTAGCATTTTCTAATGTAAATGTGATAAATAAGAAATGAAAAGGAATAAATAAAATCTCTGAGGCAGGAACAAGAACATCCCGTTTCTTTCATAATTTAGCATAGAATTGCTGCCAACTATTGAGGATAATAACATAGACTGTATGAACACAAACTTAAATTGCAGCATTACTCAATGGTCAAAGGGAAGAATAAGGCTTGCTTACGTGCATCAATGACACTTGGTCTCCTACCACAGCAGTTTCACCAATGACCAAACCTGTTGCATGGTCAAGCAATATGCCTTCACCAATTCTGGCAGCTACAAACCAAAATGAAAATGATAAGGCATTACATGCTAGCTATACAAAATACTTTCACCTTTTAACAAAACAAAGAAATTCCAAAACAAAATACGAAAAAGAAGAAGGGAAAAAAAAAAAGCTCATTCATACTTCTAGAGTTGCATCAGCAAAATCTACAAACTAATATGCTGCCTCAGATGTACTTTCTACAATTTTCTCCAGAAAAAACATATTCCACTTTTTTCAGTGTTCAAAAGAAGAATCTATTGATTAAGGGATATACTTGGATGTCTATCAACTCCAAAAACCTACAAAATATGGCAGTAGAAGCATTAGAAGGTGATAAACTAGAATCCCAGAATGTGACTTTAGACACTATATTAGTTCAAAATATGGCCTTCATGAAGATTGGCTATGCATGCATATACCTCACTTATACAGCTTTGCAATGCCAAGGCCAATATGCTCCGTCCCTGACTCCAGAGAGCGTGTGCTACCCGATAGGATTGCAGGGATTGGTAACCCTAAGAACAAAGTGACTAGTCACATAATGGGTGAATTCTGCATTTCAGTATCAACACATCATGCAGTAAAATAAGAATGAGCACTTTGCAGACAAATAAACAAAAATGCTATTTCTCTATCCCAGAAAACAAGTCAATCCGCACATCCTGAAGAATGGTGTCAGAAGAAAAATAACCATAAGATAATTATATTACAGGAGAATCCATTCATTACAATAAGAAATCAGAGGAAAGAATTACCTTAA
>JAOQMS010000180.1:11203475-11225459 GCA_027563885.1 Erythroxylum longipes | reverse complement strand
TCACTAGAAAAAGATTGTGAGCTTTTGTTACAGTAATGTTAGCTCTATTCTAAGTAAGCACAGTAAGAATTTTCTCTTAGATTATCTAGTCTTTCTAACTTGTCTCAGTTTTTCTCTGTTTCTAATCATTATTTTTTTACATCTTCGACTGCGACTAATATTTATAGTCTTCGTCTCTAACTGCTTCTTTGTTCTTGAAAACGGCTTTTTGATTCTTGATAACTGCTTCAAGGTAACTGTCATTTAGTTGAGTTCTGTAACTAACTCTGACTAAATAACTGTTTAACATGCTAGTGTATCTTCGTGGTATCGTCTATGTCTTCTTCGCTTCTATTTTGCCTTTACGTTTGCGTTTCCGTCTGCATCTGTATAGTCTTTACGTCTGTGTCTACATCTACATTTGCATAGTCTTTGCGTCTGTGTCTGCATCTGCATAGTCTTTGCGTCTGTGTCTGCATCTACATCTGCATCTGTATAGTCTTTGCGTCTGTGTCTGCGTCTGTATTTGCATAGTCTTTGCGTCTGTGTCTGCGTCTGCATCTGCATCTGTATTTGCATAGTGTTTGCACCTGTGTCTGCATACTTAACACACTTGTCAAAGACATTCTTTTGTTTCTAACATTATTGTTATTTGTTTGTCATCAAAATTAGTCATCGTAAAGTCCTCTTGACTTAACAAACTATAGATAACTGACTTTTTAAAAATGCTCCACTACCTAAAAAAGATACTCCACTACAAAGACTCCATTACTAACAACAACTAATTAAAATAGACTTAGTAAACAAACATTAAAACCCCCAACTTCCACACACAACCTAACACTAATGAAAATTCAGCAACTAAAGAAATAAATACTTATCATTCATTGGCTAGTTGCTTAAACTTATCGTGCTTTGTCGCTCCACCTTTAGTCTCCTCTATTATTTGCTCCATATATCTCCTCCCCAATCTCCTCTGTCATCCACGCCAAAATTAGATCCTCTTTGGCTCTTTTCTACTCCTCTTCGGCGGCTCCTCTTCACCGATCATTGGTGGTCATCAAGGCCTCCAAACTCTAACGCCAAGGTGGTTCAGACTTCATTCCTTCCATGTTATTCTTGTGGATGCATTTTGATTTGTTTTAAAGTGTGGGGAGATTGGCTAATGGTTGACGTTTTAAGTTTTAAATGTTATGCTTTTGAGTTCTAAATTTATGGTGCAGAACATAATGATGTTGTCACAAAATTCTCCTGTATTTTATTTAACTTAACTAAATTTAAGAACAATGCCACATATTTGATTTTTGTTCACCTTAAAAATTAAATTGGTAGTTAGTTGTTTAAGTTTAATGTCTTGGGTTTTTGATTATGTGAAGATAAGAAAATCTTTGATTTAGTTGTTCATTTTAGTCCAAATAATTTTTATCATTCTTTTAGTGGGCTTTACTTAATTCTTTATAAACTTTATAAATTTAATTTTAGTCTCAATAATTTTTATTATTCTTTTAGTGAGTTTTACTTAGTTCTTTATACAATTTATAACTATTTATTTCATTTTAATGATGTAATTTGTTACCTTACTGCGTTTTAATCTTTTGCAATTTAATAATTATTTTTGCTTGAATTTATGGGTAATTTATTATTAATAATCATATGATTACACTTCAATATTTAACTTTACTGTAAATTATTCTCACTATTCATATAGCCACACTTTAATATTTAATTTTACTATACTAGTTACCTAAATATTTACAAGAAAATAATATTAATTTACTGTAATATAAATTACATTAATTCTCTCTTTTCTAATATTATTAACTAGCCCAGGAAATTCATTCGGTGCTTATGTTTGTATATACGAATTAAGTGACACAAGATAAATTGATCATTTGTAAATTTGTAGCTATCAACTTCTTTTTGTCTGCATATATAATCAAAATAACATATAAACTAGATGATTGAAGCACATATTCTATTTATAAGACATATTGTAGATGTGTCCTCGTGATCTATCTTCTTGAAGTTTATTAGACAATACAGATGGAATATCTATTAAGAAGTTGATTTATTTATTCTTGTTATTCGGAATGAACAATATTCAATTCCCTTTTATACATATCTACATTGATTATTCACTTAATGAGTTATGTTTATTTACTAATTTATAAGTAAGAGGTGCATGTGTTGTTCGTTTAATTTATTGTACTTATTTAAGTACATTTATTTGTACAAATGAATGGAGGGAAGTTTAAGTGCTCCTAATCATTCAGCCTCTTTAGGTTTAGGAAGATTTAATGATCCATCTTATGTTCATGCTAGATTGGTTTTTGGAATGATCCATTTATTCTTATTGTAACAAGCATTTAAAATGTGGGAGAATCACCAAATTAAAAAAGCCTTTAGCTGGGATCAAAGATGTTATGGAGCCTTGCAAGAAAGTTAGCTATGGTGTAAAATGGAAATGTAAACTTTGCTTAAAGTGTATCAATATGAGAAAGACAGAAGAAAAAAATTGAATTACAAAATTGGTAGTAAAATTTCTTTTTACGATCGTTAAGATGATACTAAGGATGCTCATACCCACTAAGAAGGAATTGTTGCACCTAATGTGACGAAGAGAAGAAGACAAGTATCTAACTTTTTTGTATCACTAACATTCCTAGTTCTTAAACTTCAATTATTGGTTATAATATAAAGAAACATCTCTTAACGTGGACATGATAATGGATAAACGGTGTTATGATGTAGGTTTAAAATTCAATGTTGCCTAATCTTATTGTTATCAACTTATATTGGGTGATATTGCCTCTTACGATCTAGGTTATAAAACTCCTTCAATTAATGACTATAGAGGTAATCTTCTGAGCAACTCTATCTATAAAATAAAGGTTATTTGGATAAAAGAATAATTATTTAGACAACTTATGGGTGTTCAATTATATGTGATAGTTGGATAAATAGAATATATGGGCCTATTATCAATTTTTTAGTTTATTCTATTAAGGGAAAATATTTTTGAAGTCTATTAATGTAGTTGGTCTTACTAGAAATGTTGATACCTTATTTCAGATATTTTATGAAGTTGTAAATAATGTTAGACCTAAAAACATTATATAGTCCATCACTGACAATGATTTTGTTTATAAAGTAGCTAGAAAAAGGTTGCAAAGCAGGTATGCTTTTTTTTTTTCGTTGGACTACTTGTATTGCACATTGAATTGGTATGATGTTGGAAAATATAGGAGATCCTAGATGCTTTCTTATTATTGATGAAACTGTGTAAAAAGCAAGAAAAGTGATCAAATTCATCTATACTAATTTATGAGAAATGGCTTCACTAATGATGGAAATTTGTTTGGTCCTGTCATTATAAGATCTACAATTAATTTCTTATCACTTTAGTATTTTTTTTCTAATTAAGAAGGAGCTGAGACAAATTGTTATAAGTGATAAGTGAGTTGTATCTCAGTATGTTAAGTCCAATGCTAGAATGGAGGTTTCTAAAATTATACTTGAAGATCATAAATTTTGGTCTCAATATCAATTTATTATCTGAGTTTGTGAGCCTTTAGTGAGAGTACTTCATCTGGCTAATAGTGATGAGAAGTCAACATTGAAGTATTTTTATGATACCATGGAGAGAGTGAAGGAAGCAATCAAGAACAATATAAAAAATAAGCATTCTTTGTATACACCTTATCTTGCAATCATCAATAAAACATAAAAAAGACAACTTTACTCTCTATTGTTTGTTGTTAGGGAATTTTTAAATCCTAGTATCTATTTTAGACTAAGTTTTACAAAGAGTTAAATTTAATAGGGTAATTATATTTATAAAACTCCAAACCTTTCTTTTCATTGAATATAAATTTTTATGTTTGGTGAATAATATTTTTTGATGAACAGTAATTTTTGGGCACCCAACTCTGAAACATGGAAAAATATACAGAATAAGTATTAGAATCCAATGATAATGAAACGAATTGAAAATAAGTTCGATAGGATGGATTTCGGGAGTTTCAAAAGTTTAGGACTAAAATGCCCTTTATGGAAAGTAATGGGTATTAATGATTTTAAACCCATTTGAAAATTTTTAAAGCATCCAATCAATAAGTATTGACCCTAATTTGAGTATTTCATAGTCAATTTGATGATAAGATAATTGTGGAATATTTTTGAGATTTAATTCCGTTAGTTGGTGAATTAAATGCATTAAAGGGCAATTTGGTCTTTTTGGTATCCATTAAAAGGCAATTTGGTCTTTTTGCACAGTGTTGGTGGAAGGATGTGTCATTATAAGAGAATCAATAGGAAGGTGACATGTGGAATCCATTAAATGAGTATAAAAAAAAGCATAAAGTAAGATATTTAACTTCATTCTTTAACATAACCGTGAGTGTTTGAGAGAGTAAACGTGAGAGACAAAAAACAAAAGTGAAAAGAACAGAAGCAAGTGTAAAGGTCTGCTAAGGAGAGAGGAAGAAGAGGGCTTCCATTGTTGATGGGTTTTGATGGAGATTTGAAGAGATCTTGATTAAGTAAAGGTGTTCAACAAATACTCAAAAGATTAGAAGAAAAAACGGTAAGTTTTCCTAGATTAAAATTTTAATTTTTGTGGGTTTTTAGTATGGGATGGATGTGTTTAAGATCAATGGCGCCTTGGTGTTATTTTGGTGTTTCTTTGCCTAGAATTGGTTGAATATGACAAGAGAGTAATGTGTAGTAGAATTCTATCTTAGGTTGGTTTGAACCAGTACTATTGTTTTGGCCATAAATCGGCCTATAGACCTTAAAATTGGGTTATTCCAACTGTAAATGAAACCTAAGACATAGTAATAAATATTCCTAGAAGAGACCCTGACCTAATTCTGGTCGAATCATATTGGAATTTGAGATTGGAAATGGTGAACTGATGTGGCCCCTGTGTTGGAGCAACTTGTGATGTTTGGTAAATGTTTCTTGATTTAGAACCTAAAATGGCATTATTTTTGATAATATGGAAACTAGAGACATAGGAAAACAAATGTCTAGAAGACGTCAAAACCTAATGTGAACGTCTACTATACGAAAATTTAGGAATAAATGGAGGTATGAATTCTGGACAGGGGTCATAATTGTGACTCATCATGCATGATAGTGATATGGTGAATTAGACTAGGTTAGATAGTGTTTTGAAGAAATTGGTAAGTTAAAATGGGTAAAATATAGTATTTAAGTGACTTTCAAAGTTATATTTAGAAGAGAACAATGAGTTAGCTTACAGAAGTAAACGGAAATACAATTAGTGTACATGTTAAGCGATTAAATACTAATCTCAAATTTAGTTAAACTGAATTTTTAGTATTAATGTCCTATTTCTGAATTTGAAAATAAATGCCTAAGTGAAAGGCATTTTGTGTAGGTAAAGAAGAGGCACTGGACATGTGAGTGTGCTTGATGATAAGTTTGCAAAACAATGAGTGTATTTTAATTGTTTTATATGACTAAATTCTTTGCAAAAGAATTGATGACATGTGAGTGTTCTTTAAATTGATTTTATGCAAATGGTTTCTATTTATGGAGACTAGCAAGTTGTGAGTGTTTTTTAAATTGATTTTATGCAAATGGTGTCTATTTATGGAGACTAGCAAGTTGTGAGGGTTTTTTAAATTGATTTTATGCAAATGGTGTCTATTTATGGAGACTAGCAAGTTGTGAGTGTTTTTCAAATTGATTTTATGAAAATGATTTCTATTTTATCATGAAATGAATATTGATTATAAGTTTTATGTGAATATTACTATTATGAGTTTATGTTTTAGCAATATATGAATTGAATTTTAAAAGTTGAATATTATATGATTTGAGTTTACATTGAGATGATGTTATTGGTTGATAAAAAGGAAATGGTTTATAGCCTATGGTATATCGATAGGTTTTATACACGTTATTATATCGGAGTATAACGGTTAACCTAGTATGGGAAAGCGATGTATAAACAGCTCCTTAATTAATGGTTAATTAGTTGCTGGTGAGCAATGTTGAACCAACTCCGTAACTATTGGTTAATTAGTTGCGGGTAAGTGATGCAGGGCCAGCTTTGTAACTACCGATGTATAGCAGTTATCCTAGTTCTGGTAAGTGATGTAGAACCAGTTATGTAGCTAGTGGTTAACCAGTCACAGGTAAGCGATGCAGAACTAGTTCCATGACTTTATTCCTGAGGGTACCATATGGAAAAGAAGTTAGTGATAGGCTATGTCGTGTGAAAATTGATGACATTTTTAATGTCGCCACCATTTATTTGAAAAGTGATTTGAGAAACTTGATTTTGGGAAGCATGTATGTTTCATATTAGTATTGAATTATACAAATTGAGATGAACTTGTTTTAGGGAGGTTTAAGTTGTTAATTATGATTTGAATAGAAAATCTCGCACTCACTGAGCTTGTTTAGCTCACACTTTCTTTTCTGTTTTTAAATGAAACCTCCCAGGTGTACACTCAGGAGCTTCAGTAGTAGGGACTCTACCTCACGAGTAGTCAACTTTGTCACGTGTTACTGTGTAGGCACTTTTGCCTCGTAAATATTTTTGTGAACATTTACATTTTCATGAATATGTTTTGGACTGTATTTTGTGTAAAGAACACATGTATATGAATGTTTTAAAGTTAAATGCATGAATATGCCTGTGCTTTTTTTAAAGATTATTGAAGTGATTGTTGAGATTTTTTATGAATGGACTTAAAGTCTAAAATTTGTAGTGGGGATTTTGAGATGATTATAAAAGTGTTTTTGAACTTTAATAGAGACTTGAAAATTTTAGGAAGGTCAAAATACAACTGCTATTTTACCGATTTTTTTAAAATCTCTTCACTACTTATGTCTTTTAATGTTAAGGTTTATAGGTAAAAAGGGCAATAAGCTTATCTCTACAGAAGCCTTCGTGAACCATATATCGATTGGATGATCACATGGTGTTGGACAGGCTGCCTAGTCATTTCAGGATAGGAGTCTGTCAATATTGGTATCAGAGCCCGACTTTTTAAAATGGGTTGCCTTCTTTTTGGTTTAATTACGTTGTTTTAAAAGTGAGGTGACCAATAAAATGTTGTGATTTACATGCATATGATTTCATAAACTGAAAGCTTTACACATTTTCATTTTTGTTCAATACACAAAAAAAATGCACAGACGAGGCCGTGGACATCCCAGGAGAGCCATTCTAACGACTCCTGCACCTGAGTCACCTCCAACACAGGAGGATGACTACATTCTAGAATCAGCTAGTGCCTCCATAAACTAGCCACATTCCTAATTGTTAGGGCCGATGGAACTAACCTTGGTCAGCTTTAATGTAGAACAGATCACCCAGATTCTCGCCGCAGTGATGCGGCAACCACGTGAAAGTGTAGAAGCTTCTGGATGCTCGATTGAGCACATTAGTAAATTGGGCACAAAGACTTTTGACTGGAGTGGAGATCCTGAGAGTGCACTCACATGTTTAGATTGGGTTATGAAGATATATAGAGTTGTGAGCTGCATAGACGAGTAGAGAGTTGTGTTCTCCACCTTCCTCCTCGAGGACAAGGCTAAGGATTGGTGGGAGGCCATTGAAAGATGACATCCAGATGGGGTATCTTGGGCATAATTTCAGAGAGAGTTCACAAAAAATTCTAACCATAGAGTTATAAGGATGTAACGGTAGAAGAGTTCTTCCGTCTATAGTAAGGTTCGACATTAGTGACAGATTATAAAAAGAGATGTTCGGAACTTGTTAGAAATGTTTCATTTATTACTAATAGTGAAGAGCAAAAGTGTAAGAGGTTCACTATAGACTTGAGTCCTAGATTATGAATTCACCTATCTTTTGCTTCATAAACACAATATAGGGAATTAGTTGAAGCTGCAATAAAAATTTGGAGAGAAATACAACAACAGTCACTCAGAGTTCAAGATGAGAACAGAAGCACAGGGCACCAGCTAGTTCATCCCAGGGTTTAACCAAGAAAAGTAAGTCAAGATGGATGGGTGGCAGGAGGTTTAGTAGAGGTGGATCATCCAACCAGGGATCTTTAGGTCACCCACTAGGCCCAGAGACTCCCGTGACACTAGGACCCTAGTGCTAGAGTGTGCTACTTGTAGAAAAAGACATTTAAGTGAGTGTTAAATGAATATGATGGGTTGCTTCCATTATGGTCAGGAAGGCCACTTCATCAGAGATTGTCCATAGTTAGTCACTGCAGAGAAGTTGATGGATGGATCTTCAGCACCTCCACAAGCTAGAGGGGGTTACAAACAGGGCAGTCAGGGTTTTCAGATCAAATGGTTGAGTTTTATTGGATCTGGCAGAGGTTTAAGGGGTAGGGGAGTAGCTCCTACAGGACAGACAGATAGACCCCGTACATAGGCCTGAGTTTTTGTAGTCACCCAATGGGAGGTCGATGCCACACTAGATGTAGTCACAAGTATGATTATTGTTTTTGATAATGATGTATATGATTTAGTAGATCATGGTGTTACACATTCTTTTATGTCTACGATTTTTTCTCAAAATGAAACTTGAGCCTCAGTTATTCGATATTGGGGTACTAGTTTCCATTCTAGCTAGAAACATACTCTTCGTTGAAAGAGTATTTGTAGATAGTAGGATACTGATTGAGGATAAGGAGTTCCTGACAAGCCTAATCATATTGGATATCCAGGATTTTGACGTTATTCTCAGAATGGATTGGTTATCCACACATTGAACAGTGGTGGATTGTTTCAAAAAGGAGGTTAGACTGAGTCGATTAGGGAAATCAGTTGTGATATTTCATGGGATACAAAAATTTCCTCCCACCAATATCGTGATCACCTTGGTAGCTAGTACAATGCTCCGTAAAGGATTCCAGGGATATCTGGCTTACATGATTGAAAAGAATAATTATGAGGTTCAACTAGGAGATATTCCAATGGTCAGAGAGTTCTTTGACTTGTTTTTGGAGGATCTTCCAAGATTACCCCCAGATAGGGTAATAGAGTTTAAGATAAATTTCCCTACAGAAACCTAACCGATTTCAATTACTATGTACAAAATGGCTTCAACGGAGTTAAATGAATTGAAATTGCAAATGTAGGAGTTGTTAGATAAGGGTTTTTTGAGACCCAACACTTCTCCATAGGGGCTCCAGTCCTTTTGTGAAAAAGAAGGATGAGAGTTTAAAGTTGTGTATCGACTACCTTCAACTGAATAGAGTGACAATTCACAACCAATATCTGATCTCGAGGATTGATGATTTGTTTGATCAGCTACAGGGATCTAAGCTGTATTCAAAGATTGATCTAAGATCAAGTTATGATCAGTTGAAAGTTCGCAGTGAGGATGTTTTGAAAATTTCCTTTAGGATGAGGTATGGACATTATAAATTCTTAGTTATGCCCTTTGGATTAATGAACGCACCAGTTGCTTTTATGGATTTGATGAATAGGGTGTTTCGAGAGTACCTCGATAAGTTTGTGATCATTTTTATTGATGACATATTGGTGTATTCAAGTAATAATGAGGAGCATATAAAACACCTTCAAATAGTATTATAGACCCTACGAGAGCACCAGTTATATGTTAAGTTCAATAAATTCCATTTTTGGCTAGATAAGGTTGCTTTCTTGAGTCATGTAATCTCACTCGAGGGACTTAGAAAAGATCCCCAAAAGATTGAAGTTGTTACTAATTGGATACCTCCCATTACTGTGATAAAATTCAGGAGTTCTCTTGGATTGGCAGGCTATTATAGGAAATTTATTGAAGGATTTTCCAAGGTAGCAACCCCACTGGCTAAGTTAACAATAAAAGAGGATAAGTTTGAGTGGTCAGATGCTTGTCAACGATGTTTTGATAAAATGAAAAAAAAGATTGACGACAGCACCTGTACTCACATTACCGACAGGGACTGATGAATTTGTAGTGTATAGTGATGCCACGAGACAAAGGTTAGGGTGTGTACTCATACAGAATGATAAGGTTGTAGCCTATGCTTCTAGGCAATTGAAAAAGCATGAACATAACTACCCCAACCATAATCTAGAATTGGCTTTAGTAGTTTTTACATTGAGAATATGGAGGCATTAATTGTATGGTGTTCCCTGTAGGATTTTCACGGATCAGAAGAGTCTGCAATATTTGCTTACTCAGAAGGAACTGAATATGAGGCAGAGGCAGTGGTTGGAGTTAATAAAAGATTATAATTGTAAAGACAAAGTTTCACCCTAGAAAAGTTAACGTTGTGGCTGATGCCTTAGGTAGGACACCTACAAGTTCGATAGCACAACTGAAGATGATATATCTTCACTTCTAGTGGAAATGAGTTCTATGGGAGTGAGATTAGATATGATAGACTCAGGGGCATTAGTTGCTGCCTTTCATGTTCGTCCCATCTTGGTGTATCATATTAGAGAAGGATAGAAACAAGATCCATAGTTGATGAAATTGAAGACATAAATTGAGACTGGGCAGGGAATGGATCTTACCATCAAGGAAGATGGTAAAGTGATGATGAGGTAACGGTTATGTGTTCCAGATGTAGGAGACTTAAAGAAAGAGATCTTAGAGGAAGCTCACTTTTCAGCTTACTCTATGCATCCGGGGTAGCACGAAAATGTACCATATTCTAAACAAAATCTATTGGTGGAGAGGGATGAAGAAGAAAATAGCAGAGTCCATTTCAAGTGTCTAACCTATTAGTAGGTAAAAGCAGAACATCAGAAGCCTGCGAGATTACTGTAGCTACTCCCTATACCAGAATGGAAATGGGAGAAGATTACTATGACTTCATAGTAGGACTTCCACGAAGTCAAAAAGGGCACCATGCTATTTGGGTGATAGTGGACAGGTTAACAAAGTCCACACATTTCCTTCCAATCAAGAATGATTATCCTTTAAATAAGTTAGCCTAGATGTATGTGAATAAGATAGTGAGACTCTATAGTACACCAATCTATTGTCTCAGACCATGGCCCTAGGTTTACATCAAGATTTTGGCTAAGTTTATAGAAAGCCTTAGGTACATGCTTGAAGTTTAGAACTTCCTTTCACCCCAAACGGATGGAAGGTTAGAGAGGACTATCCAGAAACTTGAGGATATGCTTAGGTCCTGTGTTATGGAGTTCAGGGGGGATTGGGACACACACTTACCACTGATAGAGTTCACATACAATCGACATGACCCCTTTTGAGGCACTTTGTGGAAGAAAATGTTGAACATCAGTATGTTGGGATGAGGTAGGTGAAAGGAAACTAATAGGTCCTGAGCTTGTACATGTGAAAATAGATAAAATTCAAGTTATTCTGGACAGATTAAAGATAGCCCAGGATAGGCAGAAAAGCTATGTGGATAATTGTCATAGGGATCTTGAATTTGAAATTGGAGATGAAGTTTTTCTTAATATTTCCCCTTGGAAAAGTGTATTTAGATTTGGGAAACATGGTAAGCTAAGTCCGCATTACATAGGGTCATATGAGATCACAGAAAGAATTGGGTTAGTGGCATATCAATTGAAGCTACCCGATGAACTTGCGAGGATTCACAACATCTTCTACGTATCAATGCTTCATAAGTACATAGTGGAACTTCATATGCAATCATTACAAAACCGATGAATCTAAAGGAAGATTTGACTTTCGAGGAGGAACCTGTACATATCCTTGACTGTAGAGAAAAAGTTCTGCATAATAAGATCATTCCTTTGGTTAAGGTACTGTGGAGGAATCACGCGGCAAAGGAAGCTACATGGGAGTCTGAGTAACAGAAGCGTGCGTTGTATCCCCACTTATTTTCAACATGTATGCTTAGTTAAATTTCAAGGACGAAATCAGTATAAGGAGGGGTGATTGTAAAACCCCGAACCTTTCCTTTCATTGAATATAAATTTTTATGTTTAGTAAATAGTATTTTTGGATGAATGGTGGTTTTTGGGGGACCTAACCCTGAAATATTGAAAATTATCCTGAATAAGTATTAGAGTCCAATGATAATGAAACGGATTGAAAATAAGTCCGATAGGATGGATTTTGGGAGTTCCAAAAGTTTAGGACTGAAATGCCATTTTTAGAAAGTAATGGAAATTCATGATTTTAAACTAATTCAAAATTTTTTTAAACATATAATCAATAATTATTAGTCCTAATTGAAGTATTTCATGGTCAATTTAATGATAAGGCAGTTGTGGAATTTTTTTGGGGTTTAATTCGGTTAGTTGATGAATTAAATGCATTAAAGGGCAATTTGGTCTTTTTGTATGCATTAAAGGCAAATTTGGTCTTTTTGGTATTCATTAAAGGGCAATTTGGTCATTTTACATAGTGTTGGTGGAAGGATGAGCCATTAGAAGAGAACCAATAGCAAGGTGACATGTGGAGTCTATTAAATGAGTATTAAAAAAGCATAAAGTAAGACATTTAACTTCATTCTTTAACATAACCGTGAGTGTTTGAGAGAGAGTAAACGTGGGAGACCAAAAACAAAAGTGAAAAGAAGAGAAACAAGTGTGAAGGTCTACCAAGGAGAGAGGAAGAAGAGGGCTTCCATTGTTGATAAATTTTGATGGAGATTTGAAGAGATCTTGATCAAGTAAATGTGTTCAACAAATACGTAAAAGATTGGAGGAAAAAATGTTAAGTTTTCCTAGATTAAATTCCTAATTTTTATGGTTTTTTAGTTTAGGATGGATGTGTTTAATATCAATGGTTCCTTGGTATTATTTTGGTGTTTCTTTGTATGGAATTGGTTGAATATGACAAGCGAGTAACGTGTAATAGAATTTTGTCTTAGGTTTATTTGAACTAGTCCTATTGTTTTGGCCATAAATTGGCGTACAAACCTCCAAATTGGGTGGTCTCAACTAGAAATGAAATCTAATACATATTAATAAATATGCATAGAAGAGAGCCTAACCTAATTCTGGCTAAATCATATTGGAATTTGAGATTGAAAATGGTAATCTGATTCTACCTTTATGATGGAGAAGCTAGTGATGTTTGGTGCATGTTTCTTTATTTAGGACTTAAAATGGCCTTATTTTTAATAATATGGAAAATAGAGACATAGGAGAACAAATTTCTAGAAGACCTTAAACCTAATGTGAATGTCTATTATGTGAAAATTTAGGAACAAGTGCAAGTATGAATTCTGGAGATGATTTAACCTTGACTCGTAATGCATGTTAGTGATATGGTGAATTAAATTTGGTGAGATAGTGTTTTGAAGACATTGGTAAGTTAGAATGGGTAAAATATGGTTTTTAAGTGACTTCCAAAGTTATATTTGGAAATATAGAACAATAGGTTAGCTTATGGAAGTAAGCAGAAATACGATTATTATACGTGTTACGCGATTAAATACTAATATCAAATTTGGTTAAACTGAATTTATAGTTTTAATGTCTTATTTGCAAATTTGGAAATAAATGCCTAAGCGAAGTGCATTTTGTGTAGTTAAAAGAGAGGCACCAGATGCGTGAATGTGCTTGGTGATAAGTTTGCAAAACAGTGAGTGTATTTTAATTGTTTTATATGACTAAATTCTTTGCAAAAGAATTGATGAAATATGAGCGTTCTTTAAATTGATTTTATACAAATGGTTTTGATTTACGGAGACTAGCAAGTTGTGAGTGTTTTATAAATTGATTTTATGAAAATGATTTCTATTTTATTGTGAAGTGAATATTGATTATGAGTTTTATATGAATATTGCTAGTATAAGTTTATGTTTTAACAATATATGAATTGAAGTTTAAAAGTTAAATCTTATATGATTTGATTTTACATTAAGATGATGTTATTGGTTGATAAAAAGGAAATGGTTTCTAGCCTATGGTATATCGATAGGTTTTATACATGTTATTATACCGATGTATATTGGTTAACTTAGTACGGGTAAGCGATGTAAAACCAGATCTGTAACTAGTGGTTAAACTGTTACAGGTAAGCGATGCAGAACTAGCTCCGTAACTACTAATGTATAGCAGTTATCTTAATGCTGGTAAGCAATGTAGAATCAACTTTGTAACTAGTAGTTAACCAGCCGCAGGTAAGTGATATAGAAACAACTTTGTGACTTTATGCCTGAGGGTACCATATAGCAAAGAAGTTAGTGGTAGGCTATGTCATGTAAGAAATTGATGACATTTTTAATATCGCCACTATTTATTTGAAAAGTGATTTGAGAAACTTGATTTCGGGAAGCATATATGTTTCATATTAGTATTAAGTTATGCGAATTGAGATGAATTTGTTTTAGGAAGGTTTAAATTGTTAGTTATGATTTGAATAGAAAATCTAGCACTCACTGAGCTCGTTTAGCTCACACTCTTTTTTTTTTAAAAAAAATGAAACCTTCCAGGTGCACGCTCAGGAGCTTCAGTAGAAAGAACTCCACCTTATAAGTAGTTAACTTCATCATATGCTGTTGTGTAGGCATTTTTCCTTGTAAATATTTTTGGGAACATTTACATTTTCATGAATATGTTTTGGACTATATTTTGTGTAGATAACGCATGTATATGAATGTTTTAATTAAATGAATGAATATGTCTGAGCTTTTTTTAAAGATTATTGAAGTGATTGTTGAGATTGCTTGTGAATGTACTTAAAGTCTAAAATTTGTAGTGGGAATTTTGAGAAGATTATAAGTGTTTTCGAACTTTTACAGATACTTGAAAATTTTGGGAAGCTCAAAATACATTCGTTTAATGTCTTTTAAAAACTCTCTAACTGCTTAACTTCATGGGAGCCTTTTGGCTGGATCAGATATCGACTAGAGGGCCACCATGGGGTGCTGTGCAGGCCACCTAGTTATTTCAAGATAGGAGCCTGTTAATATTAACTATCATAACAATGGTTGCACATAAGATGTGGCAAGATCTTTATTGCTCGTAAATACAAGGATATATGTGGTGATTTTGGGATGCCTATTGATAGTTGCAGTTTGTATTGTAGTTTAGGGTTAGATTTGATAAGTATTTTAATGTCATTTCAAGTGTTTAGTATGCATTTAGAGTTTAATTAGGTTAATTTTTATGTTTAAGTGTTTTTATGGGTTAGTTTGAATCTTTGAGCTTAAATTGTATATTTTTGAGGTACCTTAATGTGTGAGCTAGTGTTGCAGGGTAAACAGGGAAGAATGAGAAGAGTTAAAGAGTTTTCAGGCCAGAAAGCAAAGGCCACGATCTTGATAAAAGAGGAAGAACCAAAAGCAATCAAGCCACGATTGTGCACTCTAGGTCATGATCGTGATAGAAAGCGTTAATTCAGGGCACGATCGTGCACTATAGGACATGATTGTGACTGAAAGGAAAAAATAGGCCACGATCATAGCAGGCAGGTCCACGATCGTGCACGGCGTCAGGCTGACAAAAAACTCAAGTTTCGGACAAATTTTTGGACTGTTTCGACTTTGACCTAGAGCCTCAAAGATATAAATAGAATATGATGTGACAAGAGAAAAGGAGCCAAGAGCTACAAAAAAAGAGAGACTCTGTCAAAAATCAGAGTGAAAACCTAGTTAGAGATCAATCGATCGAGGAAGGAGACGAAGGAAGAGAGGCACGGAGACACGCTTGACGCGATGTACTTCCCAGAACAGGTGATTTCCCGCAGTCGCTACTCTGAGATCCATTCTGAAAGTATATTCTAATTTTTATTTCAATTTCATTGATGTATGGAATTTTGGAGATTGATTAGAAATATTTTTCGTAGAGTGTTGATACTTGTCTAAACTCACGTTCGGGATGATTTATTCTTAAGATTAATAAGATTGTTTTGATTGTGTTTTATTTCGATTTATTGTGATTTAATTCTATTCTTCTTAACTGGGCAATAAACTGAGAGGATGAGCCAGTAAAAATCATTGATTTAGGTTAACGAGAGTTAGGTAAATCGATCGGTAGAAAATTGAATGAAACTGGTCCAGTCTTGTAACGAGAGATTGAGAACAGATTCCCAGTAGGTTAATAGACAACGTTAGAACTAATTTAGGTTTTGGACAAATTGTGGATCGAGAGATCACAGTTTCCATAATTTCAATTAGGGAATATTAATTAGGGTTAAAAATTATAACTCGAGAGAGAGTAATTCACCTTAGGACTGTCTAGGCCCATTAAATCGGAAAATTCATAATTGGATAGATTTTCTTTAATTTTGAATAAATTCTCCCTTTCTCTCAATTGATCACTTCTAGGTTAAAATTCAATTTATTTGTGTGAGTTGCTTCTATTTGTTTTTTTGGTGATTTAAATTCTCATATTTGATTCTTGATTAGTTTTAATTCCTACAATAGTTTTTTAATTAGGTTTTGCGAACTTAGCTGTCGTTAGATTTTAGGACCAGTTATCTTCCTCGTGGGATCGACACCTCAGGTACTACGCGAATGGCCCATGTGCTTGCAGTAATTACCAAGTTTAAAATTATTGAAACTTAGAGCTTGTAACTTAGAGCGAACAAGTTTTTGTCACCGTTGTCAGGAAAGGTAACTTAGTTCTTTAGTCTAAGGCATTTTTACACTATCTTTGTTTTTAAATTAGGTTTAAAAAATTTTTGGCCTTAAGGTTGAGACACATGAAGACATCTTAGAGTAAGAGTGAGACATCTGAAGAGCTAGATGCCAATAAGCAATGGAAAGAATGATGATGGAAGATAGATATTATAGGGAGCAAGGAACTTGTGCGGATTACAATGAGGCACAATATGGTTGGGGAAGTAATGACTATTATTGGAACACGTACACTTCGAGGTGGCAGAACCACCCAAATTTCTATTGGTCCAACAGTGTAAGTGCTCACATGGGACATTAAGACCCATGTGAATTTCAATATGATGAAGCCAGTTCATGGGATTCCAAGATGGATAAAATCATGGATAAGCTCACGGACACGGAAGAGAGCCAGAAGAGACTGGAAGCAAATTAATCAAGTAACAAAAAATCATGCCGCTTCTATTCACAATCTGGAGATTCAAGTAAGCCAGCTTTCCAGGTAATTTTGTGAGGAAAGTGTAGAAAACTGTCTATGTAACATGAATGTAAATTCAATAAAGCCATGTCAGGATATCACACTTAGGAATGGGGAAGAGCTAAAAGAATCAGAGGAAGACAATGTTGAAACCCAATTTATTGGCAACCAAGAGACGATGTAAGTGTACGAGGAAAAGAATTCCAACTTCCCCTATTATGCACCAGTCCTGGATATACCATATGTGAAAATAAAAAATTCTTGGGTAAAGGTCCATCCAAAGAACCCTACCCTTTGGATTGATGATGAGACATCCAACATGAATGACGTATTTAAGAATCTGAAGGTTAGTAGCTCATTTAGTATAATTGATGTGTTCGAATCTTTTGAAGAACAAGAGGATGAAGAACAGATGACAACAGATATCGAGTTTGAAGAAAGCATGGAAGTCTCTATTCGAGAAGTAGAAGAAGAAGAGAAAATGAAGGTGATTAAGGAAAAAGGAGAGCAATTCACCTTCGTACAGGATAAACTGTTGGATTTGATGGAACATTTGGGGAGTTTCATTATTCCCTATCTTATTGACAATTTGTTAATGAGAAGGACATTCATGAAATTAATTGGTTTTCTCAACTTTATTAATATTGTCCTTCTACTTATTTTGCAATTTGTAGCTTATTTACAGGCTACAACACTGATATTGAATGATAAGCAAGCTACTTATAATTGATCCTGGCTGAGTTTCCAAAAAAGTGCGCCGAGCTACCGACGTTAAAATAAGCGCTACATGGGAGGCAACCCATGGAAAAAATTAGTTGTTGTTTAATTTTGTTAGATTAGTTGAATTTTGCAGTTAGGATCATTCTTGTTTTGGTTCAATAAAAGAACAAAAGAGGAATAGGAATTCGGAATTATGGGGAAAAGCTCACAAGCGTATTAAAAGAAGTGAAGACGAACTATCAACTAAGGGAAGGAAAGAATTGGAAGAAGAAGGTTTTAGTTTCAGGGTATAGGCACTGGCCATGATCGTGACCTGTCGCAGGCCATGATCGTGGGCCTGCGACAATGAACAAAAAGGGAAGGACTCAATTTTGTAAGTGATAACTTTACCATTTTACCCTTTTTACCACCTATTTATTCAATTCTTAACTAACTTTCACCTTCACTTTCATTTTTACTTTATCTTTCTAAAATTTCAACTTACAAACGCTCTAACATCTCTCTAGAAACTTTTCATCGACAACCTCCCAAATTCAACCCAATCATGCCTTGCATCAAGCAAACCGCCCTACGAAAGCCTTATGGAGCACAACAGGTTGCAGGATGGTGGAGGTGGAACTGAGTAGCAGATTTTGGAGCTTCATTTCCCATCCACTCCGAGGAGAAAGGTACTCGTTTCCGTTCCCTTTGCTTTAGGCATATAGTTGTGCCTAAATATTTTGATTTCGATATAAGGGATAGGATAGAGGTGCGGGAGCGAATAGAAAATTTAGCAGAGCAGATCCAATGGGGGCAATTTATAAGATTTCAATTCCCTGTTTATGAGGAGCTGACCTTAGAATTTTTCACATCCCTGACCTTTGACCACAAGAACACCAAAGTATTATGGTTCCGATTTAGAGGGAAAGCATATGAGCTAACAATAGAGATTATGTGCGACATATATGGATTCCCCAAATCCACCATTGTCGAACAATATGATGACTTCCGTGCCTCCCAATACTAGCACGAGCTTGCTGGCATTGAGCATTTTTACGCCAAAAATGCCCACAACAATATTATCTGATCACATGAACACTTGCTGCTACACAAATTTATGTGCTAGCTGATCTTTGATAAATCAGAGACCAACAAGTGTTCAACCAAGGAACTGTTCATACTGTGGTGCATGGACCACAGTATCCCAGTCTGTACATCCATGCATGTATTGAATGCTCTTGCTGCAGCTCCACGAAAGCAGAGCAACCATCTTGGAATGGGGTATCTGGTTTTCACTATTGCAGAGCATTTTGGTGTGGATCGAAGGGGGTTAACAGTGCATCTGTCCGAGTTCCTTGACCACCATCATCTATTTCAGGCAGAAATCATTCACTCGACCAACATGAGTCTGTGGGAAATAAATGAAAAGACACATATATGGACTAGGACAGGTCAGGCAAGCTCGAGCTCTGCGCCACTTAGGCGCAGGAAGCATCAATAAGCGAGGAATCAGAAGAAGAGGAAGACGCGGACCAACGTTGGGCCAAGGTTTTGGATACACTATCTGAAACCAACAGAACACTACAGAAAGTGGTGCATACACAAAGACGCCAGAGCTATGAGATTTGTCGACTTCATCATTATTTCGAAGCTCAGGGCATCCAATTACCACCTCTTACACCATCAACACCTCTATCTCCTCATGATTCAAGTCTAACCCACATTTTTATTAATTCTATTTTAGTTGTGTATTGTTTTATTTTAAAATTTATTTTGATGTTAGTTTTATTTTCATTTTATATTTTATCGTTAATTCTTTCTACTTTTCCTTGTTAATTCCGTAATGTTTGACCCGTGGGTGTTCCCTTCTTACATTGAGGACAATGTGTTGTTCAAGTGTGGGGAGGTATTCTGTGTCTTTTCTTTTGTATGTGAATTTTAGCATTCTGTACGATAGTATTAGGTTGCATAATGTGAAGTGTGTGAATATGTCAATGGCCTAGATTGAGTGAAAATTTTTTAATTTTGGACATAGCCTATTAGGTTGTGAAAAATCATTAGCTTGCAAAATTAGTAAATTAGGGGGCCTTTGGATAATTATACAGCCTAATTAGGACCTAATGGAAATTTAGCACCCTATAGATTGTTGCATTGATTCATAATTTGAGGCCTTTTAAGTTAAGTAGCTCAACTAGTATCTTTTCATGAAAACGAATAGCTAAAAGCAACAAGGTAGGTAATTTTAAAAAAAGTTTTAATTTAGTAACCACTATTCTGCTGACCTTCATTTTATAAGTAGAGCTAGTAGCTAGTTGAAAACGTGATGTAGCTGAGTATCTGGATTGACACACATCACAAATGTGTGCCTTCACGTAAAAAGGCTATAATAACATTTCAACCAAGTTGTGAACAGTTGCCTCTAAGTAAAAGGCTAGGTCCCTAAAAAAATTTAAAAAATGTGTTTTAAATAAAAACCTACCGGACTTGTAATAAGCTTGGATTTTCATGAAAAAATGTATTTAGGAACAGTTACGAAGCCTGAGGGACCGAAAAATTATTAATGTGTGTGTACAATTGAAAATGGTAAATAAGTTAATACTTAGGTCTTATTAAGTTGTATATTTAGTTTAAAGCCCCGAGACACATATTTTGCATGTTAATGATTTGACATAACTGAATGATTGTGTTCGAGATTAAATTTATTTCATGAAATCGAAGCCATTGCCTCTTTACTGCATTGCATGTTTTTATATTTGTTATGTGTGTTGTTTTATTTGCTTGAGGACAAGCAAACGTTTAAGTGTGGGGATGTTGATAGTTGCAATTTGAATTGTGGTTTAGGGTTAGATTTGATAAGTATTTTAATGTCATTTTAAGTGTTTAGTATACATTTAGAGTTTAATTAGGTTAGTTTTGGTGTTTAAGTGTTTTTATGGGTTAGTTTGAATCTTTGAGCTTAAATTATATATTTTTGAGGTACCTTGATGTGTGTGTTAGTGTTGTAGGGTAAACAGGGAAGAACGGGAAGAGTTAAAGAGTTTTTGGGCCAAAAAGCACAGGCGACGATCATGACAAAAGAGGAAGAACTAGAAGCAGCCAGGCCACGATCATGCACTCTAGGCCATGATCCTAACAGAGAGCATCAATTCAAGGCACGATTGTGCACTATGGGCCACAATCGTGACCGAAAGGAAAAAAAAACAGGCCACGATCATGGCAGGCAGGGCCACGATCGTGCATGGCATTGGGCTGATAGAAAAATCAAGTTTCAGACAAATTTTTAAACCATTTTGACCCCGAATTTGACCTAGAGCCTCGAAGATATAAATAGAATATGATGTGATAGGAGAAAAGGAGCCAAGAGCTACAAAAGAGAGGGACTCATCTGAAAATTCGAGTGAAAACCTAGTTAGAGATCAATCGATCAAGGAAGCAGATGAAGGAAGAGAGGCACGGAGACACGCTTGACGCGACGTACTTCCCAGAACAGGTAGTTTCCCGCAGTTGCGACTCTGAGATCCATTCCGAAAGTATATTCTAATTGTTATTTCGATTTCATTGATGTATGAAATTTTGGAGATTGATTAGAAATATTTTTTGTAGAGTGTTGATGCTTGTCTAAACTCACCTTCGGGTTGATTTATTCTTGAGATTAATAAGATTGTTTTGATTGTGTTTTATTTCGATTTATTGTGATTTAATTTGATTCTTCATAACTGGGCAATAAACTGAAAGGGTGAGCTAGTAAAAATCATCGATTTAGGTTAACGAGAGTTAGTTAAATCGATAGGTAGAGAATTGAATCAAACTTGTCGAGTCTTGTAACGAGAGATCGAGCACAGATTCCCAGTAGGTTAATAGACAATGTTAGAACTAATTTAGGTTTTGGACAAATTGTGAATCGAGAGATCGCAATTTCTATAATTTGAATTAGGGAATATTAACTAGGGTTAAAAATTATAACTCGAAAGAGAGTAATTCACCCTAAGACTGTTTAGGCCCATTAAATCGGAAAATTCATAATTGGATATATTTTCTTTAATTTCAAATAAATTCCCCCTTTCTCTTAATCGATCACTTCTAGGTTAAAATTTAGTTTATTTGTGTGAGTTGCTTCTGTTTGTTCTTTTGGTGATTTAAATTCTCATATTTAGTTTTAATTCCTGTAATAGTTGTTTAATTAGGTTTTACGAACTTAGCTGCCGTTAGATTTTAGGACTAGTTATGTTGGAGCCCGTTCCCGGACCCAAACTTTCATACAGAACATAGAACGTGAGCTTTTTCCAATACCAAACACCTTGACCATTATCGGGTCATCTTCTCAAAGCTCCCCTTTTAAGT
>JAOQMS010000180.1:11185166-11198985 GCA_027563885.1 Erythroxylum longipes | reverse complement strand
ATGAATGATTAGGATAGAGTGACACATGGTTAGAACAGGGTTGATGACACAGAAGATTTGAGTTGGTTTTTATTTGTTCCTAATCTTCTCGCATTACATAATATTCATTCTAAAGTCTCACATAAATGAATGATTAGGATGGAGTGACACATGGTTAGAACAGAGTTGATGGCTCACACACATAAATGAATGGTTAGGATAGAGTGACACATGGTTAGAACAGAGTTGATGGCTCACATAAATGGATGGTTAGAGTGGAGTGACACATGGTTAAAACAGGGTTGATAGCACAAAAGATCTCATCTCAATAAAAACAAGTTCAATGCTTAAAGATAAAGAATATCTTTTCTACCTATGAAAAGTCAGTCTACGGTAAAGATAGTCGAATTAGTAAAATAAAAGGATATAAAATTAAAAGATTATATGTTTCGACCTACATTTACTTTCTCGATTAAATTTATCGTACATAATTTATTTAATATAAATATTTAATTGATATGATTTATAAACTATTACTTTAATTCAAAAATTTATCCGATACAAATCAAAAGATAAGAACTGTCACTCTAACTATCACTCTATCAGTACATCAAACCGTTTACACTTGGCATCTAACAATTGGTTATAAATTAAATTGCAACTTTTAATTTAATTTAAAATTTTATTAGGCTTCTCTCTCCCTGTCCTGTGTGACTGTGACCTTTTCAGTTCGATTCTCGCGTCAATGATCGCTTAATCAATCAAATCAAAAACCAATCACCTATCGCCGCCAAGCCCACCCGAATACCATGGCCAGACGAACCCTACCCTACCTCAAACGGCTCCTTTCCTCGTCGGAGCCAAAACCAACCTCCCGATTCAGCGCCTGCCGATCCGTCACCTACATGCCGCGGCCAGGGGACGGAACGCCGCGAGCCGTGACGCTGATCCCGGGCGACGGGATTGGGCCTCTGGTCACGGGCGGGGTGGAGCAAGTGATGGAGGCGATGCACGCGCCGATTTACTTCGAGCGTTACGAAGTGCATGGAGACATGAATAAGGTTCCTCAGGAGGTGATCGATTCGATCAAGAAGAACAAGGTGTGCTTAAAGGGAGGATTGGCTACTCCAATGGGAGGAGGCGTTAGCTCGTTGAATGTGCAGTTGAGGAGGGAGCTTGATTTGTACGCTTCGCTTGTCAATTGCTTCAATTTGCCCGGGTTGCCTACTCGTCACGAGAACGTTGATATTGTTGTGATCAGAGAGAACACGGAAGGGGAGTATTCCGGCCTTGAACACGAGGTCGTACCTGGCGTCGTTGAGAGTCTGAAGGTATGTTTATGTTTCTTTTTCTCTAATCTGTAAGGAACTGAATTTAGTGATACTGATGGGTTTGGGGTTCAATATTTGGTAGAGAAATGAGTTAGAAAGAAGCTATTTTGAAGTTCGTTTCTTTACTAAAGTATCATTATTATTTTTCTTTTGGAAAGTAAGGAGCATTTATATTGGTTCTTGGGAAGTGTAGTGTTCTTCAAGGCGTAGGTAGTTGTGTTATGTTTTATAAATTATGAAAAGTAAATGCGGCATTGTGTCCTGCTGGATTATATATTCTATTTACTGTGAGCATTAGCTTATTTTTGTCTGTGGTTTTCTTTTCTCATTTCTGATTTTGTAAGAGTTGGGTTTATTTTGTATCTCATACTATTAGTTTGTTAGGTGATAACAAAGTTCTGCTCGGAGCGCATTGCAAAATACGCCTTCGAATATGCTTACCTGAACAACAGGAAGAAAGTGACTGCTGTGCACAAGGCAAACATTATGAAACTTGCTGATGGTTTGTTTCTAGAATCTTGTCGGGAGGTTGCCACGAAATATCCTGGGATCCAATACAATGAAATTATAGTAGATAACTGCTGCATGCAACTTGTCTCAAAGCCCGAGCAATTTGATGTGATGGTATGGGAATATGCATTTGAGCAGCTTTCTTGAATATGTGAATTTTACTAATGCTTTAGAATGACATGAATGTCATGTTCAGGTCGAGAAACCAGAAAGGAATAATTGCTTAAAGTAACCAGAGCTGCCATTTAATTTCCGGATATCTTTAACCATCAAAATTCAGGCTTAGTGAAAAGAAAGATATCCTACTCTAACCATCTAGGCTTTGGTATGACATCAACATGTGGTGAACAACAACTATGTTTTATTGCAAGCATACTTATGCCTCTTGTTTGTATTGTAATCTTAATCAAGTTAGGCACAAAGAATTGTAGTTTAGGTTTTGACTTCATTGTAGTGATCTCTGAAATAAGTTCTGGAACTGTTTGCTTAAAGCCAATTGTTCAGAGAATAGCTCTCAGGATTTGAGTTTGGAGCAACTAGTTTCGCATCCTCGGTATGAGATAGGAAGGGGTTAAGGACCAAAATTCTCTTGACAACCTGGTAAATCTACCTCGGCTTTGTGTTAATTGAACAAAAGGGATCAATTGTCAAACTTTTCCCCTCATTCGACTAAGTTACTGGAAAGCTGTCCTGCCCCAACTTGGACTTACAGAGAATAGGTTTGGGATGAAAAAAACATTGCAAGTTTATTTCTTATTCCTTCATGAATTCGTATTAATAGTTAGTAGTTCCAATTTGCCCGAATGATTTTTTTTAAAAAAGTTTGAATTTGTTCCACAAATATGAACTTTTAGTGACAAAAGCAAAAAATGATAGGGTTGAGCCTGTTAGCGACCTATGCCATGCTAATCAGTGGAATATCATGTTGCTCTTTGTGCCTAACAACAGAGGCTTTAAGCTTCATGAGTAATTTTCCTTAGGAATGAAAAAGAAGAGCAGCTTACTGATATGGCCTGGTCGTATGTTTTGCAGGTGACACCCAATCTTTATGGCAATCTTGTTGCTAATACAGCGGCAGGTATAGCTGGTGGTACGGGAGTCATGCCTGGAGGTACATTAATGGAAATGCCTTAGTTTGGAACTTCCTATTAAACCTGTATCTTCTACTGTTTATGGCATAACAGCTTACTTTGCAAATAGTTGGCGCTAGCGAACACATTTACTCTTAAATAACTGCTTTCTAGTTATATTGAAGACCACGGAAAGCTCATTTCCGTTGATTTTACATGTCTGTAAGTTTCTGCAAGATGAAGAATTTTATGTGCTATTGCCTATATGACACTATTAGTTGAGGCAGTCAAGCACTTAAAAGGAGATTAGAGTTTTGAATTTGTTTGTGCATGATCTGTCAACATTCACCTATAAACTTTTTGGCTTTTATTAATCTTGAGCCTTTGCTAAAGTTTCCAGTGCCTAGGTGTTGTTAATACATTCTATTTAGTTTTGCCTTTCGTTGGAGATTTCTATCAATGTGGTATGCAAGTAGATTCTAGTATTTGTCTTGGTTTCATGTTCCGTATCATGTAATTTAATCCAGGAGTCCTGAGCACGTGAAGTATTGGAACTGTTTTTTCAGGCAATGTTGGGGCTGATCATGCTGTTTTTGAGCAAGGTGCTTCCGCAGGAAATGTAGGTAACGAGAAAATACTGGAACAGAAGAAAGCAAACCCGGTTGCACTGCTTCTCTCATCTGCCATGATGCTAAGACACCTTCAATTCCCATCATTTGCTGATCGTTTAGAAACTGCAGTGAAGCGGGTAATTCTAGATGGGAAGTGCCGAACAAAGGACCTGGGAGGAACCAGCACCACCCAAGAGGTCGTAGATGCAGTCATAGCTAATTTAGATTAACTGGCTACACTCAGTAAGTATTAGCAGCTGCTGTTTCTAAAACAAATGGGGAAATATTCCTTGGAAGCTTTGCTTCCTATATTTTCTTTTTTATTTACACTGCCATGATGCCATTCTTCGTTCTGTACCAATTGGTGAAAAAGTGATCCTCTTTGGTTTGAATAATCTCAATTCTATTTCAAAGAAGCAACATTATCATCTGAGTTAGCTAACTATAAGAGGGAGTTAATCAGCTTCATGAATACAACATGCTGTTTAAATTTTATTTGAGTCATGGTAACTTGTAAGAAACTCGGATCTTTGATTATGTACGTATCTGTTTACAATATTTCTTAGGCGGACCTTGTGCGCAATCGAAGGCGCACATGTTGAATTTTATTTTTCCCCCTGTGTTGTGTAGAAAGCAATTACGACTAATCCCAAACAGGAAATTTTAGGTCCCGATTGACAATCAACAGCTTGTATTAGCTGTTAGTTAATTTTATTAGCAGTTAGTTAACAAAAGATTATATCAGTTGATTTGATCAAGAGATAACATCAGATGTTTATTAAAGATATTTGGTAAAATTAGTTGTTTAGTATTAACTGTTTATGTGTAAAATGTCTTATGAAGAAATAATTTAAAAAAATATTTATAAGAATATAAGTATTATATTTTAATATTTTTTAAATATTTTTGTAAGAATTTAAATTTTAGATATTTAATCTTACAAAAATTAAGTTTATAAATTTATTAAAAAATACAGAACATATATAATAATAATAATAATAATAATAATAATAATAAGTATTTCTCTCTTTTCTCATTCTTACATTAATGATAGATAATTAATATAGGCCTAATAATTATTGCCAAAAAAAAAGAAGAAAGCTTTAACTACCGAAAATTATATATGTAGCCAATGGGAGTCGTAACGAAGCAGTAACGGAAGTTATGGCTTTTTGGGGATTGGGAAGAGGCAGAAAGGAGGGGAAAAAACAAAAAATGATGAGTAAATATGTAGAAAATTTTCGGTGCATGCATCATGTACATGTGGTGTGAAAAAAACAAAAAATTTTGTTATGAAATTTTTCCGAAGTTTAGGATCTATATACTTAATAAGGAAATATTATTAAACTTAGGTGAAAATTTCCAATTTATATACGTGTTCATAACATAAATATATATAGGAATTCATGACATTTACACAAATCAATCATGCATATAATAATCATATACTTTGTGAGTAGTCTCCTTCATTCTTTGATCTTCTACTCGTCGGGTTGTCGCAAACCACAATAATCAAAACAGATCGTCTTCAACAGTATCCACGCAGAGATCGGAGGAACTAACCGAACCAAACTCTTTGATCCGAAAATGGCTAGAATAAAGACAAGAGTAGTAGTCCTTTTTTTTGATCCATGAAGAGTAAGAACTTAAAGCAAAAAAAAAAGAGCAAAAGCGTGAAAGCCAAAGAAAGAGGAAGAAGATGAGAAAGTTAAGTGAATAATCGTGTGTATTGCTTCCTTAACAATCTTTCACGATTATCATCTTTTTCTTACATACTTTTCATTTTTGTCTTTTCGCCTTTTTGTCTTCTTTTATTTATTGCCTATAAAATGCTTAACTTTGACAAAGCTTTCACCCTCTTTCCACGTAATCTTATATATATATATACTGAGATGATCCAGTCACACTGGAGTAGGTCCTATCGAATCTTGGGTGTGGCAAAAAATTCCGAAGACCTATTTCAGCTAAATCAACGTCGCGATTTTATAGGGACATATCTCGATCTCATCGGGATCTATTTGGTTATATTGCTCTCTATATAATAGATTTCTATCCAAAATCATTTTACAAATCTTCCGAGTCACTCTTATGCGTATGACTTATTAGGTTCTCGGTTATGTTGGCCACTTGGATTAACACTTAATCCAAGCAAGTCATGGGTGGCGTCTAGAAACACATCATGAACTCCAATTGACCGGAAAGTAAGTGGTTTGACAAACGAACCTATGCTCGTCACTAACCATCTCACGAACCTTCCCATAGATAATTGCTGTGCAATTCATCCTTTCATTATGCTGTACCCTACATGGTTATGAGTATAGGCAAAGTGTCAACTCTCACTCGACTAACTACGTCAAATCTAGCCCAAGTGATATCAGTTTTTGTCTTGGGACTCATTACTCTATATGTTAATAAAGACATTCTTCATGTCACATGTATTCCGGCCAGAGATTTCCAAATAATAACTCCTACAAGAGACTGTCGTTATCATCTTCTGCTATCACAGAAGTGGTGAATCCTTTATTGGCTACTCAATTACCTTCGAATACCTCAAGCTGTACCCAATCACCACCCTATGAGTGACCTCTGCAAGGAAACAAAGAATGAAGTCAAAGCACAGAATCAGTATCCAAGATATCCTTAAGTACCTCAAGTCTAAGGATACTTGCATCATTGCTATGATGAGATTATCACTGACATTAGAATAGGACATCCATGTGATGATCTCATGGTAGGTCATCCAATGTACTTACTACCTCTAGTAAGCATCCACATCTCAACTCTAAACATCTCATGTTTACAGTTTCTGAGATCCACTGCTTGATCAAATCAAGGAGTTTGACATGTGCTAGTCTATCCGGGTTAACGATGTCCAGTCTCATTAATCCTATGACTAGAGATAATTTAGATACTGACATAATTGCAAATGATAGGAATTTCAGTAGTATGATCACATCATAATTTCCTTCATACTATTTCGTATATCATGGACTTCATTAATTTGCTTATAAATCAATATCAATTCATAAATAATTAACACCAAATTAATGAAATATGCTTTTCTTTATTATTGAAAATAAAGTATGTACATAACTTTGTACAAACGCACTAAAAGTGATTGCCTTTAAGGCATTACTCTAACAAATCTCCCACTTAACCTAAAGCCAATCGCCTTGATATCTAATACCATAAGCGAGTGTATGAGAATCAAATCTATTCTGTGACAATGGCTTCATCAATGGATCAGCAATATTCTGCTCGGTGGGAATTCTCTTTATTTGTACATCACCTCGACCAATAATCTCCCCGATCAGATGATATCTGCGGAGTACGTGCTTGGACCGTTGATGAGACCTTGGTTCCTTCGCCTGCGCAAGTTGTCACAATATAACTATATGGGTCTATCACTACTAGGAACCACGCCAAGTTTAGTAATGAACTTCTTGATACAAACTGCTTACTTTGTTGCGTCTGAAGCTGCAATACAATCTGCCTCAGTTGTTGAATCAGCAATCATCTCTTGTTTGGAACTCTTCCAACTGACCGCCCCGCCGTTTAATGTGAATATATAACCTGATTGGGATTTGGAATCATCCTTATTAGATTGAAAACTGACATCTGTATGGCTGCTCACTTTTAGATTTCCATCTCCATATATCAAGAAAACATCTTTAGTCCTTTGCAAGTACTTAAGGATGTTATTGACAGCCACCCAGTGACCCTCACCAGGATCCGATTGGTATCTGCTCGTAACACTTAAAGCATATGATACATCGGGTCTTATACAAAGCATAACATACATGATAGATCTTACTGCAGATGCATACGGGATCATATTCATGCACGTCCTCTCATCTTATGTCTTAGGACACATAGATTTTGAGAGTGTTATCCCATGAGTCATGAGAAGATACCCTCTCTTGGACTGCTCCATGCTAAACCTCTTTAGCATCTTGTCTATGTACGTTGATTGTGAAAGACCAAGCAACCTTTTTGATCTATCTCTATAGATCTTTATCCCGAGGATATAAGTTGCTTCACCGAGTTCTTTCATATGTCATCTACATATAGCACAAGGAATATGATTGCACTTCCACTAAGCTTCTTATACACACATGATTCATCCGGATTTTGTGGGAAACCAAACTCTTTGATTATCTTATCAGAGCGGATATTCCAACTCCTGGATGCTTGTTTCAATCCATAGATGGATTTCTAAAGCTTGCATACCTTTTTACCATCATAGGAGATGAAACCCTTTGGTTTTTTCATAGACACATCCTCGGCTAGATTTCCATTTAGGAAAGCTGTCTTCACATCCATTTGCCATATCTCATAATCATAATAAGCGGCAATGTCTAGGAGTATCCTACTGGATTTAAGCATTACTACTGGGCTAAAGGTCTCGTCGTACTCAATTCCTTGTCTTTGACGGAAACCTTTAGCCACAAGCCTTGCTTTCTAGGTAATCACATTACCATCCATGTCGGTTTTCTTTTTGAAAACCCATTTACACCTTATAGGTTTTATTCCTTAGGGTATCTTAACCAAAGTCTATACTTAGTTTTCATACATGGAATCCATTTCTGATTTCATGGCGCTAAGCCATTTCTCAGACTCTGAACTCTTTAGAACCTCTTCATAAGTAGTAGGCTCATTATCTTCTATGATCAATACATCATTTTGTCACAGTCTCAAGTTCAGGCAGTTGATCTGCGTTTGTTCGAGCATCTTGAATTTCTTCAAGTTTAATTTTGTTCCCACTATCTCCTTTTAAAAGAAACTCTTTCTCAAAAAAGACAGCATGCTTTGAAACAAGCACTTTTTGTTCCTCTGCATGGTAAAATTGATATCCCATTGTTTCTTTAAGATATCCTACGAATAAACACTTGTTAGACTTTGAATCAAGATTATTTGACTGTATTCGTTCACACAAGCGGGACAACCCCAAACTTTCAAATGAGAAAGATAAGGTTTTTTGTTAGTCTACATCTCATATGGAGTAATATCAACTGCCTTTGATGGAACTCTGTTTAGAAAATAATCAGTTGTCTCAAGTGCATACCCCCAAAAGGATTTTGGTAAACTTGCAAAGCCCATCATCGACCATACCATGTCCAACAAGGTTCTGTTTCTCCTTTCAGCCACACCATTATGTTATGGTGTGTAAGGTGGAGTCCATTGAGATAAAATCACATTATCTCTGAGATAATCTAAAAATTCTTGGTCTAAGTATTCCCTACCTCGATTATATTGTAGTGTCTTGATACCTTTCCCAAGTTGGTTTTCTACTTCATTTCTAAATTATTTTCACTTTTCAAATGCATCAGATTTGTATCTCATCAGATACAAATACCCATATCGAGAATAGTCATTGATAAAATTAATGAAGTAAAGAAAACTACTTCTGGCATGGATGGACATTGGACCACATACATCTCAATGTATTAGGTCTAATACTCCAGTAGCTCGTTCACCCTTTCCCTTAAAGGGTAACTTAGTCATCTTGCCTAATAAACAAGATTCACACATGTCATATAATTCATAATCAAATGACCCTAAACTACCACTCTTGTGGAACTTAGCTAAGTGTCTCTCATTTATATGGCCAAGGCGAAAATGCCATAAATAAGTTACTTTAAACTATCTAGTTTATGTCTTTTCGTGTCATTGACATACATAATTAGATGAGACATATCTAATATGTAAATTCCATTGCATAATGTACTAGTACCATAAAGCATTCCATTCAAACTAATAGAACAATCATTGCTATTGAAAGTCAAATGGAAACCAACTTTATTTAAACAAGAAATAGACACTATGTTCTTTTTTAAAACAGGTACAAAATAACAACCATCCGGTTTAATTACAAGCCCACTAGGGAGTGACAAAAAATAAGTGCCTATAGCTAATGCAGCAACTCTTGCTTCATTGCCCATGCGCAGGTCCAGTTCTCCCTTCATGAGCTGTCTACTGTCCTTGAGGCCCTGCATATCATTAAATATGTATGAGCCACAACCAGTATTTAATACCTATATGTTATGATCAAAAACAGTATTAACCTCAATGACAAACATACCTAAAGGAGCCGGGGCATCTGATGCCTACTTCTTCTTCAAAGACTCCAGATAGACTTTACAGTTATGGAAGCAAGTTCCTTTCGGCGTAGTCTCTTTGGGTTTCTTTTTGGCCGCACTTCCTTTTGGTTTCTTGCACCTTTTCTTCTTTAGGTTCTTTTTTCTTGAACCAGAAGAAGAAGAGTCCACTACTAGCACTGGCATACTATCCTTCTTGATAGCTTGCTATGCTGTCTTGAGCAGATTGATCAACTCAGGGATTGTCGTGGAGATTTGGTTTATCTGATAGTTCAACACAAACTGTGAATAACTATTAGACAACCCAACCAGAATTAAGTCAATACTTAATTCATTATCTATAACAAAACCCAAGGTGGCCAACCTTTTAATATAACCATTCATCTTCAGTGCATACTGCACTGCAGATGTCCCCGGAGTCATCTTAGTTGTGAAGAGTATCATCAAGGTCTCGAACCTTTCAAGCTGAGCTTGCTCATCAAAAAGCTCTCTAAGATGAAACACTATGGTATTAGCATCCATAGACTCATGCTGCTTCTACAACTCAGGTGACATAGAGGCTAGCATAATATAGGTAGCCATGTCACTATCTTTAAGATACTTACGATATGCTTTCTGATCCTCATCAGAAGCATCAACAGCAAGGGGATCAGGAAGTGGAACATCTAGGACATAGCCTATCTCCTCAATTCTCAGATTTCTCAGCCAATCAAGAAAATTAGGTCCACTTAATTTATTAGAATTCATAAGCAAGCATAAATTCACACTGGAAGACATCTTCAATCAACCTAAATGTGAAGAGAGAAAGAATGTTAAAATATAAATACATGCATGATCATAAAGACTTGCATGACATGCATATAACTCCCACTAGTTTCAAAGAATCCATAGCCCTCACTACGAATCCAAGAAAATTATGACAAAGTGTCCTAGTATGTTAATATCTGACATTACTAAGAATGACCTTGGGTTTACCCAACAAGCCACCTTAGGTCAATCAGTTGATATCGATCATATCAATTGCATCATAACTACAACTATCATCTAGTGCTATCAACTTGTGATGTATGCACACACATTGGGTTATCAACTCTTGATGTGTGTACTTTTGATGTACACTACCCAATTGCACCTCTGACTACATTAACCTTGAGTTTGCTCAACAAATCAACGCTTCTAGTGAAAATTGACCTATTAATCTGAAAATCTTATTTTCATGGTTTGAACATATCTGTATAGAGTGAGCTTGGGTTTACCCAACAACCTTAACTCTAAAAGAATTATGGTTCTCTCCATATTAATGAAAAAGGTTATTTTTCATATTATGTGTGAGGGATTTCATATTCTGGTCTCATTTAAGTCGTAGGATTATAGTCACAATGACTATCTGGTATGATTTAGGACGTTTCATCAATCACATTGAACCTATATCCATAACCATCCATCATCCCACCTAACTAACCCTAGCATGCATTCTTTAATGTACCTATCTCACTAAGGTTTTCTTGTATAGGTTGTGACGTGTTATGCACCTAAAGACTTGATGTTTGATTCAACTCTTGAACGAAATGGCTTTCTAATGTTGGAATCGACTTATTTCTCAATCTGTATGTTTTCAATTCCAATCCAAAATACCAATATACCAAGCGTAATACCTTCTACTCTAATGTACCAATTAAACTCTTTCATTGTATCATGCTTGCCATATCTAGTCATACTAAACATGAAATACTTGAAATAGATTAATACAATATTAATCTCTTAGATTTCCAAATAATTTGAGAACATTAAACCATTACCCTAAGTATCTTTAGGTAATCTCCATTTCATCAAGATTACTTCGGCACTTGTCACATAACTTGTGACGGCTAAAACAATCAAGACAACTGAAAATACCAACAAGATGCTAATATGACATATTTGACATCTGAAATTTTTCTGAAAACCTAATTTCAAGAAAATCAATTTAGAATGCACACAACATCAAAGTAACATATTATGATCACATAAAAAATGATCCGAGGCATTAAACCAAAAAACACACAATCACCACTTCAAACAAACAAGGTCCAGTAGTTTTCTCAAAACTGTCCAGCTCTGTCTTTTGCTTGAAAAAATCATTGAAACAATTTCAATAAATGCTAAAAAAATTATAGAGGCTATAACATGTTCCATAAATTTTTTCAAGATTTATTTCCAAGAAAAACTCAACCAACTTCAGCAACTAAGCCAACCCAGAATCTGTGTTCCTCAACACAGACATTCCTAACTGCACACAATAAATTCTAAAATAAATATTCAATCATCTTGAAAACATTTTCCCATCTTCATAGACATTTATAAACATCTTAGAAAGAGGTCGATGAAAGAAAATCCCAAAAAAAATTTATAATTTATTCTCGAATTTACAAGTATGCCTGTTCATGTAATGTGCATAAACACAACAACCAAAACATTAGGGAATTAATTAGAAAAAACATATCAAATCATATTGATAATTTTTTTCCTTCCACAGACATATTTAGCAACATTTCATGAGAAAATATGGGTAAGAAAATTTCGAAAACAATATCTCTATACTGATTTCGAATTCAACACAATCAACACGCACAACAGTCACAACCAATCGGCAGCATCATACATGTTATGGTTTCTCCTTTATACGGGGCATAAGTGGCTCTGATACTACTGTAGGAAAATCCCAGTGCATGCATCATATACACGCGGTACGAAAAAACAAAAATTTTTGTTCTAGGACTTTTTCGAAGTCCAGGATCTATATGCCTATATAAGGAAATACCATTAAACCTAGGTGAAAATTCCCAATTACATACATGTTCATAACACACATATATATAGGAATTTATGGCATTTACACAAATCAATCATGCGTATAATAACCATATACCTTGTGAGTAGTCTCCTTCGTTCTTTGATCTTCTACTCGTCGGGTTGTCGCAAACCACAACAACCAAAACAGACCGTCTCTAACAATATCCACACAGAGATCGGAGAAACTAACCAAACCAAACTCTTTGATCTAGAAATGGCTAAAACAAAGACAATAGTTCTAGCTCTTTTCTTTGTTCCACGAAGAGCAAGAACGTTAAAGCCAAATAGAGAGCAAAACGTGAAAGCCAAATGAAGAGGAAGAAGATGAGAAAGTTAAGTGAATAATCGTGTGTATTCTTCACGATTATCATCCCTTTTTTACATACTTTTCTTTTTTGTCTTTTTGCCTTTTTGCCTTCTTTCATTTATTGCCTATAAATGCATAACTTTGACAAAGCTTCCACCCTCTTTCTACGTAATCTTATATGTGTATATATATAAATGCTGAGGTGGTCCAGTCATACTGGAGTAGGTTTTACTGGGTCTCGGGTGTGGCAGAAAATACTGGAGACCTGTTTTAGCTAAATTGACGTCGCGATCTCATCAGGACATATCTCGATCTCATCAGTATCCATTTAGTTATATTGCTCTCCATATAATGGATCTCTATCCAAAATCATTTTACAAATCCTCTGAGTTATTCTTATGCGTGACCCATTAGGTTCCCGGTTATGTTGGCTACTTGGATTACCACTTAATCCAAGCAACTCCTGAGCAGTGTCTAGCAACACATCATGATCCCCAATTGATCGAAAAGTAAGTGGTTTGACAAACGAACCCATGCTCGTCACGAACCATCTCACGAACCCTCCTATAGACAATTGCTATGCAATTCGTCCTCCTTTTACTATATTATACCCCACTTGGTTATGAGTATGGGCAAAGTGTCAACTCTCATTCGACTAACTACGTCAAATCTGGCCCAAGTGATATCAGTTTTCGTCTTGGGACTCATTACTCTATATGTCATTGAAGACATTCTTCGTGACATATGTACTCCGGCCAGAGATTTCCAAGTAATGACCCCGACAAGAGGTCGTAGATATCATCTTCTGCTATGACAAAAGTGGCGAATTCTTTATTGGCTACTCAATTACTTTCGAATACCTCAAGCTGTACCCAATCACCACCCTATGAGCCACCTCTACTAGGCAATAAGGAATGGAGTCAAAGCACATAATCAGTATCCAATATATCCTTGAGTACCTCCTTGAGTACCTCAAGTTTAAGGATACTTGCACCATTGCTATGAATGTAACACCCCCTTACCGTAGGGTACGCACCGGGACGCCCGCAGGTCATTCCGGTACATATCCTATGATAAAGGA